>VWZS01003937.1:824158-945281 GCA_013397075.1 Rhabdornis inornatus | reverse complement strand
TTTTTTTTTTGTGGTTGTTATTGGGGTTTTTGTTGGTTATTTTTGTGTGTGTTTGGTTTTTTTTCCTAGACTTGGCTTTTCAAACAAACATCCTCCAAAATATTTGTTTCTGAAACGAACCAAAAAACACCCTACATATTTTTTTCACCCCAATTATACACCTATATTAGTCACAGAGTTTGAAACATTCACTAGAGCAGTACTAGGCTGCTAAAACCTGTGCACTTAGCCTGGAACAGTTCCAGAAAGAATGTTACAATTCAGCTAAACATATTCAGCTAAAAAATTTCCAGAGATTCCTGAATCTAAATAAGCAGAATGAACAGTAGTTAAAGAAACCAATTTTGTGAGATCATTGGTCTAGTGGATTAAACTTTGCTCTTCTGAGGAGACCTGAACTTTGTTTCCAGCTTGCTTGAGGGGAACGTGGCATCCACAATCTAGGAAAATGAGGAAGGAAGGATCCTATGTGCCTCCTGTGTTGGGAGAATTACAAGACTTTCTTGGTTTTCTTTTTCCAACAAGAATTGTGAAGTACACAGTCTATAATCCACAGTAGTAAAAAAAATTAAATTTAATTTTCAAAATGTAGTGTCATCCATTTATAATATTTTAACTAATGGCCATTCTGATGAGAAGGAGGAGCAGCAGCAGTAGAAAGAACTATGTGTCCTATCTGTACCTTGAGGTGTGCATGTAAAGCACATATCACATGGCAGCAATGGAATCACAGAATATTCTGGTTGGAAGAGACCCACGAGGATCACCAAGTCCAGCTCTTAAATGGATGGCCAATACAGAGATCAAACCCATGAGTCTGGCATTATTAGCACCATACTCTAACCAACTGAGCTAAAGTCTTGATAGGACATACAAATGTGTAATGTGGCCTTGGAATGTATCTCACCATGCTAATTACCATGTGAAAATGTAAAATTTGTATAATTTATAGTTTTGCTCAATCTAATTTTACAAGTAGCATTGCTATAGTCATCAGACAAAAGCTGTGGACCAGTCTTATGTGTTCAGTGTTCTACAAAAATCAAGCATAAGGGTGCTATGAAGAAAGTAACAATATAAGACAAGTGGTGAATGCAGGAGGAGAAGGGTAAAAATTAAGCAGTGAGAAAATATAGGTCAAAAAGATAAGTGGAACTTGTATTATAGTAGGCTAATTTTTGTCAAACTTTTAATAGGCTTTGAAACAGATGAAAATTTTGTGGTGTGGGGTATGAAGAAAAAGCGTGAACCTGATTTATGGATGTTTTATGAAGAGCACCTAGTTGACAAAGTAGGAAAAGCTGGAAAGAGATGCAGGTATGAGTGAACAAGTCAGTGAACCACTTGATGTTAATTAGAGATGATATCTAAGGTGAATCCTTTTCTAGACCTGGGCAGTAATGATAAGTAGTTTCATCTTTTATCCTTGTCTGGGTTTAACCTTAGCTGGCAACCTAAGTACCACACAGCCACTTGCTAAAGATAAAGAAGATGTAAACCTTGTGGATAGAGATAAGAACAATTTAATGATTGACACAAAATTAATAATAATAATAATAATAATAATGGTATTACTAATAATAACTGAAATAATAAGGAAAGGGAGAAAGTAATGGGATTCAAGAGAAACAAGTGATTCACAATCAGTTACTCACCACGTGCTGACTAATGCCCAGCCTGTCCCCAGTCACAATTGGACCCCTTCAGGTTACTCCCTCAGTTCATATCCTAAGCATGATGTTCTGTGGTATGAAATACCCCTTTGGCCAGTTTGTGTGAGTTGTAGTGGCCATGCTCCCTCCCAGCTTTTTGTGCAGCTCCTCAATGGCAGAGCACAAGTTACAGAAAAGTCCTTGATCTAGGGTAATAACTAATTAGCAGCAACTAAATCACCAGTGTGTTACATGTTATCAGTATTATTCTCATACAAACCCCAAAACCACAGTACTGCAGCAGTTACTAAAGAAGAGAATGAACTCTGTCCCAGCTGAAACCAGAACAATCCTGTAGAAAAGTCAGACTCCATCATGAGATTTGAAGCAAATAGTAACATAGCTAAAACTGTGATTTAGGAAAATTATCATTGTGTTTGGAAGTAGGCAGGGAAGCATATGTTAGCCAGGGCCAGAGACAGGCAAGATGACAGCATTAACTCTGTGGATGGTTAGGAGAGCAACATGCTAGAGGTGACACCTATTCTGCACTAGAGATCACTGTAGATATTTTAATTGCAAAAGAGGGTAAAATATTAGTTTGGATAGACATGCCATCTGAAAAGGAATTTTGACCCTTTTAGATTTGCTTGTGATCAGAAAGAGCCTTTCTTTGTGTTACCATTGCATTTCAGACTTTTGCTCCAGATAAAGCTACAAAAAATATGAGTTGTGGGATTTTTGTTTGTGGATTTGGTTGTTTTGTTTCATTTTGTTTAAAATAGTTTTCTCTGTAACTCATATTTTTATAATTTTCCGAGAGAAGATCTTGGGAAAGTACCAGCTAAGGAAGTACCACTGAATTCAGAAATATATATGAACTGTGTTCACTGCTCCTTTAGATGGGTGTGTGGGAGATAAGAGTTTTCCAGCTGAGGCACGTTTAGTCCTGCTGGCCGGAGGAAAGCGAATACCAGAGCTATGAGGCAAGGAAATGTTGCAGTAAAGCTGATTTAAGTGTATATAGTAATAAGCACCTAATGTAGATCCCCATTGTACAACAAAGAGGCACAAAGTGCTCCTTTAATTTGGGGTCTGGCAAAAGAGAACTTCTTTGTGCATGTTCTCCCCTCTTCTGTCCTATCTCTGGCTCACAGGGGGATGTGGACAAACAGGTTACTACTGAATTGTAGTATTCAGTACTACTACTGAATAACCTAAGGGATGTGTTTGGAGACTACTAATTTCCCAGCTTGCACACAAATGTCTTGCAGTGAAAAAGAAATAATTGACAGTGATCTTACCATCAGCAGAAGAGGGCTGAGGGCTGGCTGAGCTGCTTTGTGTGTACCAATGGCTGTGTATTTACTGAAGAACCATGGACAGGCTGTAAATGCCAATCGCAGCTTGCTCCACAGTTACTCTGCTTAGTTACTCTGGCCAGGTGTGTTTTATGTGAGGCTCCCTTCTCATCTTTCCTGCTGTCTGACTGTAACACTGTTCACTTTTGGCACAGCATGATGCATGAGTCTCTGTCCAGCCCTTTACCTTACAAGGGGAGAAACAGGAAGATTAGTACAGTCAAGACTGACTTATAGAAACTGTCTGTCCTCATCAAAGGACAATAGATGTTGGGTAATTTCCTTCCTACTTCTGTGCTTAATTGTACCATATGTACAGTACAGCTGATGAAGCTAAGCTCTTAAATATATAATTCTTTGATATCTGAAGATTTAAGAGCAGCAGACTGCTGCATTTTGCCCCTTCGTAGACTTAGCTTACAACAGCAAAGTTGCTACACAGCAGTGTGGAATACTTAGCGTTTGGAAACAGGTGCAGATACTCTATTACTGAATGTAGAGATATTAAATTTCTCAATGTATTTATGTTTATCCTGTTGGAGGTATTTTACAAGTCAGAAGAGAAGGGTCAGTCTTTTGAAACATGTCATTAAATTAGGCAAGTACATTCTGCATTTGGATCACATCATAGCTGGGCTCATATAATCAAATTGGAAAATATACAAAATATGCTATAAATTCAACAGAACACATTTTTCTCTAAAAATAGTGTATTTGGAATTAGAAAAATCACTTATTATTCAGAACACTTCTCAGTATCAAGAAGGGAAGCAATGAGAACACTGACAGTTACTTAAATCATAACAAAAATTGTGTAATATGTTTATTTTATCATAAATTGTCTAAAATGTAGACAAATTCTAGAGATAGAAATTTAGAAAATACAGACGAATAAGTAAATTAAATTTATCAAAGAATTTTAATGCATGTGGGAGCCCAAACCTGCAGCACTTAGACAGAAATGTTTTCCTGAATAAGTCATCTTGGATGATAATGCTGATCTTGTTAGAAGTTGGTGGCAATGTTAGTGATTCTCTTGTTTTGGTTTTGGACTTTGCTCTCAGCAGGTTTTTCATTTACACTTTCAAAAATTTCTAATTTTTGAAGAAAATTCTCCAAATGTGAATACCTTCTTTTCAAAGATGATTGTGGAAAAGATACTTATGCCTGATTCAAAGGGTCATTGTAGTCTAAATGTCTTCTTTCTAAACTGATCCATTGATAAATTAACATTTCTGTTCTTGTTGTTGCTTATTTTTTCTTTTCAGACTTTCTTCCTTTTTCCTTTTGTTTTCATTTCTTGATCTGCTGTAATTATTCAGACTGAATTCAACAGCTACCATTCTTCCATGGAATGTTTTTTTTTTCTGTTGGGCATGATTCCTATGAATTTTCAAGTTTCAAAAACCAAGTTCAGAAATATTCTAGATACTATATAGATTCTTGTTACCACTTGCTCCTTAGATATTCAATAAAGGGATATTATCTCCTCTCTAATGCAGGCTTGCTACTTCAAATTTTGCCACATGGATCTTTTTTTCCCTTGTGATGCTTTTTATCCAAAATTATTTTTATTCTTTAATAATTTTATCCTCAAAGGAAGAAATGTGCCTCTCCTCTTCCTTTAGTCTTTCTGTAACATTTTAGCTCCATGTTCAGGATATTTATTTGACCTTTTATATCTCCTACATCTAATGACATTTGTTTCATCAGCTTTAGTAAAGATGAATGACCTTTTAACTCTTTAAAAAAAAAAAAAGCAAATCCATTTTCATCTTTCTTTGCTCTTTTCTTGTTATAGAAGTAAGCTTTGCTCTTTCCTTTTACTTGCTTTAAAGTTTTAGAGCGAAATCCTGGTCCTTATTAAGTTTAGGGAGAAATTTCTGCTGATATAGTTGAGTCCAGATTCGACTACTGGTTTTACTGTGAAGGCAAAGTTGTTGCCCAAATTTTCAAGTAAAGAGCTAGTCTTTTTAGCCTGCTTTTTCCAAAATACTAAACATGTAGGTTTTAACACTTAGTCTTCATAAATGGTGGTTCTATTCCCAGAAGAACAGCTTAAGAGAAAGGTACTAATTGAGATTATAATTGGAGTTGGGAAAAAAAAGCTTCCCTATCAATAAAAAAAAAAATCTTAAATGTCAAAACCTAGCTCTTTATTCAGAATTGGGAAGCACTTTAATTCTTTATGTAATGAAACATGACTAACTCACTTTAAAGAAAGTGTGTCTGGGATGTATCAAATTTATGGGCAAAATCATCTGCTTTGTATGAAGAACAGAGCAGAGTCTCTGTTTCTGGAAAATAACCTATCCAAGAGGCTATTTTGGGATGTGGCAAGGAGTGCTGCACAGAGAACTCATACCAGGGAAAAAGATCAGCTGTGAAGTCAAAACCGAAATCAAATGACAGATCGGCTAAATAACAGAGCAATGAAAAAAATAAACGTTTTCTGTGCTCTAACTATACTTCTTTTTTTTAATGACATAATATCAATGGGTAAAAGCTGAATGATCTGGCTCCTAAATTCTCTTTAGTTTGAAATTAAAGGAAATTTATAGTTATCCTTGTTATAAATTTGTATAGTTTTAGCTCACTTTAATGCTTCTCAGATGAAATTCATGATTATCTTGCAGGGACTCTGACATCAGTAAGTGGGAGAATTAATCTCTCTGTAACACTTAGCTGTGTGTGAATCATGAAGGAATATTTTTGCTCTGATGTCAATGGTAGAACATCTTTGGAGCTGCATTTTATTTCCCTCTGCTGTCTTATTTCCAAGTAAGATTGATAAATGCTAAGAAAAATCCTTCCTTTATAGGGAGTGTTTCAGGAGTTGTTAAAGTAAACAAACTTTTAAGAGTAAGACAAGTAAGTGCAGCAATGTCCTGTTACATGATATCCACCTCTCCAAACATACTGCACATAGCATCTCCGATGTTTACAGAAAGCCATATGCTCTTCAAATAAAGTGTTGTGAATAGATTTGAGTCTTCTAGACCTAGAGTATGTACAAATCAGACCCCCACAGAACAATGTTGGTCGAATAGAAAGGTGGTTGACCTTGGAGCTGGGACCTACAAGGAGCAGAGGTCATCATTGTGCCCCCTGGGCTGTGAAGCTGAAGGTATGCAGGAGTCCTTCTCTCTGTCCAAAGTCTGTGTTAATGGGTATTTGTGTCTGTTTCTTATCGTCCCTTTCAGCAGTTTGTAGTTCCCTGGAAACCAAAGAAAATGCTCTTTTCCAGTGCTTCAGTTTACCACCTTCAGTGGTCTCAAAAGTAAGAGCCAAATTCTCTTCTCAGCTATTTAGTTATAAAGGGAACTATTTGCAAAGCTTATTTGTCCTTTTGCTGCTTTCTAACAAATATAACCAAACAGATTGTAAATATTTTTCCCCAGTTCATTCGATATAAATAGAAAATCCTATAAAGGAATGAATTTATCTAATAATATCTAACCATGTGATAAGACCCTGATTCGTTAATTTGTCCCTTGGCTTCTTGGGCATATGAAGAAGCTCAAAAAGATTTTTGTATTGGTAATTCATTCCGTGATGCTATGTTCGATGATTTTTTTTTTTTATCAAATAGGATCTTTTCCCTATTTCCTATGATATTTCCCATATCATTCCTCATCTGTTAATAACAAGCAGTCCATGGTCTATAGCTCAGGTTGACTTATCCCCATGGGAGACTTGCTTGCTTCCACTCCCAAAAGCAAATATTAGGATGACGTATTATTATGGGGTGTTAAATATTGAAGTCTATTAGCAAATGGGACTTTTCATTTTTTTACCCCTGCTCATCACAGAGTTGTTTATAGAAGTACAGAATTATTACAAATTTGGTCATACAATAAAAGGTCTGGCTGAAATACAACAAGAAACGTTCATCTTTGGAAAGAATGTGCCAAGGCCCTTGAGGCTATTCTAGGGCTTTACTTTGATTCATCTGTGAGTTAGCTGCTTCCTCGTCTCACCTCTGAACCAAGCAGCAGATGTCATCCACCTTAACTCAGTTCCTCCAGAGAATATGTGCTACTGGAGTTGTGTCGTTTTATTTTAAAAGGAGTTCTGGTGCAACCTCTGTTAAAGACACAACCAGTGTTTTCTCATTGATTCCAGTAACCATCTCAGTTTCCTTTTGCTAGATAGCAAGTAGAGAGCACAGGGTTCCTGTGATTCTTACCCTTGCAAAACCAGCTTTACACACCCCTTTCCCTTGTTTATATTAATATGGAGGTCCTAGAGGAAGCTGCTTGCTCTTTATGGTGCTGGCAGCAAGTCCAGTTTTATGAGGGAAAATACAGGAGGCTCACTGCAGGACTACATTAACCATGGATTTTCTCAAAGCAGGCTCTAAGACCTCCTTGCTCAAATGCCTCCAAGCATAGGAACCCCTTGTCTTTAGACACTGCCATGAAATGGGGGTGGACAGCAGTATCGGTAAGGCATAGCAACCTCCAGATGCACTTGGGGAGTTTTGGTTAGTCCCAGGCTGGGAAACTGTGTTCTCCAAAGGGCTGAGATAGCATGAACTTTGTCATGAAGCCAAGCAGCTTTTGGAAGGTTCTAGTCTCTGGCTTGTCACCATTTCTTGAACTTTTCATGGAGTCTTGTAATTTTGTTCTAGCACCAAGGTGGACTGTGCACTTCCTGTGCACCAGAAATTAGGCTGAGTGAACATAAATGACCCGAGCATGTAGTTAATCTTCCAAAGTGAGGAATATATATGAGATTTTTTTCCACTCTGAAATCCCAACTCTGCTAGAAGTGATAACTTCAAAGAAGAGTCATCCAGAGTAAAATTTTCTGGAATGCAGTAAGTATCAAAGTGGACACCATGATCCTTTTTGGCCTTAAACTCTACAGAATTAGGTTGGTTTTGTGCAACCAATTTTTAAGGTCACCCTTCTGCAAAAGTTGTCACCACTCCCAACCCTTTTGTGATTGTCCTGACAAGTTAAAAGGATGAAGAAGAGGTGGTGATTTTAAAACCGGATTATTTTCTGAGTTCTGTGAGTGCCTAGGTATTATCCCATGTGTCCAAGAGAAGAATGTGTAAAATAATAGCACTGTATTTGGAAACATGACTATGTTTTGTGTCTTCATCTATTTAATGTACCCCGTTGGCCATAGCTTTGCATTTAGTTGCATTTAGGTCTGGCATGTATCCTCCAGGATTGCATTCTCAAAAGATAGCATTGCTCCATGGATTTCAGTGGAGCTATCAGAATTTATATATCAGTCATGTAAGAAAACATAATGAAGGGTTCATTCAAAACCAGAATTTAATATCTTTCAATCCATCCTCATCCTCTGCCCTCAAGAAGAAACTGGAAATAATTGCATAGATAATTTTTTTCTCTCTCTCTTTTTTTTCTTTTTTTCCCTAGAATACTGAAAATGTGCCTTGCTCTGGGATATATTATTTGGGTTTAAGGTAAAATTTTCACTGTCCATTTGCCATTTTTCCTCATGCCTGCTGTCGGAAATGCATCAGGAAACACAAGTGAGCCTAATTGACAGCTCTGTGGAGGCGAAGGTAGGCTGTGACCTGAAATGAGGACTGCTCTCATAATGAGAGACAGCTGAAAGATTATGTATATAGAGCTACTAAAATAGATTCTCTGGATCTTTTTCATAAACCAGCAGATGGTAGCAGAGTCTACAGATCTCAGAGAAGGCAAATGTACGTTACTGTAACTGCCCTCATTCACTTGCCATTAATCTTTACTTGTCAGTCTCCTCAGTGCCTTCTGTAGTGCTGACCCTGAAATTGCATCATTTAATTTGTAATCATACATTGCCAACAT
Organism: Rhabdornis inornatus; assembly: GCA_013397075.1. NCBI lineage: Eukaryota > Metazoa > Chordata > Aves > Passeriformes > Rhabdornithidae > Rhabdornis > Rhabdornis inornatus. The sequence continues at coordinate 936,452 of VWZS01003937.1, read as the reverse complement.
TTCCCCTTTCTATCACATATCAGCTGGATTAATTCTGCTGTGCTGTGGACCACTGATAGCTATAGGCAAGCCTCTGTAGAAAAAAGATATTATAGAATGGAATAGAGACAAGAAAGGGATGACTTGCTGGATAGAAAGGGGTGAGGGGAAGAGGAAGTGAGAGGAAAGATATATGTGGATTTGTTTGCTTGTCATCTTTCACCCATCCCTGGAAGTCTAAATGACCTGATAATAGTATGTAAGGGTTGCCAGAGTGCTCCTTCCATAGCATAAGAAAGCACAGATGTAACTCAGGTTCTGTTTATGGAGTCTCTTACTTGAACAGAGGTGCTGCATATAGAAATGAGCCAGAAGAGTATGCTTTCTGAGTTGAAGCCAGCATGTATAATGAATGTGTGAGAGTATTTCTAATTAAATGGGATTCATGGTGTGTTTTTGAGAGACGATTTGAAAGGGGAGGCTGAATGCTTTAGCTCGTGAAGAGAGGGAGGGACCTAGAGTCTTTGATGACTGATGTATTTTTGCCTGCTCTTCTTGTGACTATGCCCAAGGATGGTAGGGCTCAAAAGTTCAAATATTGTCAACAGTTAGTCATGTTGAAAGTGTCGTTGAGATGTGAGTTACATGCTGTGACCCTGCCTGCAGTCACTGGGGAAAATTGCTTTCGGGAGACACTGACAGACCAAAGAACCCAACACGCCAAAATTATTAAGTCAGGTATACCATTCTATCCACTGATCCACTTTTTCCTCTGAAGAATTAGCTGTAGCATAATAAAACACCCTGAAAACTGCATCTGTAGAAAGAGAGTATTAAAACCAGCATGCCTGCATAAAGGATGCAAAGAGCTCTGTTCTAATTTGGTTTCCATAATGCTGGAATTATCTTCTCTGTGCCCCTGGAAAAAAAATGCAGGATTTCTTCTTACATTGTTCATACTGACCTTAGTGAGAGTCCAGAAAAGCCTTTCTTTTTAGAGTTGTTATAACATCCACAGGCTCTAGATGGTACTATGTAATTTCTCTATTGAGTCTTGCCTTTTGTGAAGGTTTCTTACCTTTTTTTTGGCTTCTACAAAATGTAGGGAAAGCAAAGCAGCAAAATTAAATCAGCAAGAAGCCTACCAAATATAAAAAAAAAAGGTCACAGATTTTCTTTCAGACTCCATATTTAGATTAGCTTTCTTGTATAATGGGATAGATGTTCTAACAGTGCTTAACACATTAGATTCTGGTATTAATGAGTTATGCTGTATTGAGCCAGTGTTTTCATTACATTTACTGACATGAAAAGAGAGAAGAATAATGTAGGGTTTCCAAAGAGCTCTAAGTTTTTTGCTCTCTGTGGTGTGTGTATACAGAGTGTATAAACATCTGTGCATACCTATGTCACTTCAGTGGGGACATTCTTTACACCCAAAGATAACTCTGTCAGCCAGGTGACAGGCTCCTATGGGCAAATGTGACAACAGCAATTATATATCTATTAAAAAAAGACCATTTTTAACAGCAGAAATTGTTATCCACCACAATTTCTCATGACATCTGGCTCCAGAATTATCTGTAAACCAGAGCGCCTCACGGCTCCTGATGACATGGCAGACACACAGACTTTTACAAGAGAGGAGCAGGAGTCCCTAGCCTATTGTGTATCCCATTCTTAAGGAGTGCCTTACTGAGTTCAGAGACACAGTAGGATAAACAGCTATTTTATACAGAGCTGCATTAAAATATATCTGAGTAGATAATAAATGCCATAATACGAATTTTCCAGACCGCTAAAGAAAAATAAAATACAAGCCCTAATGCATTTGTTTCCCTAGACATTTTAATTCAAAATTAAGTTTTCCTGTGAAACTCTTCACAACATAATTGCACTAGAACTCCATCAAACTCCAGTTGAGACAATAAGTGAATCACAATTGATACATGTTATTGTCCATATCCTATCTTACCAGATTTCTGGCACTTATTACTCTTAGATGAGCTCCTTTTAATTCTTAATCTACATTAAAGTACCTGCAATTTCTGACAATCAGCCGAAAGTACAAACTCTAGCCTGACCCCAGAAAAATGAAGACACCCAAATCAAAGAAAGAAATTCAAGGAGTGGTTCAAGTTTTGTTCATGAAAATCCCTAGCAGGAATTAGGTATGCCTGTCATAAGTTTAGTCCATGAATAATCAGGAAAGAGGAATGTTTATTTGAGACAAAGAAGTGTCTGTGATTATGTTAATAATTTACTGACTCTTAATATTTTCTCTAATTGTCTTTTCTATTTTATGGGTGGGCAAGAGGCAGTACTTGGTCTCTGCCAATAGTTTCTGGAAGTGTAGGATATACTTTTCCAGCAATGGGGAAAACGGCTTACATATGAATAAATCAGTCCTCTTCTACCTTCATCTCATGAGCTTTGACTCCATACCTCCACACTTGCAAGCGCTGTTGATTTTCACATTTATCAGTCTGATAGATGTAATATTTGGGAACCTTCCTGCACTCTTTTAGAAAATGTAAGTAAACAGCTGCCATTGTATCTCCAAGGAGTAGTGTGTTCAGTGTAATGCCTGGGTTTCTGATGTATGCAGAGCTGTATGTGTAGCCCAATGATTGCCTGTTCTTTATCCCTTCTATTCTGCATTGCCTCCCTTCACCCTTGATTTCCTCTGCTGAAGCAGTGGCAATAAATATCCCACTATCTTAGAGCAGGTATAATTATTTTCCTTCTTACTTAAGCAGTCCAAAGGCAAGTTTTGGTAATTTTGCTTTGTTTTATTCTAAGTCATTATGAAATATCAAAGTGAAAAATTGTGCACAAAATGTTCTCCATTTTTCAGGTTTGTTAAAAATATAGCTTGAATTTTGATTAAAAACTTGAAAAATACCAAATTTTCAGGAAAGAATGTAAAAACAAGGTAACATGCAAAAAATACCCAGAAACTTAGAGGAAAACGAAAAAGTGGCGTCGTCCTGGGTACACTGGTGGGCACCAGCTCAACAGCTGTTCAGTTGAAGAACGAAGTGACTGAATGTACCAACTTTGCTTTGTATTGAGGGGTGTTTGAGCTGTCCTAAATCACATGCAACTGATACAAATCAGGAAAAAACCTGACTAACTTATTCCTCTTCCAGTTTTTGGCATGGACTTTTCTGGGTGGCTGTTTCTTGTTCTAACTGCAACAAATGGAAAAGCTGTTGATAAGAACTGCAAATGATGATCAGTATTTGGCGGTTGCCAAACATCAGTACGTGAATTTGTTTGATTCCAGATGCCTAACTTTGAAGGGAGTGATAAAGAAACAAGGAATTAAATGGGCTGAAAGAATTAAAACTGACAATTACTCCAGACAAAAATATAAACACTTGTAAGAACTGTTAAAAGCAAGAGAAAAAAAGATTCACGGTCATCTTAAAAGTGCAAGATATCAGTTTCTTCACATTCTTTGAGATCGAAAATGCCATTGAATGAAACTTTGCTTACTGAAGCAGAAGAATAGAGTTTTGTTTGATCTTTCAAGGGAGACATGTTTGATGCTGTTGTCATCAAACCCCAGCTATAATAATTTAATCTGTGTTCAAGGCTTTTGAAGTTCAATTTGGTTAATTCAGAAACAATGTTAAGTTTGCATTTGACAACAAAATAGTCATGCTTTTGTGCCATGAACACAGATTTTATCTGTAAGTTTACATGTGGTTATAGATGTGTGTGCGTGGATTTTACGTATATAGTCATGTGGGGAAAAACTAATTTTATTCCATATATTTAATATTTAAAGTGTGACTCAAGATAGTGAAATCATTCAATTTGTTAAATGCTATTCTGTATGTGGGAGGTATTATGTCCATTCTTATGTTCATTTCTGCACAGATATGTAATCCTGGAATTGTTATACTGGATCCAAAGTGCAATCTACTTGATTTTCCTTCCTACTCCTGGCAAATATGGGATACTCCAGGGAGAAATGGATGAAACCCTATCCACACCATTGTGAAAAAATGTAAATTCTTAATATTAATGCAAACCCTGAAGCACACTCTTATGTCTTTGTTCAAAATGCTAACAATAAACTCTTTGAAGCAGGAATGGTCTTGTTAGCCATGCTAATAACCCTTCCACAGAATCACAGAACTTAAGGGTGTAGGAGGTAAAAGGTTCTGTAAGTCATCCTTTCCATCCTCCAGGTAGATCGTCTAAGTCCTGTGCCTTCCTTCATGTACGTACAGAGGTTCCTGGAAACAAGGCAAGAAAAGACATGTATTCTACAACCTCTAAGGTAAAAACTTTGGTTTATGGCTCTACTAGTCAAGAGTCCTCAGGTGATGATGTCATAATAATAAAATGAGAATATTTGACAGTTGGAGGCAATCACGAAATAAACAGTAGGGCTGGTTTCATGGTGATTTTATGATTTTATTTATTCATTTTATTTATTCATCTTATTTATTCATTTATTTTCCACAGGCAAGCCAAATTGCTTCTCCTTTCACCAACAGTCTTGTGTCTTCCAGCGGCATAAAGGAGCAGTATAAGAGAAAGGGGAGTAAAACTCTCAGTGTCTGCCCCTCAGTAAAAGTGACTGGAGCCATTCAAAATGCTGGTGTGGAGGTGTTGCCTTCTGCTCTTTGCTTGGTGCTCCTGCCCTAGTACAGGAAATTTGGAAGCAAATGTGAGTTGCAGCTTGGAAGCTACCATGTTACAGTCTGGAGTACAGTCTTGTTTTCTGCGGGTAATGAAGTACATTGTTTGGGGTATGACAGTCTCTAAATTCATCCTTGCTCAGGACCATCGTATAAGGCTTTGGAATACTTGTCATGGAGAATACTGGTTTTGAATTGGTTGGCCAAAACTGAAGAGTTGGTGTTACTAACTGGAGATGTTTGCAGCTTAAGGGTCTGCAGCCTTTAGGGAGTGAGGAAAAGGTGAGCAGAATAAAACAGTCCCCAAAGCTCTTCAGCAAGTCTCTAGTTGTCTTTTGCCACATACCTTATCCCTTTGAAGAACAGATTTTCCATAGGCCTTCATTGCTAAACTCATTATTTCAAGTTTGCAGTTTCCCCCTGCATTTACATGGAAAAGTGCAAGTGTGCGAAAATTTTTGGTTATTGAAACATCTTTGGTAGATATAGAGATTTACCCAAAACAAGTGAGGCATGTTTGTGCCTTGCTTCCTTCCCTCAGCAGTAGCTGAAGTTTGCTTTCGTGGAGTTTGGGATAAGTAAATAAGGACATCACCACTGCAGTTTGCAAATGCCCAAATAAAATTTACACTTCTCGGTCACCATGTGTTTAACTGCAAAGGTAGTAGTTATTTCCCTGTGGTTTTATCTTGCCATGATATTTCCTTTTAAGTGGTGGAAGAATTAAAAGTTATGAGCTGAGAGTCTCTGGCTGGATTCTGTCTCATGTGCTTTATAGTTTTCCTTCTTAAGGCAGTATGAAATTCTCTGGCTATTTAAAAGATGGTGTGCTTGGTGTAACAACACAGAATTAAACTACAGAAAATCACCTGACACCTACTGAAAAATTGTGAGACTGTATAAATGGCTCTAGCCTGCTCCATTTATACAACTTATATGGCATAATATTAAAATTTCGTATAGTTAAATTAGGAAAGGTAAAGAAAATGGGTGGTTTATTAAATGCTGAATGTGGATTGCTATTAGAAATTGAGGAGTCCTAAGGTCAAGCTCTTTCTACATTTGGATATGATTCCTTTAAATGGAGTACTTGGTGCTTTGAAAATGTTGTTAGCTAGTTTGATAGACCAGTAAGGAGCTATTATTTCTATCATGTTCTCTGAGCAAAAGCAGTACTCTCTATTGACATCCTAAGGATAGAAGCACAGGCAGCTTATAACGATATAACTGCTTGTATAATGTTTACGTGGAAAATAGAGACTATTCATTTTGGGTGCTGCTAGGGGAAATTAAATTCTTCACCTCAAGAAAGAAAAGAAAATGAAATCACTTTGTTCCTATAATAACAGAAAAGAAGATTCCAACCTGGTGGCAGTTTGAAGGTCTGGGGGAAAACCAAATCTCAGCAGCCACATAAACTGAGTATTTTATTGTTTAGTATTCCTCACATAAAAAGGGCATGAATGAAAAGGCCTGACCCTTTCACAGGCCACAGCAGAGCTCTGATGATAGTCAATACTTACAGCTGATAGTTGTGCAATTTAAGATCTGCTGCATAATGATACATTTGTAATTTTTTTCCTTCTTTCCTAGATATATGCGAGTAGCAAACTACTGCCAGTAGGTATAAAAATTAAGTATGACTTTCCTGATGTTGTTATCCTCGACCCTATAATTAAGGCTGTGTGGAACTACACGGGGAAGATGCTGATAAAGGAGCCAAGAAAATAACAGGCAGAAGAGAGGAGCAGATAGTCACTGCTTTCCTGGTGGCCTAAACACTGCATTAATAAATTTGGGCTACTTTTGATGTTCTTCTGACAAAATATAATATGGAACTTTAGGAGTATGTTGTGGTGGAAATAGACTATAAAAGACACTTTAAAAGCAACAAAATATGGGAACTGAAATGAAACATGATGTGCTGATGTAACCAGGCATCTAGCAGCGTCCAGATGGACTGTCAAGCCTGGAGAAATTCAAATGGGCTTTTCAAAATAGAAATCTCACCTTGCCCCTGGTTAACCCACTTTTCAATGTTTCTTTTGCTTTTTAGTGATTACAATGCAATAAAATTTTTATTTTATTTTATTTTATTTTTTAATTACCTATCTTCTAGTTTCCTTATAGGTAGAAATCAGTAGCAGCTATTTCAATACCTGCACATCTGGTGCCTCATAAAAGAATGTGCCAGGACCATCAGAAATGTTTAAAACAGTGCTTAGACCAAACACCAGCTATCAATTCAGATACAGAGAGAGAAAGAACCCAATTAGAGATAACTATGGGACCAAACTCTAGCAGATGTTCAATTACCTTTGCTACCTACCTACCTTGCAACAGACTGGAGGTGCAGTTCGTGTTGTATACCTGCATTGTTTCAGGTTTTGAATCTCCATGTGTGGTGCCATCCGTGCTAACACTCAGTGGTCCTACCACTCCCCTGCAGCCGTCCTGCAAGGGATGTCTTGTTGCACAGTGTGTCTTTCTGTGCAGTTTGCATTTGTCTACAGCAACATGCTTCACAAAGGAAATGTGGATTGTGTTGGTAAGGATAGTTGAAAGGTAATGTGCTCCTACTAGTGTTCTTCAGCAGATATCCTCTTATTTCCTATTTGCATAAAGGTTTACATTTCACCAATTTCAGCTATCCTTAATCGACGTGGAAATGCAGCTTGGAATGCTGACACCTGCAAAGCTCTGGGCTAGGTAAGGCTGTTCCTGCAATACCTGAAAGGTGTGACTGCTGCTCTGCTAACAGTGAGGAGAAGAGCTCCAACGCAAGGAGACAGTGCACTTCCCACCTTCAGCTGGACTCTAGGTCATTCCAAGGAATAATTTCCATACTTGGTCATTAACTTGATCTAGTGACAAATTAAAAAGCATGCTCTATCCTGCCAGAATAGAAAAATGACTTTTTTTTTTATTCCTGCACAGCTGCAACTGAGAGAAACAGAAATTAATATTGTTCCTAAATGTGGATCTAGACTGGAGAGATGCCAGACTAACAGGGCAAGGGTGAAAGCTTTCTTGCTTTTGACAGGAGAAAGGATTTAAATTTACTTCCTAAGCTGATGGGTTTTGAAACAGAGTTCTGCAAAACTAGCAGATGGGAATTAATTTTTTTTTTGCTAAAATTGTGTTTGTGGTGTTGGAAAAACAACCAGTCTATGAAAGAGTGCCCTGTCAACGGAGTGTAACATTTGGCAATGAATGAGTTACAGGTTTTTTGTCCTCAAAAGCCTAGAGAAAGACTACTCTTTCCTCCTGAGAAAAGCTGTAGATTGATAAGTAAGTAAAACAAACAAGGGTCCACAGCCTCTCTTCTAGAAGATATTCTATTTTTAAGTAGTTTTGAAAGAAAATGCTTCCTTTTTTGCCATACTTTAACATTCCTGAGCCCAGAGTGATGAGACACATCAATCCTCACTCTCTGATAACCTTGGACAAGTTTCCTTTTAGTTTGAGAGACCTGAGGAATTTTAGAAGTGCCTTCAGGGAGTGCAAAAGTCTCTCAGGGGCTGGGAAGGATGGAGGGTTTTTGCTTTTTGTGAAAGGGCCAACATTCACTGCTGATGACTGTCGGTAAAGTTTTGTTACTGTGGGCTGTTCTTTTGATTGTCCACCACTGTCTGAGAGTGGAGAACTGGTGTGTGAAGGCAAGTGATTCAACTTCACAAAAGTATGAGAGTGCTTCAGCTTGAATATGAACAGTACTAAATCTTCCCTTGACCTTGGTGTTGTCCTAGCCATGGGGTTTGTCCAAATTCAGCTATCTATCTTTGCATCCATTTCTCTGCTCTCTGTGTTTCGATCCCCAGAATTCGTGTTTTGGTTCTAAGAGGTAACTGCATGTAGCACAGCTTCTTAGGGCATGGCCATCATTTCACCTCAAATCTCATTGATTTTCACTGTGCTTAGTTTTCTTCAGAACAGCGTGGTGTGTTGTGTACTTTCACATCAACTTTTACTTTCGTCCTTGCTTTGCCATGATTTTATATGTGTAGCAACTAGAAAAAATATTAATATGAGGAAAGTTCATGTACATTTTACTAGAGAAATGTACTAAAATGCAATTCCTGCCATGTCTAAATGAGATTGAAAAGGAAAATCTATGTTTACTCTTGTCAGTAATTACTGTGTGCAGTTTCAGTGCTTCATTAGTATCTTAGCATTATGACAGAGTGTGTATGGGTAACACTGGAAACAAAGCTGAAGACAATTCAGCAGCAGGCAGGAGAGAGAAAAGGAGAAATGGGAGAATCTGTGTGATGGTGACACTTTGGGGCCTGAATGAAAAACACCGACCTCAAATTGAGAAAAAGCAAATGCTACGTAATTAATAGCAAGGGAGGGGAAAATCTTAAGTGCATTTTAAAACATAAAAGAAAATTAATCAGAAACTAGCCTATTGGGAAATGCAATTTCAAAAGTGTTGTTAAAAAAAACCAACATACCAGGAGTCCTCTAATCTGGATGTTTGAGTTTTGTTTTTTTAAATCTAGCTGAAGCTGCATGTTTTATACTTGTCTTTGTGTATGGAGTGATGAGTGGAAGAAGAAATAAATAATTCTGAGCTGAGAAAATAAAAAAAAACCCACCAAACCAGCTCTTCAGAAGGAAAAGTTTCTTCACATGCAGAAATAAACAACAGTGAGAAGAATAGTGAACCGGGTACTTCCATCTGAATCAGTGACAAAGATGCCCTGAGAAAGGAAGATTCAAAGGTATGGAGTTGCTAGTGAAATTTCTGATACAGTTTTGCTACCATTCATCAGTGCTTTCTTTAAGTTGATGAGCATTTCCAACAAAAAATACCAGAATTTAGCACTTTGCATATGGTGTTTTTCAGATGAACTTAAAATGTGCCGAGTAACCACAGCTGAAGATGGTAGGAGTTGTACAAGCTCAGCATCTTTTGGGATCTGGCTCTGTGTACACATTCACTGTGCAAACAGCTAATCAAGTTTCAAGAGTGATAGAAAGAAAAGTTTATTCTCCTTCCTCCAAAAGCAGTTAATTTCCTGGGATCTGTTGAGTCAAATGCTGTATTTATGATGTTCAGTTCCTCACTTAATCAAAACTAAACACTTAATTTTACACTTCATATCTCCAAAGAGGAGGGTGAATAATTTATAATGAATAATTTTATGAATTTGGCCTTTTTCTGTTCATGAATTATCCACAAGAGATCATGACTTCTCAGAGGTACTTCCACTCAAATTGATTCACTGAATAATTCTTGATCTGCGGCAGTTTGTTGTGAGGTTTGATATTTAAGATTCCAGCTGTTCTGATTGGACTCTTAGGCAGATATTATAATTGCCAACTCAATCTGTACATGTCCTAAACTGGTGCTTCCAGGCTGACTCATTGCAACTGCTTCAGCACTTTTTATAACTTGGTATATTTTTCGTTTGTTTGCTATATTTTAGAAAATTACTCTCAGCAAGCTTATTTTAGGAGTCATTGAACGCAAAAGTTCCATAACGTAGCGGAAATCATCTGTTAGTGATCCTGATGGAAGGCATAATAAGTGTGGGAAGTAGCTAATGCTTTGAAAGTCTTTCAGCAAGACAGTGAACTGTAGAAAAGTTCTTTGGTGGTGTTGGAAGCCGAGGCAGAGCAGAGATCTCAGTACAGCATTTGTGACTATCTAGATCAATATCTATAAGGTCAATGAGACCCCCACATCAAAGCTGTTCTTAAGTCAGTTTTCAGCATGATGGGCTGTGGTTACCATGGAAGAATAGCCAATGGATGCTCTTGTTCCCAAAGGTGTTTGCATGCTTAGGATCATGCCTGTGTTTACTGTGTTGGCTCCTTTATACTCCTGGTTATGGTATCCTAATCCAAACACCAGCCTGCTTGGTTGTCTGTGAGGAACTAATAAGGGCTCTGACAAAGGTCAAATTTTCAAGATAAATGGGTAGAGGCTAATTCACATTTTGGCTTTTCTAGCTGTAAGAACGGATACCCAGAACACTCTGGAGCATGTCAGCATCTTTGTATTTCTACTGGCATTCTCTTAAGTCCTATCATGTAACAAACCATCATATAAACCAGGTAACTTAGTTATATAGATTTATTCTTTGCTCCTCAATCCCTTTCATGATATCAAAATATTTAACTGGACTACCAGAGCAGCACAGCTGGTGATATGGAGAGCAGTTAATATAAGATTTTTAATTTGTTGGTAAGCTCCAGAGAAACAGATAATCACCCATGTAGTTGTTGAAGACATAATTACGTATAATTTATATCCCTTGTGGAAAAGGGAAGGTTTGCTGATTGCACATAGACAAAGTTTATGTCAGACATTTTCTTTTTAGAGGCTCAGCATGTGCCTGAACTATGTGTATATAAACACGTAGCATCAAACCTAGCAAACTATGCAGATACCTGAGTGTGTCAGAACTTGAGGACAAAGATTCCAACAATTCCTATAGGCCCATTTAGATTTAACCATTTTGTGCTTGTGCCTTCATCTATTGGTTAGCCTTTTGATGGACTGAACAATACACAAAAAAATTTGTTACGCATTCCATATTATACCTAAACTGTATTCCAAATCATGATCTTGGCAAGCTTTCTGTACTCTCATTTTCTACATTTGTAAAATACTCCTAGGAAAACCTGTGGATATAGATTTAAACAAAATATTTGAATGGGAGGGCAGGGGGTGTGTGTTGACAAGACAACCTCCGTCAGCCCATTACTATATGATTCAGGGAACGTTTTAAAATCCAATTTAAACAGGAAAAAGCAAGCAATCAGATCCTCAGTTAGCACAAATTAACCCTTTTCCTCGTTCCCAGTTCCTCTCAGTTCTGGAAAGATAGGAGAGGGTTTTGCTCATATGTAAGCAAAAATGTTATTGCTCCAATAGTTTTGTCGTTGCAAAACATCGAACCAAATGCCTCCTCCTAAGCTCTAAAATTACTGGTTTAGTGTGATTAAATGTATTCTAAATGCACTGTTTTAGTGTGATTGTCCATGTTTAGGGCCTAGGCTTTCATGGGACTGGAGCTATTTTAAAACAATGAAATGAGTACGTGTTTGTGCATGTGAGTGAATGCATGTAAATGAGGAGGTCAGACAAAATAAATTTGTGATGTCCAGAGGCCAAAAGAGAAAGCTTTGAATTAGAAGACCAAGGAGGTTTTCACCAGTTAATATTGAGAATAACTGATGTGTGACAAAGTTAATATTTCATTTAAGATGGAAAGATTTATTATTGTTATTAAAACATTATCTTCAGTAGAAGGTTAATGGAAATAAACACAGGCAGAATTTTAGTCACCTCCCCATGGCTCCCAATGCACACACTTGTATACACAGATGTGCGTGCACACATCCAAGGAAAGCCTGAACACTGGGACCATGACTGTAACTGGTGGGCTTTGGTCTGCACATGGGGAAATAATGAAACTTGAATATTTTATGTTGAAAGTCAAAGTTTTTCTGAAGTATGTGAATGGAATAGACCAGTTTGCCAAAACATCTAAGGGAACAATCTCAGCAGAGTTATTATTTCTCTTTTTTGTTATCTGCAGACAATTCCACTGCACATAAAATACCCTGACTCGGGGGCATCAGATCAGAGATTACCTCTTTTGCACCCAGCTGCTGAGGCTGTTGCAGTATTCTGGAGGCACATATTTAACCAAAGTCACAGGGCAGTGATCACTGCAGAGATATGGGAATTCCTTCTTTCTTCATTCAAAGAACTAAAGTTGCTATTGTTACAGTGACATCAAACTAATTCTTTTATACAGAAAGTACTCTTAGTAAGATAAAAATATCATTTCTCCTTTTACAGAAGAGTCTGATTCAAAGAAAGCAGTTCAGTAATCTTGTTACATGGTTATGATTTTGACAAACCTGAAGAGTCTGAGAGTGTTTAAGTCGTCACATGGAAGTGTGTAATAGAGCCTGGCATCAACGTTTTTTTGTTGCTTATAAGCTCTAATAAAATCTGGAAAGCAAATGTCAAGAGCATAAATAAAATCATATGCAAATATACTGGCGATAATATTGTGACATTAAGAGTAACACTTTAAATATTCACGTAATTAGATACTAACTAATCCTCATAACATCTGTGCCCTGGGTGGATAAACATTACAACTCCCAGGGATTTGAAAACTAGAGCAGAAGTCAGTGATTTAAGCAGAGGGTATAATGCAAAGTTTTTCTGTTACTAACTCTTCCTCTGTTCTGGGTCATGCTTCCTAGAGCATTGGAAGACATACATTCTCTGTGTTCGTGCGTTCAGACTGCATGAAAGAAATTGCCTTGACAAAGGTTTCTCATGTCACTGTGAGTTGGAGCTGTGTTGGGTGAGTTTTATGGTGTATTCCAAGGTGTAATTCCTCAAATTGTGGTTTTACTAGTCTCACAACTCACCATGAGTTATTTCAGTGCAGACTTCTGGCTGTTCCTACAACCTCTAGTATCACTGTACTTGTAGAAGGGATTATGGAGTAAAGTACCTACTACATATTGCCTGAACTTCTTACCCAAAAAAATTACTTTGGTTTAAACCGATTGATGCAATTGAAGCATGTTTTGAGTCTATACCAAATTAAAAATCAAGAAAATTGATCACAAATGCAGTGTGGGGAGAGAGAACCCACTTTAAAATCAACTTGCAGCATTTCCCCATGCAGGGCCAGCAGTGGCAGGATCTTCATAGAGTGGATATGTTCTGTGGACAGAAGTGACACCCACGTCAACAGGCCCCTGAAACCCTCTGGCTGCAGTTTGGCCCCATCCTCCTCCTGAATGTGACCACATCCTTTGCTTGCATAGCATCTGGGTGAACATCCATTAAAGTTCAGGGATGCTTTTGGTCTGTGCTCCAAGCTTAGACAACTCTTCTATAAAAATGAAAATTGCAGCTGGGGTTAAATTCCATCCTTAAAGTCTTGCTGCAGAGCTGGAAATTAGATAACGTGCTGGGGTTGATTACTAGCTGCAAGTATTTGAAATGCATTTGGAGTAAGATGGTATTCAGTTAGCTTGGGCAAGAAACTCAGAGGCTCATGGCCTCAAAAGTTCATACATATTCCCTGACTGAGTGCTGGCACTTAGTGAATCATTCTCATAACATAGGTGCCATTTTTTCGTTCTTATTTTATTTTCATTTCATTTAGGATGAAAAACCTATTATTTTCACTTTTGCCCATGAAATATCTTGGAAAAACAGTGAAAAACCTGTTTGTATTTCTAATCCTTTTAAGTTAGAAAGCCTGTGGTTGGAGAGTGGAGTGTCAAAAGCCGGTCCTTCTGATAACATTGCCTAGGGAGAAGATGGGAGAGGGATGAAGACTATCTTATGTATTCTTACTGGGTTTTGGAAGAAAACAAACTACTAAGCAGCCAACCATTTAAAGATGCTGGAAATATTTACTATTTATAATACACACATGAAGTCCTGAGTTTGTGTAGCTTTCAAAAACTTGTTCTAGTTGTTGTTGTTTTTGTTGAGGTTTTTTTTTTCTTTTTTTTTTTTTAATATTATAATGATTTCTGATAAGCTTCTCACAGACAAGTACATTAAATGAGGACTTAGATGAAAACAGGTTGGGTTTTGATCAGTCCAGGTGATGATTAAGAATGTCATTTGCACAAAACTACATGAGTGTGAGGCAGAAGACTTAAGAGGAGACAAAATAATAGGAATGCTGAAGCAGTAACAAGTGTTATGTGATGTCTCCAGAGTTGAGACAAGGACCCTGGAATTCATGTAAAGTAGAATTTAGCCAGTGCAGGGATTCAGAGTAGTAGCATTTTCCAAGAGAATATATAATGGGGTGAGGCCTGGAAGAAGGAAGCTGTAATGATCAAGACAAGAAAATTGAAGAGAAATGAAAAAGTATTCAAGTGGAAAGAAGAAAACAGGAAAAAATAATTTCAGGGTTGCAGGGAAGAACATTATTTGATTGAATAAACATTTTCCGAACAAACCTGAGGCTGCAGGTTTATTTTGCACGGAGTCCCTGCTCGAGACAGCTCAGCTGCTTTCCCACCTCTTTGATATAATAAATTCCAACTATGTTAACTCAAATAATTTTCTAGAGTGCTCCAAGATTTTTTTTATTCCCCATTTTTCCTATTTTTCTTCCTGAAACTTTCATTGTTCAGTTTATGTTAATAGCAAGAAGTATTTCCCCACCTGTTCATGTATCTCTGACTCGTAATCTTTTGGTTTAAAAATATAACATGGAACAGTTTGTGTTATAGGGGTACATATGTATACATAGGTAGTAGAGATACATATGCATGTGACTAGCCAATATGTTTTTCCTAGTCAAATGATTCTGAAGTCTGCACCTGGAGTACAGGCAGGAATAACAGTTTGATGAACCCTACTCATCTTGTCAGTGGACACTGATATTTTTTATTTTTCCTTTATGTGTGGTAATGTTTCATCAAAATGGCAATTGGCAAAATGTGCTTCACTATTTGCAAGAAATAAAAAAAAGATGTCAAATCTTGTTAATATCATTGAACAAAACTGTGTGGATTTTAGGATTATATAGCTGCAAGTATTATGGAATTATTAATTTAAAAATCTATATATGAATAAAGCATCTGGTGAATGAATAAAAGTAATTTCTCTCACATGGGTAATTTAAATACCAGCTGTCTCCATACTAAACCATATTTTCTCATAAAAGCTTTTAAAGAGTCTGTCTGATGGTTGTGAAATTCCAGGATTTATGGACAGTGTAAGGTCTGTCTATACAAGGATCTGAATCTTGGCTCATAATTGAAAGCCACCTCCAATGAATGGTTCAAAACAAGACCCCCAGGAGAAAACAAACAATTAAGCTTTACACACTGACTCCTCTTAAATGTCTTGTCAAAACTTTAAAAGCTTCATTTTAATGTATGGGATAAACTTGAAGGGGATAAAATAAAATGTTCCTTTAATTATCTGCTGGACAGGTGGAAGAATCTGACTGTCTGAGATCATACCATTAAAATAAAACAATATACTTGATAAATTGTCATATCCTTTTATGGTGGCTTTATCTGTACCCTTCAAACTTACCCATTTTCTTTCTATACTAGTAAGTCCAGAAAGCTTAACATGAGCTTCTTTTGATTACATTTTGTGGTACTTTCTTTTGTATTCTAACACACTTTCCATATTGACTGTTTTTCAAAATTTGGATCATTTCAGAAAATCTAATGAAAAGAGGGAAAATCTTAGATAAGCCCTGGACTCTGTGGATGTGGCTTTTGTGAGATCCTTGTCAGATGGTGTAGGCTGATGGTCTCTGGAAACTTCTTTGTTCAGCTCCTGAGACATGGGTTTCTTCCATGTTTCTTGCTTTCAGAATGCAAAAAAATACAGCTGATGAGTAAACAAAATTCTTATGGGAAAGTCACATCTACAATTAGAAAATTTGTTTGGAGTTATGACATATTTTGAGTGCAAAACCACCCCCTGTAGCTTTTCCTGGTGATTATACTTCTGATGCAATCCAGAAATGAACCATGTTATTCACTCTTTGTCATAACAGTACCAGGGACCATGATCGTAGGATTTGGTGATGTTGGACCAGTAAAAGGAATTTTTGCAATTTATGTCTATTATTGTCACCAGCTCTTCTCCTTGTGCTCCCTCAACTTCTCAACCTTTTCAACTTAGCAGATGTAATGTCTGAGTTCATCATGTTATGAACAAGTTCATTTTTTCTGTTTGAACCTGAAATTGTTAAATTCATGCATATTGTTCACAAATATTGACTCTGCACAACGTTGCATGTTTCCTGAAAAAAAATAGGGAAAAGAAAAAGAAATCTAACCATTTTCCTGTTAAAATACCCTGTTTCAGGATTAACATTGCTTCATTTTGCCCTCCATAACTGTCTTTCAAATTCTAAAGGAATAGCTAGTGACTAATACTAAAATGACCAATAACTAATTGATGTGCAGCTTTTTGCAGATTTTTTTTCTTTGCAGTACATGGAGAATTTTCCTGTTCTTGTTCAGAACAAAGCCAAATCTTGCAATGACAATGGTCTATTTTCAAACTTAACTATTATATAACATTAGAAAAACGTGGTGAAATGTGACTAGAGAAACAAGCCACATCCCTTGGGATCTTCAGTCATGATTTGAAGATAATAGGCATCAGAGGTAGAGACACTCACAATATGTGTGGTTTCAATTCAGTCTATTTCCAGCCACATGCGAATTTCTGCTTTAGTTCTCTTCTAATTCTGAATGGGGAACAGGAAAAAGTTAAACTTGGAGAGGCTTCAAAGAGATTCTTAAGATTTTAGAGAAAGTAAAGTCCTGATTGATTCTCTTAACCACCTTGAACACAGAACTTCCCACATAATCCTTTATATTTGTACAGCATGTGTTACAGCAGCACTGAGTCGCTGGTCTGACATACTGAGTTGATATTTTAGCAAGTAAATCAGATGTACTTGTTCCTCCAAGTGTCAGTGTTCAAAGAGTAGAAAGACGAACTAATTTTCTTAAAATGTAGTGTTTTAAGTGAATGCACCAAAATATTATGACCCCTAATTCTACTGAATTTTCTAAGTGCTTTCTGCAAAACATAGTGTAATGACATTTGCATTTTACAAGGAAAGTGCATTAGTGACTTTTATATGGGAAAGAGAGGTTAATTCAATTCTGGGCTGTAATGGAGGTTAAATGTAAAGCTTTAATGTTCTGGAGTTCATCCCAAAATAATAATTCAGCTAATGAAATAACTCATTTGTAATTCAAGCAGACTAAATGGAAGCATTTTTGAAGCTGTGTCTACAAGAATTGATTGCTTAACACTTATGAGCCAGCTTAAATCTCAGCACTCTTTGGACAATGAAGAATGTTGTAGAATTGTGAGGGTGTTTCAATATCCTCCTAAACACCATACATTTAAAAGCATGCCTTCAAATTACTTTATAGTGCTGAATTATCATTTTTTTGATGGACCATTTATAGATCTAATATGTTCCTTAAATGTATATGCTATGATGACTAGCTAATGCTGAACAGTATTTCCTGAAGTAATTCTGATTGAATTGGTTATTTAAAAAAAATGTATTACAACTTTAGCTCTTATTTTCTCTTCACAAATAATTTGTGAAAAATTTTTGAGCATAGGAGCATATACACTATTCATAAATGTTTTTTGGATGTTTTTAATTAAAAAAGAGACTTTATACTCTTTGTGATCTACTGAGCTATTCAATAGCTAGGTTGGTTTTTGTCACATGTTTTTTGAAAGCTTGTCTAAATCATGGAAGGCAAGTAGTATGTAACAAACCTGTTCTTGCATGAAAGCCCTGATTTTCATGATGTTATGGGTTTGGGGTGAAAATTTTTCACTTATTAAAAGTGTTTGTCAGCAAAACTTATCCACAGCATTGCAAATGATTACTAATTCATGGAGAAAGTATAAACATGCCTGAATTTGTCAGTATTTTGTTATTGAAAGCATACTTCAAAACTGAAAAATATGTATCTGCAATGTCTCTCTCCAAAGTGAAACCTAAATCACCAGGTCAGTCTTTTTCTTCCTCTCACTACCTACCTCACCATGCCAAAAAAAAACAAACCCAAAGAAATGCAGGCTAATGCAGGTTAAATCTCAAAGGTGCAGACTGATGTCTCTCTCAAGAAATTTTTTTGACAACTTTTAGGATGAAACAGGTGGTTTGATCAATGAATAATGCTCAATGTCTTAGTAAGTTCCAGGGACACCTCATGGGAAATAATTCATTATAAGGTAAAACTGGGATTGGAATATATGCACCATTGGAATATATGCACCATTGGAATATATGCACCACCTATGTGTGTTGCTGGTGATGTTCCAGGGAAGGAGGAGTTGTGTTGGGATTCTGGAGGTGAGCACATACCCTTGCTCTACCCTTGTGTGACTGCAGTGAGAGACTGGGGATCAGACACTGATAGGTGATGTCCCAATTTCTTTTGTCTGGTTTGCTTAAGATCAAAGAAACACGAGCATTTAAACAAAAATTCCAGAAAATGTTCAAATACTTTTCTAAATTTTTGGACATCTGGGAGGTTTTTTTTCCACCTTCCCAAAGCCTGTCAGATGTCTTTGTGACCAAACACTGTATTTCCCTGTTCACAAGTTACATTTCTCCCTCTGCTCTTATTCTTTTCAGTAGTAGTATTAGTGGTGGTATATAGCTGTGATACATCACTTGGTCTAATAAAACACAGTACTTCTCCCTCTAAGCCTTGCTACACTTGAAGTCTTAGGTTTTAAAGGCAGAAGAACTTGTTAGATGCTCCAACCTACAAAGGAGATTTCATGTGCCTGATCTGGATCTAACTTGTGCCTATACATTATACACTTGGTTAATCACCTTTCTAATGTTCAGGTCTCAACACTCTGCTTACTTAAAAGAGCTCAATGGAGGTTTCTCTCCAGAGGTGGGTATCCTTTGTCTAGCTGTGGGCGTCTGAGTTAGGTGGACAAACCTCTTTCCAAAAACCTTTCAAAGATAGTTAGATTTTTTTGTTGTTAATAAAGGTTGTGTCCATCTTTCTTATATCAGGAAGACTTCTTTATCAGGCTTGATTTTACATCTAAATTTAAGCATGAACTATAACTCTTATGGTAGTTGAACTACTTTGTACCTTGCCAAAATGAGTGGCTTTCTGTACTTCTCATTATTCAAAGTTCAGTAACTTACTGGAGAGAAGGCAACAAGGTCTGATCTTAGCAGCCATAGGACTAGAATGGGTTTCAAGCCTCGTCTCCCCCCAACAGCCCCACAGAATCTCTGCTGCTCCAGCACAGTGGTTGATCAGTTCATATCCCTCCAATGGGAAATGGCAGCAGATGCAGGTATCTCCCTCCTGCCCGAAAAAGGCAGAGCTGGGTGTCTGCCATTGGAGAAACAGGGGAATAAGAGTAAGGATGGGAAGACTGCTGCCCAAGTCAGAGAGCTGGCCTTTTTGAAGGAAAAAGCTGCAGGCAAAATAGAGAATTCCTATGGATCTAATTCCCAGGCTGGCTATTAGCTGAACACATTGATTTAAAAAATAACTTCTCTGTCAGAGCAATGTGCTTCACAAAGGCATCTACTCATGATCTAAAGACATCAAGAGATAGAGATGGACTTTACTTTATATTTTTTCCGCATGGCAAATCACTTTTGCAATTACAAATTGGTGCATGATTTCATATTTGGTTTAATTTCTAGCTATGGTTCTTTTTATATCTGTCTTTGTTAAAGAGCCCTTTAGCGCTTTCTATTTTTTCCCTTTGAAAGTATTTAGACTGCAATCATGTCACTCTCAGCCTGCCCTCTAGAAAGCTAAATTACTTGAGCTGTTAAATTTTTTCACTTTAACACATTTTTTTCAGCTCTCAAAGTCAATTTTTATGACCATTTACTTTACCTTCTTCTGTTTTCTAATGTCCTTCACAAAATTTAGCCCCTTTAGTCATTGGCAGCATACCAATACCCCTCCTACTTCTGCTGCTTACATGTCCAGAGATTGTAATAGCCCATTTCCCTACAAAACTGCCCAAGGAGTATGTTCTGAATTTCTTAGCTGCTGTTGCTGAAAAAGCTGCTTTGGAGGGACATCTTTCCTACTCTACGGATAGCACACACACTCTTCCTTTCAGCTATATTATGTTGTGCTGGAAAATATATAAACACATTTTGTTTGAGTAAGCCCAAGTCTTCTAGTGATTGCGTCCCACCAATCTTTGTCTAAGGTGAAGTTTTAATCCATTTTATAATATTTATTCCAATTAATTAATTAATGAAGAAGTGGAATAGGATCAGACTTATTTCTAGTCATAGACTCCTTTGAAAAAGCTCCCATCAGCAAATGTTCACCATCTGACGAATACTTCTTGGCCCAGCCTAGCTCTTATCCCATATTAAGTGCGCCATATTCTACAATGTCAATCTTAATCAGAAAACTCCATAATGCTACAGCAATGCTGAAAAAAGTGCTCTTGTTCTCTGAAGTTACATTTAGTTATCAAACAAAATCCCCTCAAAGGAGGAAATAAGGTTTCCTTGATGTGATTTTCTTTTAAGCGATTTTGTTGCCTTTATTTCTCTATCTTAATACTTTATCAGTTGGCTCCTTTTTCATTTTTTCTGTAATTTTCTTGAGGTTGATGACTGTCTAGCTGATCTACTCAACCACTGCTGAATGTTTTTTTTCTGTTTGAACCCTGATAAGTAATGTTCTTCCAGCTTTGTGATGTTGGAAGCATCCAGAAATTGTTTCACTTTAGTAAAAAACAAAGGCCCTACAACCCCATCCAAGAGCAAATAAAAAACCCCCAAACATAGGGAATAGATGTTCATTTTGATGAGTCTTGTTCATATTACACCAGGATTAAAAGAGTACAAAGAAAATTTAGATATTGTTTTCTTTCTGCTTTAGTGGTTGTTTTGGGTTTTTGTTTATTTGTTCTTAGTTTAGTTTTGTTTTGTTTTTTTAGTATGTAGCGTTCAGTACCACTTTTGGTGACCAGTATCTTGCACAATATTCTTTACAAATACAGACCAGGAATATTTTGAACATTCCAGATTTCTAATGGTCAGTGATTCTGTTTTCACCTAAGAAATATTACCACCTATCTGTGAATGCTTCTCTTTGTTTTCAGCAAGCGCAGTCTGCAGGGAGGTGTCAAATCCATTTCCTCTACAGAGCCACTGCTGCCACAGCTCCAGGTCCATGGGCCAGCTGGGAGATGCTGTGGACATGTTCCCTGTGGGAACACATCCTGTTCTTCTCTGGCTGGTTTGGATGTAAGCCCTTTACTGGACAAAAATGTACTGCTATATACAGAGGTAAGTACAAAGTGGATCCCTGCAGCGGTCAGGATAAGATGCTCAGCCTGTCCTGTCACAGTTATCAGTGTCCCCCGATCTCCCCTTGCCACGCACAAACACATGGAATGACAGGTGCACCCCAAAATGGTTCTCCTGAGAACCCCACCATTGCCCCATTCCTCTGGGGGTCCATGAGCTTTTGGGGTGACCCCAAGAGCCCTTCCTGTCAGTTTGTCTGAGGGTCTGTGGGTTGGCACTTCTCCTGGGACACCCTCAGGAGGAGACAGGATAGGGGGCTTCAAAGTCTTCAGCTTTGTATTGAGTATCCCCCACCATTGCTCCTCTGAGCTCAAAGAGGTGACCCTTAGTCCCATAACCCAGCACAAAAATTTCTGATTGCACTAGTGTTGATAGGCTGGGGTGTAATGCTGCCTCTTTACTCTTCCTTCCCTACTTTCCAGGTTTGGTAACCTGAATTACCCTAACTGGTGTTTGCTTACATGTGTGTTGTCACTTGCTGTCTTTTTGTTAGGTATCGTGTCATACATTTAATGTCCCAGGTTTTTGGTCATTTTCTTTACTGTGAAAGTCAAGATTTTAACTAATTATTTTTCAGGTGCTTAGATTTTTACTTGAATTGTTGGAGCTCCCTTCCAGTTTTGTTTGTACTTTTTCTTAGCTTTTGGAAATTACCACTTTTGAAGTAATGTTTATCTATCTGCCTATCTACAAAGCCCTGTGAAAGTGGCCTCTCCTTGCCCATGTTGAGCACAATTGGATTGCTACTATTGATCTTTAGATAACAGCCAAATATCATTCTAACGATTCAGTCATCTGCTTTGTTATACAATAGCTGCCTCCCGTTGGGTAGAGCATGGTTTGGTTTTAGAATAGAGAAAAGTGTTATATCAGAAACTCTACTGATGATTTCCTGTAAGCTGATTGAAACCTGCAGCATGCATTCACCGAGCTGAAGCCTCCAAAACCACACCACTTGTCCCGCTTCACTGATAAATCAGGATGAATCCATCCCATTCTGCAGTTTGGTCAGATGATCCACAACAACCCCTCATCAGAACCCACTCATTGATCTGTGTATGTTCAAGGTCCTGCTGTTCTAAGTTATCAATTATTCTAAACCAAATAATTGCCTTCTAAAATGAGCACACTTCCAATCTCTTTTACTTACACAGCCTTTCCCAAACAGGTTATAAGCTATGATTTAATAATTCTAGAAAGAGAGAGTCCCACCAGGTTTCAGTAATGCCAATTGCTTTTTATCAACAACAATTTTCAATTATTTTTGTTTACCATCTGGATTTCTACTGATGGTATAAAATATGAGAAACTTTAATTATTTTCATTATCTTTGCCATATCACTTCAAAATATATTATGCTGGGTTTAATAGTATGAATTATTTTCTCAATATCTTTCTTTGCATGTCTAGTTTTCAGACCTTTTTGAAGCTTTCAGATAGTTTCTAACAAGTAAATTGTTTACTTTACCAATCTGATACAGGTGATTTCTTCAGTATCACATTTTCTTTCAAGGGAATGCATCCAGTCTCTCCATGAAATCCAGACTGTCTGTTTCAGTTGTACCTAGCAATCTTCTCAAAATTTTCTATCTTTTTTTTTGCCCCCTCAGTCTAGAAATATTTCAAAGAAGATCACTTGAGCCTATCTCTTAATCGTCTCTTTTCCAAGACTTGGATAATTTCCCTAATATATGTAATTGGACAGATGCCAACTGTGTTCTGAGTTCTAGTCTTCTTTACCTCTGAATGAACTGGTCACTTACCTCAAGATAATATCACCAATGAGGGCTGTTTTAATTTCAGAGCTGGTAATGCAATGCAAGTGAAGTTCAGTACAAACATTCCCGTGTTCTCTTTCTTAATTAAGATGCCTAGATAGTTTGATCCAGAACATTTGACAGTCTTACAATATCTATGAAATAGGTTGATTGCTTCCTGGGAATATTTCTCTGATAACAGAGCTAGCAGATGTACTCTTGCTTTACATCGTTTGCCCTAAATATATTTAATGTCTTTTATGAGGTTATACCTGTTTTGAAAAGAACAAGAAGACATGTGCACTTCAGACGACAACAAGAAATTTCACAACACAGATAAAAGAAGGCAGAGGGACTAAATGGGAGAGGGAGTTTGGTTTGTCATATTAAACTGGAAAAAAATAGAGAGAGCAAAAAGTTCCAATATATTTTTCTACAATTATATTAATTGCTTTGGAGCTCAGTAGAGATATGATTAATGCAGATTTCTATATTGGAGGTATTTGCATCCAAATCAGACATCCTAGACTCCTTCTGTGGTCAGTGGAGATAAATAGGTATTTTAGTACATGATTTTTCTCATCCTCAAGCAAAAGTCTGTATTTTATCAGGTGACCAGAGTCTTAAAAGCATCTATTTTTCTCCATGAATATCTTAGTTGTCAACACTGGGACTCTAAAGGTAGATGAGATGCATCCTATCTTAGCTGATTAATGTCAAAATGCTCAATTTTGTGAAACAGCATTGCTACCTAAACACCTCTTCCTTAAACATTCAAGTTACCTGGAACTTTCTCCAAGAGCAAAACCTCACAAAACTAAAGACTTCTCAGCTGCTGAGATAAGATTTATTAACACTACCCTATCTCTTCTTCTGTTTTCCAAATTACAATAAACTTACTGATTTAAAACCATAAAATTATTATGCATTGTTATCTATGCCTAGCCAATATTTTATTGATTTTCATAATACATATTGCAGATTTAGATTGTTAATAAATTCCTGGTTTGTACTAACTACATTTATTTTTACAAGTGAACAAATATCTGTAGGAGATCCTTGAAACTTAAATTCTTCTGCATAATTTATAGTACCTAATTTTACTGTAACTTAAATTTTAGTTTCCGGATTTTACCTGTATCTAGCCCATAGGTGAACTGTTTTGTGTGCCAGCTTCCTTATTAAGTTATAAAGATGAGGTTGGCAATGTCACAGAGATGAAGGATGCACATTAAATTTATGTCTCACAGCAGTATCACTTCCAGCTGGGGAATTCAATGTTAGAGTTGTTATAACTTCTTTGTGCAAAACTCTCAGAGCTCTTCCTCTTGAAGCCTCCTCTCTTTTTCTACCCGTTACTGCATGAACTGTTGCCTCAGTTTTGAGCCAGTAGGTTCTTCTTTTCTGAGAGTTAAAAAAGGACCCTTTTAAAACTTTTTTAACTTTTTTAGCCTGGGCTCGACAGCTCAGTTTAAATACAAAACAAACCTGTTTGACTCGAGATTGCTCATTCAGTTTTCTAAGGCAACTCAATGGGAAGAGAATACATCATCTGTCAGGAGCCTGACATGCCATAAGCATAGGCTGAGAAAAGGCTCTTGGAAAGGCTATGAGTAAGAAAAGAACATTAGAACATGCCAGCCAAGCTGGTTCATAGTGTTGGGTTTGCCTCAAGATAGCCATACCCTGTTGACTTTTGATGTGTTTATATTTATCTTTTGGGTCATGACTGGGGACTACTGTGGTGACAGTGCTTCAAGAATCTACTTCAGAGAAATTTTTTTAGTCCCTTCCTGAACACTTGGACTAAGGCCATCTCTTATTCATCTCAGGGGATACTTGTTCTTGTGACTGAAGGCTCATTAGCTCTTGTTCATCTCCCATATTCACCTGTACTGACAGCCCACACAGAGTGGGAATCTCACATACACAGCCTTAGTCTCTTTAATGACTTAATGGCACTTGATAGCTCTCTTTTTGTCCTTCTTCAGGATTTCTGGATCCCAGCACACCAGCAGGACCCAAAGATGATTTTGGTTTACTCTTGACAAAGGAAAGGAAGAACAGAGGTTGGGACCTCTATTTTAAAGGTGGAGGAGAAGAGAGGTCTTGGAAAAGGTACAAACAGTAATAATGTTTTGTTTTATTTTTCATCTCTCTCTTGCATCTCTTAGAATTAATCCCATCCAAAAATTATTGAAGCACTGAAGACAAACTAGCGTCTTGCATCCGATTCAAAGGATGAAAATAAGGTCTGTTTCTGTATGAAGAGTATCCTGCTCCAGTACTGGCTCAAAAGTGGATCTGCATGTCTTTGACAGTTTGCCCCAGACTGCATGGTGCTGTGAGTAAACATGATGAGGCCGTGAAAGGCCTGTTTTGCAGATTATCCTACATTATCCTGCCTCGAAGTGACAGGTTCCTCCAAACCTGCCACATAGGATTTGAGATGCTAGAGAGCCCTAAATTAGGGATCTGCTGGACTTTGGTCAGACCTCAGCATGTGGTGATGGTGGAGTGGGCAGACTGACTTTCCAATCATGATTCAAGTATTGAGAATCCTCTTCCTTGCTCTGGCCATCTTTTTCATGGCTGGCACCAGAAACACACAGCAGGTGTCAAACAGAAACTCAGAAGATATGGCCAGACACAATGGCTTTTTCTGCCCTATCCTTCCTAGAAAGAGCATGTTTTATAGGGGAGGAAAAGCACATAAGTCAGGCTGAGGTGCACCTAAGCTGGCTGGTGGTGGAGACGGAGCTGAGGTGAAGGGAAGAAAAAGGATGAAAGAGCTTGTATTGGGAGCAGACAGCTTCTCGTAAGGATTACTTCAGTTAAAACACTTATCTACTTATTTATGGGAAATTTTTTAGGATTAAAAAACTTGGTTACAGCATGCAGATTGCTAGGATAGGTGCTGATTGACTGGGTTACATATAATTGTGCTGTGTGTCATCGTGACTACCTAAATGGTTGAGTCATGTCTGAGAACACGTACCCAGCGTATCCGAGGGAGCAGACACTGAGCATCCCTGTGACTGACTGCTCCTGAGACAGCAGGCCTGCGACGTGCTTCCTGACAGGGCGAGGTAAATGCCATCAGATGACTAAAATGCCAAATGACTGAGAAAGATTGTGAATAGATAAATGTAGACTTAATAGAGTGTGTAGGGGGGCGATGTGTTTGTGTATGTATATGTATCAGGTAGTATCTTCAGTCTGTGCAAGATTATTTGTCAGGTTTTTTAAGCTGTGTGGCTCTCCTCCAAGCTGTGACACAACCTTTGGACAGTGACTTTTCTTTTATGTGTTTTAGTATGGAACCTTAAATGCTAGCTCTGATAAATGCAAGAGAACAAACGCTCCCCCTAGGAGAAGTGACGTAGGAATTACGTATTCATCAGACAAGAGTTCAAGGTGAGCATTTGTGGATCATAGTACTGAGGACTGTAACTGATTGATTGTAGTTCACTGCAATTACAAGTACCAGCCATTCATCACACAGTCATTCTGCCATATACCAGAAATCACAGTTTTCTGTAACATACTTGGAAACACACCAACAGCCACTGGATCCATTTCCACATGTGAGAGAAAACCAGCACTTTCCTCTGTTCTTGGCCCTTCCAGTAGCAAGAAACTAGTTTTTGAATTTTTTTCTTCATCCTTGCCTTCAATTTTCTGTCTCCCTCCCTCTGCCCCATATACAGGAGTGTTTCCTCACTGTGGTTCCTTGGCTGTATGTAAAGAAAAGTGCTGCCCGTCAGTGAAATGGAAATTGCACCCTGAACAGCAATGCCCGTAGAAGGGACACGTTTGGGTTGCTTTTGATTTTTATAGACTCAGTTGCTTGTGGAATACAGTTTTAAGATTCTTGCCTCTAAACATGTCTTTTTCTGCTCTGCATTGTTTTGGAGTGTTTGGGAAGAAGATGAGGCTTTTTTTTCTCCATCTGTATGTCTATCAAACCTGTAACAATGTAGAAAAGAAACAGATGGACAATATGGTGATTTGGGGATATGTTTACAGGCAATTATTTACCACTGTGCATTAATTGTGGATCAGTGCAGAAGGATCTGTGTGGTTAAGAACATTTCCATTCCCTTTTCTCATATGTCTGGGATTGTGGCTTGAGGTATGTTAGGCTAACCTAACAAAACCCAAAATGCAACATTGTTGATGTATAGGAAATAGCCCCCTCTTAAGTACAATGGATTTTCAGCCCTACTCCAATTTGTTTCATGTCATCTCATTGTACAAACTGCAGCTAACAAGCTGACTTTGGAATGGGAAAGCAAATCCTATTAATTTTTCAGCTGACTTCCATTTGCTTCCTCAAGGTACACTATAGGTGCAGAAGAGTGAAGATTTATATGATTGGCCAAATTCAGCTGTAGACAGCCAGAGAAGTCACTGGGGGCTTATTTATGTCTGCGAAGCTGAGAATAGAATTTGAGCTATTGGAAATGTTTTTTATACTAGGAACACTTAGGTAATTAAGTAGAACCTTTCTGAAATACAATGATTTTACTAAACAAGTTCTACCTTGCAGGGAAGACTTGTTCTGTTAAGAGGTTCCACTCTTATGAGATTGAGTCAGAGGGCTCATAAGATTAATAACACAAAAATGACATCTTAGGTTTTCATACATAGCTAGTTCAAATCTAGTTCTTGCAAGCTACCAGGTTTTTTACTGTAGATTGTAAATAGATAAAAACTGTTCAAAGGCCTCTGTGGGAGAAAAAAAACCAAAAGAAATCTTGACATCTATTTGTGTTTCAAGGACAGATGCCTGTGTTGTAAGACCTAGCATTACAAGTGCATTCATTAGGAGACAGTGACAGATGTAATAAGCATGGAAACTCCTGTGGCTGACGATAACCTTCTAGATCAGGACTTGGAAGTATATGAAAAATAATGAAAGGAATACTATTTTTAACTGTCACAAAGAGGTTAGAACACTGACAGTGCTCTGAATTCTACTGTTACATGATTTTGTGCTGCTAAAGAGTGAAACAGATGCAATATCCCACTTCTGGAACAGCCTGTATGAAAACTCTCCAGTCCCACCAACTATAAAGTCAAACACTAACGTTCCCTCGCTGATGGATGTGGAATTACTCCACAGAAAGGAACTGATGCTGTCTACCTGTGTTTTCCTACTTTGTCAGTGATCTGAACAGCATCTCACAGATGCTACATTTACTTAAGAGTGACTGCGTGCAGGAAGGCGTCTTTCCCTCTAGGGTCATCTGTTCTTGCACTTACCAGTTGTGGCTTATGGTGACTTCCACTGAGAATGGGATTAGCCCTTCTCTTCTAAGGCAAGAGGCCAGGGCTCAGGATAAGAGAGATGGGAAGCTCAGGGAAGTATCATCTGGGACAGAGTCCAGGGTATGGCTAACAGCTTTTGTTGCACAGATGGTGTTTTGTTGAGCTTTCCTTAAGAGTTGGGTGATACCTGGTAGAGGTTTTTGTACCTGCCTGGTGACTTCAGAGTGGTGTGGATAGGAGTTTGAGAAAAGCCCAAAAGGTCTTTTGAAGCACCAGTGTTACCTGTGTGTGAGGGCATGGATATCTTTCCTGAGCAAGAATTAACATGAGGTGTTAACTGATAAGGTGCTAACTGCAGGACTTGAAGCTTAGTGCAAAATGTTCTGGCTAGTCCTGCACAGCTTTTCTGCGCCTTACATGCTCTGCTAAGAAGTCTTAGTTTCTGACTAATATTTCCCTTTGAGCTCTGACTAATATCCTGCACACATACAGACCTATTCTTTCTTGATCAAATTTTATCACTGTCCAAGGCAGGTATTCATTATGCTGTGTTTATTTTTATCTCCACACTTAATTCATCATACATTGTATTAGTTGTTTATATTTGCCATTTATATTTCATTGTGCATGGTAATTCAGGAATTCTTTTATATGATATGAATAGCTGTGAATGTAGGCTCTATAGACTTTTGCAGTGCAAGAGTAAAACAAAATTTAATTTCTATATAGCATGCCCTTTCTGAATTTCACATGAGAAATATTTACTCTTGAGCTATCCAAACGAGAATGTTTTGGCTTGGACTGCTGTGGTAGGTCACTTACTCATGCTACTTGTCAGTGACACACAGATGCAAGTTGAAATGCATTGCCTTCTCATTTGTTTTTAACCTTAATCAAAACTTGTGTAGAAGAGGTATACTGGCATAGCAATGAGGAGTGAGTCACTACAGTCCTCTGCTATCCAGAAACAAAATGTCAGTGCAGCTGCTCAATCTTCATTTCCTTACATAACCAAAGGCCAGTCAGGTCTTAAAATTTTCTTTTCTATAGAACTTCTACTTCTCCAGAGCCTCCTTTTTATATGCATGGGTGTGTGAATTGTTTGGCTTGAATTTCAGCAGAACAGCACAAAACTTTAATTCTTGCTCTCCTTTCCCCCCCCTCTTCCTCTCTAAATCAGACAGACTCATTTATTATTGTTAAAGTAAGTGGGCTGTTCTCACTTGACTCTTCATAAAAGCATATTATGCCAAAAGGAGCACAGTTAGTCATATAAGAAATTACCAACCTGTCCATTTTTGCATAAATACACATACATCAAAGTCAAGAGGGCATAATTAATTCTGGCAGCTGAGACATGCAATATACCATGTGTTCTTATTGACAGAAGTATTTAGAAAAAAATAAAATAAGACTTGTTTCCATAGTAACTGAACACTACCTAATTCTAAAGCCGAAGGGACCTGGAATTACCAAGACAGGGCAGCTGAGGTGCCTTGGGTAGTTTTAGTGCAAGTGTTGTGGATGCGCACCTCCCCTTTCCAAGTGTGGATCTTAAAGAACTGCACAAACCTGGCATCAAATATTAGTTGTGTCTGTCACCCTCGAAGCTTCAAAAGTCTCTGCCTGGAGCTGTGGAGTACATATACGACAGCATCCATATAAGCTCTTTCTTAGATCCACTGTCCTGGTCTTCTGAGCACCACAGGGAAGACCTCTGCCTTCTTTTCATTTTCTTAAGCATCTTGAAGCCTAAGTGCTTTGCTGACAATGCTTTTAATTTTTTATATATCTTTTAAAGCTAGATATACCTTATTTTATGGGAGGAGGAAAAAAGGGACTCTAAGTTTAGAGACCAGGTGTATTTCTACAAATTGCAAAAACAACTAAGCTGCCTCTCCCAGCTTCTCGAATTCCAAGCATAGTTAAAGTATTGCAGTTTGTTTTACCAAGGAAGTGGTCTGCAGCAGAGATGTTAATTGGTCCCTATCATACACTGAATCACTGGTGGCAGTAAAGCCTTTGGGAGTCCTGAAGCAAAGGAGTCTTTGCTTAGCAGAGGACTCTGCTGCTTCAACTTTTGAGTATCTCATGCTTCTCATAAATTTTGAAGGTTTTCTCTTCAATATGTTGGACCTTCAGAAAATGGGGCTTTACAATGGCATCAGTCATGGAAAGGATAAATCAACCAAAAGGAGTTTTGTAATTCATAAGTTTTCAGCAGTTTTTTCCAGTTCTATTTCATCTTTGGTATTTCATGCAAAATATAAGTATTTTATACAACAGTGGGAAAAAATATATTTTGATAACAAAAAATACGTGGTTTTTATCTGTCCAGAATAATTCCAGTGTTTTGAACTGGCACTGAAGAGTTTTATTAAAATAAAAAAATTAATTTAAAAAATTTTTAAAATAAGAGGAGAAAATTACTCTGAACAAAAAAAAGTCCCAAACCCCTGATTTGAAGTCTGTTGAACCTCAAGAAATTACTTCAAAGGGTTTGGATTAGACCCATGCAATTCTTTTTTTTTTTTCTCTTCATAAGTTGCATGTGAAATGGCTAACTGAAGATGTGACCCAGGGCTTTGAGTAGCTTTGATTTTGTTCTTAAGCAAAAGAGGCTCTAGGTATTGAAAGTCAGATGCTATATGCCTCTTGAATATCGTGCTACTTTTCTGCATATGGGAAAGAAAATATGCATATTTCTGTGCAGAAATGTTTTTCATATTGAAACAGATCCTGCAGGCCAAATAATTTCAAGCTTTTTTGAATAAATCTTTAAATATTTCTTTCCTCTCCTCTTAATGTTGTTGGAGTTGTTTATTTATTTATTCTCTAGTATTAGAATCGCTTGAGAGAAATAAGCCTCCAGACAGTATCCTTAATTTAGAAAATATTTAAATTCTAGAAATCTCTGCATATGTGATAGGCTTAACAATGAAATCCAATTCAAAATATAGTGATATTTTTTTGAATGCTTTCGAGTAAGATTATCAGGTGGGTTTCAGAGTAAGGGAACCAGCCAATGAACACTGACAGTAATGGAATGAGGTTACCACAGTTATGGAGGGAACATTTTTGGTAAAATTTTTCTAGTTTAGAAAATAAAGATTTATTAAAAATTAATTTATTTTGGGAAGATACCGATTTTGGCAACAACTGCACTGGGAAGGAATGATCTCTGAATTTGCTGAGCATCCTGGTAGGAGAGAACCAGCCAGCTACCCCTTGAATTGGACAGGGGGGAGGCAGGTTTCAAGGTCGCTCATGTCACTAAGACCTTTGCATGATGTCTTCTCAAAAGAAACGCACCTCCTCAAAATCATTTCAGAGATTTTGCTGTTTAGCCAACATTAATATAAAACTATATGTCACCCTAACATTTTTTGAAGACATTTAGATATATCTTTCTGAGTACTAGGGTAACTGGGACTGTTTGTAAGGCCAGTGATGGAACTGGTTGGGCTAAGGACCCAAGGGACTGGCATGGCTACAGACTGACCAGAGCATCATTACTAGGAATTTCAGTACCCAGGGGAAATATACGCCACACCTCTGTAAAAACACTTTCTTTTTAAGGGGATGATGATTTACCTTCTTCTTGATAAGAGAGTGGCATTTGGGGAATAACGTTCATCTTGGTATTTCAAAACTCGCTGTCACCAGACAGATCAGGGAAATATTTTTTTTTATCTACAAGGATATAAAGGGCTGATATCTGAAATATAGCATTGACCTAAGGCCTCAATCTTACAGAAACAAGGTTTTGAAAGGTCTGATGACAGTTTTGTTGTGAAAAACATAACCATGTATCAGTCTCTAAAGATAAACCAACTTTGATGTGATAGAGACGATGTAGATATTCCATCTGTGGAAGTGTTCAAGACCAGGCTGGATGGAGCTCTGAGTAACCTGGTTTAGTGGAAAGTGTCTCTGTCCATGATGGGGAGGTTGGAATTAGATGATCTTTAAGGTCTCTTCCAACCCAGGCCATTCTATAATTTTATGATTCTATGATATTGCAGGGACAAAGTACTCAAAAATAAGGACTAGCTGGAAGGAGAAATTAAATTGCACTTGAATATAGAAATTTCCATCTGGATAGGGAGAAGCTGAGAGAAACATTATGGATGGTAGGTATGGAAAGACTGCTTAATGGGTTTGTGGCTGTGGTGTTATGGGAAGGAAAAAATGAAGACCTGTGAAAACCCAGGGAGCCAATACTTGGTTGCTGCATTAAACTCATTAACCTGTTACAGATGGGCCAAATAGAGTCCAAACTCTTTTTTTTTTTTCTAATTTGTCCAGAAAAAAAAAAATCATTGAAATTAGAAAGGGTTTATTCCTGGTACTTTGATATGAAAGTAGTATAAATAGTAGGTTGTGCTGTTGTCTTACTGCAGGAAATATTTAGTGTTACAAGCATGCACATTGACAGACAAAAGCTATGTTAAATAAAAGTAGCATTCAAGGAGAATATATGAATTTTTTAAAATAAACATATGTTAAATAGACACTCTACATATCTTCAAATCAAATAATCCCAATTCAAGATATTTTTGAGATTGAGATTGCCTTTAAAAGTAATCCAAATATGTGAAGGTAGAGTAACAAAATAGCTCTGATGATGCTACAAGGAAGATTGTGTACATTTCGGCAGTGGAATGAAATGGATCATAAACTGAGCTGAAGAAAGAGTGAAATAATATCTTTAAAACATCATTTTTCTCTTATCTGGATTTAAACACTTAGCTGTCACAAGTATATTCATGATTGTTTCATGATGTCACAACCTTGCCGTATGCACACATTAGCGCATGTCTGAAGAATACAGAATATCAAAAAAACACCAATTAACAAGTGAGTTAATTGCAATTGACTACATAATTGTCCAGTTTAATTCCTACTGCTTATAAATCATCAGAATGTATTTTGAACGCAGTTTTTTTGCATAGAAACACTCAATAAGGCATATTTCAGCCTATGGGGTGTTTCTAGGCTCTTTCTGTGGGCTGTCATCAACCATTTACTTTTGAGTAATTGACCTTTTAAAATTGTATTCTATTCTTTTTCCTTCATGATTAAATGACAAGAGGGCTCTAAAAGGGAAAGCAAATCAGATTTCATTGTGACTCTCCCCATGGGTTTGGCATTTAGTAAGCAAATATTTATTGCTAGTGTGTGAGGCTTCTATTTCTGTGAATGCATCAATTGTACTAGGTATTTGTTGACAAGGTACAAGGTGTATTTTTGATAGTGAATATCTAGTTTTTATTTTATGGAAAATTAGGAAAAAATATTTCAAAACTTATTTAGACTTATGAATATGAGTTCAATAAATCTTTGGTATGTTACTTTCAAGTTCTGCTAGAAAATAATCTGTAATTTTAAGAACTTTTTTTAGTTGGAGGGGACACATATCTATATTTCTATATTTGCTATTGAACATAAAATGCCAGTTATCATCTTGAGACCTATAGAGAATCCATTTATTAGAGATATTGTCCTCAGATATTTAAGGAAGCAGAGAAAGAAGGTACCTGATGTGAATGTTACCAATGGACTTGAGAAGAGCAATAGAGAGACCCAAGAGACTTACACCCCTGAGTCATTGATGGGAGCCGATACCAAGATAAGGTGTGCTTTTAGAGACTGTTCTTAAACTGGGCTATGTTAGCAATATTTTACATGGTGTGCAGGATCTGTCTCTGTGCCTGATACAAGGAGAGAAAAGGGAAGCAGGATGATTTAATTTATCTATTCTCAGTTAAGAAAATGCCTGAAGAAATGGCTTGTTTTCTTCAAATGAGGAGTGCAGTTAAGTTTATACAAGTAAATGTGCACACTTATATATATTCTTAAATGAGACCTGTCCTTACTGCAGGCTTGCACTTCTCAGTGAGCCAAAACTTCCACGTGTGCTGCTTGTGAACAGACCCCAAGGTTTGATATCCTAAGGCTTTGTGTTATCCTTTTGTGTCTGAAAGGATGCAAATACTGAACAGACACCTGTATTTTCTGTCAGAAACAGATCCATTATCATCTACATTTTGACCTTCCTGTTACCAAACTAGTTGGGATGGAGGAGGCTTTCATCTTTTTAAGGCAGGCAGGTGTAGGAAGTAGGAGAACATATCTTTGGCCAAAGCGAAAGCAGGAGACTGAATTTTCTGGCTGATGAAAATTTACGATGTATGATATCTAATCTAAAGTCAGTATAAAAACTATATGAAACGGGGAAGTCAGGAGTACTAGTAAGAAATCACACAGCACACTTCTTAACATTGGAATTGTTTTTTAATGCAATTGACCCTGATGTTATAGGAACTCAGTTAATGAGATGGTTTTCTATTTGTTTTTTGTCTGTTATTTTTCAGTTACAACTGGCAACAAGGGGGATAAATATAACACTTTTTAAATAACTATACTCATATTTTATTGAGGAAAAAAGATATTACCTTTTAAACTGATTTAAGTCAAACCTAGAACATCTTCCTTTGGGATTGAAGAGATTAAAATATCATCCTTTTTTACTATCATAAACAGTATAAACTATCATCAATTGAAATATGGCATTTGTTTGTAAGAAATGAATATTAGGTTAGATTTCTTCTGACAAAGTCAGGGAATTTTAATGTGATGCTTTAGAGATCCCTTTTTCTCCAGAAAAAACACCACTGCTGTGGAATTACGAGGCTGCAATATGACATCATACATGGGCAGCACAGCTATGCATCAGTAGTACAGGTGTGCATAAACCAACCTTTTACAATATGCAGACACTAATGGATGCTGTTTTCAAATACTGCTGAAATTCCTATGGTAAGGCTCATTATGTCTGCATGAATGACAAAAGAATTCCTACTGATGGATGGCACGACTATGAATGTTAAGAAAACAATTGTGCTTTGCTTCTACTGTGTAAAGTGCTGGGCAACAGTCACAAGCATTGTCTGCATCAGCTTTTTCTAGATACCTGTTCCTGAACAGCATCAATTTGTTATGACAGCCTTTGCTATTCAGCAGGACTAAAAGAATCAGTCATTTGTCTATATGAATTCATACAGTTACATACCGATGCATTCACTTAAAGTAAATTTTGTGGTGCAGCTGACAATTAATCTGCTACTTGATACACTAAGTACTCCACATGGAGCCTACTGGCACAGCTCCCCTAGTGCTAAAAGAAATGTCGTCTCTGGAGTAATACACACACACTTTGCTTCCTCCCATGGCATGTGTTTTAGAAAACCGTGTTGAAAATAATTGGTGTTCCTGTTGGGATGCATGCAACTGTCACAAAGCTGCTTTGCTGGGGCTCTTCTTTAGAAGGTGGCTGCTCTGGGAAAGAAGGTACAGAAAGTCTCTACTCTTTGCAGTTACTCATTGAGATAACCTGACCTCAGGGCTGACAAGGGTTTGTTCTGTTTGCTGTGCTTCCTCTTCAAAAAGAGTTTCTTTTCTTTCAAGGAACAGGTTTGTGCACAGTATTTTTGCTTCAAAGATTTCAGGAAAGGGCTTACAATTGAGCAGCTTGGCATAACAAATATGTGTCTGGTTAGATGTAAACAAGAGACTGAAATTTTTGGGACTAGCAGAGCACACAAGCAAGGTGTAAAAACGAATTTGCCGACCTGTGAGTTTCTCGGTCTATGTAGAACCTCTTCTATCTCCTTGGCATAAGGACACAGCTACAGAGACGTGTAACCTCTGCTGATTTAGACATCATTTAGAACAGGATCAGGTCTTAGATCAGATCTTATATATATACATATGTATATATATTTGTGTGTGTGTATGTGTGTGTGTATATAGATATATATATATAGTGACAGCTTGAAAGTTTTGTACAATCCTAGCACAAGTACAGCGATCAGAAAAAACACAGTGGATCATCACCTTCCTTTTTTTCATTCGTTACTACCATATAGTTTTCATGGAAAAAACTTTACCTTCTTCAATTTACTGGTGCCATAATTGTTGGCTTTAATGGTGCCACTGGACTGTCTCTCTTGTTTTGTATCATTACTAATGCAGGTTAAATAGAGTGAGCTTTCTACAGCTAGCTTTGCAGTTGCATTTTAAATAAAAATGCATTATGTATGTAACTGCAAATGCTCATTGTTATTACAGATTACTGGAAGTGTGCACTTGAGGAACAAAGAGGGAATCTTTATATAGGAAGGATTATAGGTCGGGTTGAAGCATATATACAATATTAATTAAAAAAAAAACCTTTAAAGGAGGAAGCTCTGCTAAGGTTATATGAAAGTTATCTCACTGTCTGTAACAGAACTTTTGTAGTAAAGATTCTGCACAATCGAAGGGATGTCTCTAGCAGAACTGTAGCATTATATAATAATCAAAAGCATGTAACAGGAGCAAGGGAGAACTGTGTGCCAGGGTTAGTGCCATAAATCCCTTTTTGATAAGATTCTTGAGGTAAGGAAGAGCAGACATGGTTAATTCAGAAAATGTGCCTCATGAAGTTCTTTTAGCGTCATCCACCCGCAAGATCTTAGAGGAAAGCTTAAGTTTCCTACAGAGAAAAAAAAGCTCAGTGAAGAACAGATGATGCCAAATTTGGGAAGCGCTAAGGTAATGCCAGAAGTACACAACAATGTCATATTGCTAACTGTTCACTAAAGCTGAACATAAAGAAATATGGCATTGTGTGTAATGTGCTACCAACCTCTAGCTGACACCTTAGAGGCTGGCAAGTTGTAGTGGTGCTTATATCAAACAACAGCTGGCAGTGAAATGACCCATTCTCCTTTAGCTCATCTATTGCTGGGCTTTGCTCTTGATGCTCTCTCTGGGGTCCCAGATCCAGGCAGAAGTTGGTTTTTTCACTGTGCACTGGTTCATAGTCTCATTTCCTATTCGGTTGGATGAGGATTTATTCTATTCCCAGAAACTGAGGTAAGAGGTAAACATAATCATAGTTAAGAGGTAAAACTAATCATAGTTAAGAAGATAGGAGCAGCAGGGCCATATCAGGGAGATACCATGTCTTCAGTGTCTTGTTTTAAGAAAACTGCAAGCAAAATTGAACCCAGATGATTTAATTCTCTGCTGTCCTATCAGCTTCGGGTAAAGGAAGTTGAAGAGTGCATATGTATTCTTAGAAGGGTTTGAAACCTTCATCTCCAGTCAAATTACAAGAAATAATGTGATTCTTGAGATTCCTATAATTTGTGTGAGTCCTCCCATTTGCGAGAGGAAGAAACCCTTGTAGCTGAGGGAGAACACAGCTGAAGGGGGGAAATGTCATTGCTCCCCTGCTTCTCAGGGACATCAATTTGTAGATGTGAATGTGTTAGAAATATTAAAAATAGAGATGCTGTACAATCTGTTAAGAAAGATAACATTAGAACACTTCAACTCTCATAAGCATACAGGACACAGATTGATGTGTTTTCTGGTATCTTCATTTTTATAGAATCACTGGTTCATCACTGAGGGTGAATAATGCTAAAGGATACCCTATTGCAAGGTTACCTGTAACAGGTGGGCACTTTTACAGATTCAGTAGCCTTGGTTCTATCCTGGGAAACATGCAGATCTTTATAATGTGGTTTTTAGGCTCCATTGATCATTTCCAGGTTATATTCAGTAATAAGCACTGACTGCGTGTCATTTAGGGAAGAAATAGACTACTATGCAGAGGAAGAAGGGGAATTTATTTCAGACACCAGATAATAACATTATTCCACAGGAATTTTTTTAAGGTTTCCTCATTATGAAAACATTATAATAGTAAGCAATAAACCACTCTGACATTTTAACTATTTGTTTTATAGCTATGTCAGTCACAGTTTAGTTAAGATAAAAAAAACAGTTTCCTTTTTAAACCTTTGGGCTTCAGTGGGGGTTTTTTCACCCTACTGTAGCTTAACCGAGAGTTGTTTCTTTCTGTGTAACTTGGTTCATGTGTTACAAGAGGGTCAGATGAGTCTCTCAGCATAAGCCAAGCTCATTTGCTCCTCAAATGAGGAGCTTCTCCAGCTGGGTCAGGATCACTGTCAAATGTCACAGGGAAAGTTGTGAGCTGCTAAGGTGGATTTTCTTCCTTTATTCTTCCATCAAAATGCTCTGTTAAAGTGTTTGTTGAAGGGGTGAAAAGCACACAGTTATCTTCTGAATTTTGTTTGTTGACCTCTACTGAATGGCTATGCAGGCATCTAGTGACCTCTGGATGCTTTGTGAATTGAAGGTACTCAACCCTCTGAAGAGAAAGCAAGAACCAAACATTTGCCTTCAAATTAAAGACAGTAAATCTTTGTTGTTTTGTTTTTCGGTTTTTTTATTGGTTGAACAAACAAATGGCCTCACCAAGCAAAGCAAAAATAACAAAAATGAAAAATCTCAAATCAAACATGTAATAAAAATATAAATAGTAAAGACGTTCATATTGTTTACTTTATTTAAGCATTTAATTTTTTTTACTGAGACTTTTCAAACTAAATTCAAGAGCACTATGGGGATCAAGGAAGTCTACTATATGTTATTTTCATTTGAACTTTTCTCTAACATGAACTGAAAAAGAATATAATATCTGAAGTGTGACTTGCTATCTTAGGTTTCTAAACTTTTAGATGTCAGACACCTACCCAGTCGTGGATTCTGCATTCAGTTCCAACTTGGACTATTAGAAGTGAAGGCTTATTTCCCTAAAGCTCCCGCATATGTTTTTATTTCTTTTTGTATAATAGTATTATAGGTTGAAGGATGCAATATAATCATGTTATTATTTCTATTATGTGAGTTACTCTTTCTTATGGAGGAAACTCCAGTACAAATTACTTGAGCCAAATTTCAGCTTTGGAATGACTGCAGGATGGGCTACATTTGTGCTGGGTTAACTTGCAGCTATGGATAATGATTATAGGCCACATTTCTCACTGATTTAATTATCCTCAATTAAATGGCTTTATATCAGGTCTTCATGGATTTACTGTGGGTCTCTGCATGTCTCTGTGACTCATATTAGAAGGGGCCATTGAGCCAGAAAGCAGTAATTTTACCAAATCTTAGAAAAATAT
This sequence comes from Rhabdornis inornatus, assembly GCA_013397075.1. Taxonomy (NCBI): domain Eukaryota; kingdom Metazoa; phylum Chordata; class Aves; order Passeriformes; family Rhabdornithidae; genus Rhabdornis; species Rhabdornis inornatus. The sequence goes on along the minus strand of VWZS01003937.1, from coordinate 896,883 downwards.
GAAGCCCTTTAGCTTATGTTTACACAACATTACGTTAGGGGCTAGGGTTATTTTATGAACATGCATGTACGAAAACATTTCCCTACTGAAAAAAAAGTTTTTGGGTGTTGGTGGAAGATCCTGTACAAATGTTGGCAGAGCAAAAAATAAGGAAAAAGATACATTATCAAATAACAAGATTCTTCCAAATATCATAGGAACAGAACAAGAAAAGAGTTATCCCTCTTGTAATGCAAGTAGGAAATCTCTCCTAATTCCATGACTTTCTGATCATCTACGTGAAAGGCAAAACTCTGGTAGAAAGCGATGAGTTGGGAATTTTGGTCATTATATGCAATTTGGCTGATGTCTTAAAATGCCATGTGGTCTAAGAGTTGGTGAAAAAATACTTGATGTTTTATGAATAAATGTTAATTGTGGGCACAAATTTGAGTGCTGTTTTTTGACGTAACAGTAGTTATAAGCCTATAAACTAAGAAAAGGATAAACTCCCCCATATTACCAATTGCTGATTATAGTTCCATAATTTATGGTGCTGAATCATTTCTGTAGCATAGCAGATAAAAAGCACAACCACCTGCAATAGATTATGTTGATTTGTTTTGCTGGCAGATGTGAGAGAGCATCATGGCTTATTAGATGGTAAGCTTAATTGGTTTTCTCTAGAATTACATAGACAATATTCTATTAATCTGTTCACACACAGGGTGCTTAGTTTCTGAATCCCCGAATTATTGTTTAATTGTTAACATTTTTGCAGATAGTGGTTATTCTCTGGGCTTGATTTATAATAAAAATGTGGCTTCATCCTTTATGTGGGAGGGAATAAGAGATTAAAAGGCCACATGATATACCCACTGTGACCTGCCACCTTCATTTGGAGTCAATATACTTCCTTTCTGAGAATGGAGATTTAAAAGACAAGCACTTGGTGGGGAAATTCCAGGGAGCAGGAGGGAGAGGGAGAGAAGGGTCAAGCCCAGGTCCAGAGTACTCAATAAGTAAAATTGGGCAACTGGAATCTCTCAGAATTTTCTGTGAGCCCCTGGCCCTGCTCACTCCTATGCTTCGCTGATGCAGCAGCACATGATACATTTCATATCCTGCTCCATGGAGCAGCTCTGAAGTGGTACTGCTGGGAGCCATGCTGGGATGATGTCCCTCGAGGTCGGTGTGAGGGAAGAAAGCAACCTAGAAGTGGGATGTGCCTCCCTGTCTTAGTCCTGTGATAACAACAACAACACAGACTCAGAGGGCTCTCCTGGACCATCATTTTCCTGACACCACATTTGCTATGTTGAATGGTCTGTAATAAACAAATCAAGCTACTCCTAAAAAACAAAAAGTTTAAAAGTTGCTCTTACTGTGCTTAATAAGTGCTCTCAGAACCTCACTGCCTGAGCCAAACATTCCTTGAAATGCCAGTTAAAGTATATTCTATGCACTTTATTCCATGCACAGTATCTGGGAAATTAGGTAGCCTGTGTTTCCAGTGTTAGGGATGACTGTTCTTACCGCTGTCTCTTTCTGTTGCGAAGAACCCTGAAATCCTTTTAAGAAGACAGTTTTCTCAAGAAGCACAGCCTTGTGCCATGTTTTTCAGGAGTGCCTGTCTACAACATGAGCTTATTTCTTACTTTTGCAAGAGGAGTGTTACAACAGACTCATTTTCAGCTGGTGAACTTTTCTTCCTACTTTCTGTGGGTCCTAGTGAAGGTCCACTGTAGTAGGAGAACATTTCTTCTGTTGTCTGTGGTATCTTGTGGAGCAGCGGACATACTGTTTGTAAAATTACATGAATCACCCAATGACTTTTAACACTGTGTATTAATTCCATATCATGGAAGAAGTTTCTATAAAAGATAATTTTCTGAAAAGAATTCCTAGGCTTTCCAAAGCAAACCTTGAGAAATTTCAACTGTCTTGTGTGCTAGTCACCAGCTGACTGTAATGGAAGACTTATTTTTAAATTCCCTGAGGCTGCTTTAAACATGTGCCTTCTACTTTCCCTTCTCCCTTACACCTCCAACCCATATTTCTCTGGCAACAAAAAGATAGCTCAGATTTAGATATTAAGTCTGTATTTGTCATGGGTCTGGTTCATCGTGCTCTCTAAAACCACATTGGGAAAAATCTTTCCAACCTGGAGAAATACATGAGGGTATTTTTTGTTAGAGATAGCATGTTTCCAAATAGAAATTAGTAATTGCTGCAATGTAAATGAATAGATGCTGTAGATGGCTTTTATGAAGAAGCAAGGAATGCATTAGTCTCTTCCAGTCTTTATCTGGAAGCTGAATTTGGCAATGGTTGAAATGTGGGGAAAAGGAAACAGGGAAAGCAGAAATATTTATATGATCTTTTAAAATCAGAATCAGAGATCCGGATCATATAAAATCAATTTACTTTTTTCCAGTTAATCCTTGTATGGTCTGACTAGGTCAGAGACTAATTTGGTGGATAGATTATGAAATAATTAATATTATCAGGTACAAAGGAGGCAAATAATTAAAAATATCACTCTCCTCGCAAGAATGTATAATGGAAAAAGCACAGCTGGTGTGCACTGGAGGAAGAGAGGTTTCCTGGGCTTTTTTCAAAGCTTCATACATAGGGCCACCTTGATTGAGTGAAAGTGAAATGCCAGGAGTTTGTCATGTTAGAGTCCAAGGTTGCCATTAAAAAAGGAAAATAGAACAGAATAGCCAAATGAGAATTATGCCACTGCTATAAAAAAATTATTGCCTATAAATACAGTTGAAGCAGATCCTGTAAGTAAAATAAAGAATAAAACTCAGAACAGGAGAGACCCCATATTTTAGGTAGCAAAAACAAGCCCTTCAGCTTACCAGGACCTTGGAAGTCATCAAAGTCTCAATAAGAAAGTGCAATCAAAAGAGCTGCAGAAAGCTTTGTTAATTGTTTCAGGTTGCAAGCCTGCAAATAAGGATTGGAACTAGAAAATGCCTGGGTAATTAAATTGGTTAGACTAGTGCCTTTCTGCCAGCTGGCCTGGCAGTATACAGAATTTTATGGAGCAGCTTGCCATGCCATTTGCAGGACTGTTCTCTACAGATGTCGACACTTTAGGTGACATCAGTGCATGAGCTTAGAAAATATGTAACATATATGCACAATATCTGACCATAAAGGAATCTGAAAGAAATTTAAAACTTTTTGGAATGACCATACTTCCCAAAAGAGGGACATGGGCATGCCTCCACTCCGATGGAAAACTCTATTGGTAGCCTGTTAATCCACACGATGGAGGGTTTGTTAGGATTTTACTAGGAAATATAATAGTTTGGCAGAGGGGGATAACACTTCTGGTCCAAAGGAGTTTCAGATTATACCTCCTACCTGAATTTGGGTTTCTGAGTGTAATGTGGGCAAACTTGCCCAGTTGGACCTGCCCTTCCTCTCAGAGCTAGAGATTCTTTTTGTGAGCTCCCAGGTGGAAGCAGGGGAATTTCAGCCATGACATACTCATCTCGAAGCAACCAAAAGACCCCAGGTAATTTCCTCACTAACTGTTCCCTGTCTCTAACAATTGCTTATAGCTTAAACCCTCCACTGCTTATTTTCTGTTTAAAATTGCTTTTATGTCCAAGGGGAGAGAAAGGCTGGGCCCAGATTGCTGTTTTGTTTTAAAGAAGCGATGCACATGCCCTGGTTGTTCTTGTTCCTTAGTGCTCCAGGTCCTTGGCAAACACACTACAGCACATGTTTACTGCTACCCAAATCAGATACACATTAAGCTTGTGTATTATATCAAATGTCCTGTTCAGGGACCTGACTAAGGTTAGTGTGAGGTAAAACCCCTAAACTGCTTTTGGTGAGGGGGGCATCAGTTGTGGCTGCTTTGATTTATGTATCTATCCTTATTATACCGAGGAATTTCATGATGTATGTAGACGCAATCAGAACAGATCTGTGCAGTTCATGTGGAACATCAATACTGGGTTCCATTAAACACACACCGGCAGGAAAATAGATTTCTGAGATCATATACTCCTTTGCCTTGTTCTAAGAGACTACACTGCCCTGATATTATTAATAGCTAAATTAAAGGACAATTTGTACTTATTTCAATAAAAATCCGTACCTGTATAACTGAAGTTTACTTCTGAGTGTTGTGCAATAAGACTGACAACAGCTTTTTCTTTAACAAACATCTAAACATTGTACTCTAGCTCACTACAATGAATCTTGTTAGTATGAGAAGAAAGAAAAAAACAACTGTTATAATAACAGTGCTGCCTGAAGTATGAGGGGCTTTTAGGGACTTTAAAATAGAAGATTAATTGAAAACATTAAATATCTTGGGATCCTGATATTTGCTTTCCTGATTCTGAGCCACTAGGATCCATTTACTTCACAGTTACTATATTTTCTCTAAAATTACGTGGTTTAAAATTCTATTTTTCTTAAACAAAAACAAGTTCTCTAGTTTGCATTTTCCAAAACATGTTAATGAAAAGGCCACAGTCCTGTCAACACTGGAGCAAACTTAGCAGTAACATATAGTCTCAGTGACTCAGACTGGAGCCTGTCCAGTGCCCTGGACTCATATCCTAGCTATAACAATGTATGGTAGGCAAAAATTCCTGAAGTAAAGAGCAGCATTTGCAGTAGGCATGAACGAGGAGACCTGTTGGAAAGGCAGGCAGTGATCACACACCTATCCTGTGAAGATTTCTCAGGACGAAAAATCAATTTTGCCTTAGAATAATATTTATTACCATCGAGCCAGTGGTGTATGAAACCTTCTTTCCTCTACAAAGGTTCAGGCAGAATTATCCTGGACATCTTCAAACCCAGAGAGGCGCCTGTAGGACATAGGTGAAGATACTGGTGCCATTTGTGTTAATAGAGTGGTGAAGGCTGCCTGACTCCCACAAAAGGCTCCATTGAGCCCATTTACTCTCCAGTGCACTTGAATTAGGTGTAAGTGCTGGATGACTTGTCAGTGAGTGAGCTCAGACTGCCCAATGACCCTCACTGTTACAGTGATGGGAAGCACCTGACACCTTATCAGCTAGCTCTCAGAGCTGGGATTTGCAGAAGCAGATCACTTGCCCATTATATCCTAGTTCTGCAATTTCACTGGGAATCTGGATGGCCAGGAAGATTAGTCTGCACAGCTGAGGGCAGTTAGAGAATTCTCAGTCTGGAGGAAAGACCTTCCCTTTTCCATAGAAATGTGTTTGGAAAAGGGGTGCTGTCCTTTTAGGAGAAGAAAGTCAGCTAGGAGTTGTGTGGTAAGTAATTAATTTTGACTTATCTTTGTATCTATATGTGCTATAGACTGGTTTTGTTTTAACTAGAAGAGTTGTGTTCCCCCTGAATTGAACTATGATTTTGTTCAACCACAAAATAGGAGGAAAAAGTATCACTTCAGGTTTGAGTGTATTAAAACCCTGGAATTACCTGAAATAACCATGGTAACAAACTCTGAAGTAATGGCAGTTGCTCATATTACCATAGAAACAGGACTTAAGAAGTGGAAATTACCTATAATTTATCTCTGTTGCTTACAGTGACAATAATATAGCATGTATTTTGTGAAAAATACATACGTTTTGCCTACAGTAACTGTCAAGGAGTTACTAAAAATTATTTAAACATATTCAGAAGTGTTTTTATTATTTTGTTGCCATGGTTATATTTTATTAGTCCCCACAAGAGTGACATGCAAAAAAGAATGGACAATTGTAATAAAGTATAAAATTCATAGGTAGTATAATCTGTGATATAGCACAAACAAACAATAAAGTTAGATTATGTTACTCTTGAATAGGCCAAAAATGTTTGTTATAATTCTTGACTAATAGTTTCATACTTGAGCAGCTGTGTGTTTGTGCTCTGTACTGCTGAAATGGCAGTAGGTGCTGCAGAGCACAGGATGATGGCACAAGTCCCAAACGGGCACAGGCCCTTTCCTTGGATGTGGGTACAGCAGGGAAGCAAGTGCAGTGTTAGTGAAGACTGAGAAGCGAAAATGAGCCACAAAGTCCCTGCTTTGGGTAAGATTGGGCATCTCCTTGTTCCTGTTGTTTTAGGGAGGTTTTTTGAGACCTACTTGCTAAAAACTGAAAAGAAAGATGTAGCAATTCATTTGTCAGTCTGAAGTTGTGAGCTATTGTGCTCTCTTCTGTTTGTGATGATGTAAGATGCTAAGACCTTAAAAGCCACAGTAATTCAGACATTAAGCTGATTTGGAAAACTGGAAGATGAGTTTTGACTTGTTGGTCTTGCCCTTTTTCTTACCTGCTTCAGAGCATAGATTCTTGGTTCTTGATCATATAATGTGTTCCAGCCAAGTTCCTGGAGTTGTTTGCACTGGGTTAGGTGCTCTGAATGGTTGGGGAGGTTTAAATTAGAAATACATTTTCCTTCTGAGCTTTTATGCACATAGATTAACAATTTCACTAATGAGTCTTTACTTTCATTTACATCAAGGACAGTATGATCTATATATATCAGCATAGGATAAATTTGGCACTATCCTTTGTTGGCTGAAGTGATAGGAAGCTGAGTATGTGCATATCTGGCAAGGCTGGATAGCAATAGAGCAGGTGGGCAGAGGTCACTGCGAACAGCAAAGAGGGACGACCCTTGGGTATATGCATGCTAGTAAAATGATGGGGGTTTAGCTCTAAATATTGATGAATTACTTCTCCATTAGCACAGCAGAGCCCTAATCTAGAGGGAAACTTTTAATTGAAACAGTTGAACATAGCTAATGGCACTGGACTGCTATAACAGTCTCTGTAACAGCAGGGATTGAGGCAAGGCAGCGAGTGAAAAAGCCAGTTCTTGTTGTGCAGTCTTGGGCACGTAAGGAGAAGACTTGGTGGAGACTGTGTCGTGCACAAGGTCTCTGTGGTAGGGACAGTGCTTCTTTAAAAAACAAACAAATCACAACCCCTTCTCTACTGGCCTCCCTTCCCCACTCATTCCAAAACAACACAAAACAGAAAGCCTCAGCCACCAAAGAGGGAACACCTGACCCCAGTATTTAATGTCATCAGTCATCAAACAAGCATTTATGGTCATGAGAATACTACAAGGTGTTTCTCATTAACTGTGCTAATACTGAAAACTATAATTAGGGATTACTGATAATTAACATTATATAAATCTCAATATAAATAGCTAGTTAGAAGAGCAAGATTTCACTCTTCCCATTAATGTCTACATATTTGGGATTAGGTTTAATTGAATTCCTAAGGGATGGAACATTAGCAATTATTCAAATTCTTTAAACACATTTAAAAAATACCATTAAATAACTATATGGCAGCAGGAAAAAATAGTGACCAAAACATATTTTCATGTTAGAATGAAAGATTCTGCTTTGATAATTCCTCCAGCCTTTTAAAAACTGCTTGTATTTAAGTAGCAATGAAAAAATATAAACCAGCACATATTTCATTGCAGAGGAAATAAATGAAGCCAAGTCTGAGGAGGCTTGTGTTTAATCATGAAATGCACAACATTCTTCTGTAGTGAATTAGCCATTTGTCTTACTAATGCAAAGCCTCAAGAGAGCTAAAGGCACAAAGGACAAATTCAGTGGCTGTGCATGTGTGACCTCTAGGGACCTTGGTGAAAATTCTGCATGGACAGGAAAAGGTCTGGTTTCAGAGTCCCTCCTCATGTGTCAGTGAATGTGATCCTGAAGTTGCAACCACACCTTGCTCCCCCCTGTGTCTTTAGCATATCAGTCGAAGAGCAAAATATTACTTTGGGCTGGATGAAAATGAATAAGGCACCATGGGGTTTTGTAGTAAGGTGATTTTTCATGTGTCTTCTGTAGAAAAGAAATCCCTGGTAGCACTTCTCAGAGTTGCAGAATATCTCCTAATTCGTAGTCTCTCCTCTGTGTGTTTAGCAGGGTTTGTTTTGTGGTAGGGCTTATCTTTGCATATAAGGTTGACTAAGGAAGGGAATATTTGCTGGGCTTCAAAATATGAACCCTCAGAAAACTTTTTTTCCTTCCAAAAGTGAATAATTTAATTAACTCATTTCTTTTTCATTAACACAAACCATATTGATCAAACCACATTTGAAAAAGGCATTTAATATTTGAAGCCTCCTTAGACAAGAAGCATGAAGCGATATTAATATTTTAATTTATATAACATCAGTTAAATTATCAGCTCCATCAAGCTTTCCAAAAATCCATGTGTACTGTTCATGTTTTCTGGCAGTAACACTTCATATTTGACTTCATTAAGAGCCTATGAATTCACTCGTATGGATCCTGCTTACCTGATTTTTGTAGAAAGAGAATTTCTGCCCAGATGTACATCCTTGTCTTTCTCTGCTGAATCTGGATCAGCTTCAGAGGTTGCCTTTCAATTTCAATTAACATGCTAATTTAGCAAGAGTATATTTTTAGGATGGAAATGTAGCTATTACAGTGTCTTTGCCACAGCTGGTGAGAATACAGTGATCTGGAGTCCAGGTACAGTTTGGATGGTGGAATTGTTAATGTTTTGAACGTTCAGGCTGCAAAACAATCGAGCTTTTCCCTACACAGTCTTTTTTGACAGCGTGTAAAGTTGAATAACTGAGAGTTGTGAGTTTTGAGAACTCTGAGAATTAGTGTTGGATAGTCTTTTCCTTGCGCAAGGTTGCTGGCATCACAGGGAATAATTGCATGACCATGGGTACAAGATACTCTGCCTTCAATCCTTGAGTGGTGAGTTCCGTAGCACGACTGCAGAATTTCTGGGTGCTCTTGGTCTGGGAATAGCATGTATGATTCATTACATCTGCATGTTTGTATTAAAGAAACTACCTGTTAAGTTAATAAAAGGTCTTGTGGCACACTGGCAGGCATTTTTGAATTTTTGTGTTCTGTAGCCATGTGGTGCTGTTGCACAGCATTGCCATTGCTGTCATCAAGCTGTAAGCTCTGTACTGAACTTGTAGGGCCTCAGGACTGGTATTTATGAGTCTTGTTTAACTTTCTTTACTTGCATGAAAATTTGTTCTCAATTTGCAATTGAAAATGCAGGGGGTGACATGCAGGGGGACTGTCATGGGGTAATAAGAGATGTGGCTTGGCTAAGAAGACCCAACTGATATTAACAATTTGCCAATCATTGCTTAAGCAACCACAGAGCTGAAGCTAGCAAAAACTGGCTTCAGAGGTAAAAAAGAAAATAAAGAAGTAGTATCTAATCTAAGTAAAATGCACCAGATATATAGCAAACTTAGAGGTGATATGGAGATGCAGACTGATGGAGGGATGGCAAAATAAATCGGTGTTACCAGGTATATAAAAAGGAACCCAAATGGAGTGAAAAAGAAAAAAAAATATATTCCTCCAGATGCTCATATCTTGCTGTAATACCTTTTTCCTTGCTTCTACCAAGCCCACAGTTAAACCACCAACTTTAAGACTCAGGGGAGCAGTGTAGGGTTAACATAAAACCAAGAAATGGTGTACAGACTGAGTCATCTGCGCAAAATATTGAGTACTACAACTATTATTGAGGCTTTTTCTGTATTCTAATGATATTACTGTCTTTTCCTTTTTTATAACAGCCAGTTCTGCGCTGACAGCAATAAGATTTAAAATTTCAGTTGTATAAATTCCTGGCTTTAAACATAGGATGTATTTCTTCATTATTCATGAACAAGATTTTGAGCCCAACAAAAGGTCCTTCCTGCTCTCAAAAATGTGGGCAAAAGCTTAGCTTTTAAAACTGTGGACATATTTTTTCAAATACCTGCTTGTGCTCGTGTCAAACTGTAGCAGTCCAGAACCTCAGGTCCCCACTTATCTTCCTGAGAGCAACTTGAATCACTTAATTTCAAAATCTGTTGTCATCAAACTAGTTCTTCACTTAGGTGCCCTAACTTAGTGCAAATATGCCCTTCATGAGGCACAAAGCTGCACACACAATGGGCACCTTCATGAATCACTGTGTGGAAAAATTTAAGTCTTTAATCTGCAGGTATGTTTTCATGTTATCTGCTTGAAAAAGTATTTTCTTGGGGCAAGGACTGAGTACTTGTTTGCATTATTTCTAGAGCTTCTAACTGATAGGAGCTGTAAGCAAAATCACCAAGGAAATATATTAGTCCAAATAAGGATGACTTTTGTTTGTTGGAAGGAAAAGACAAAGTGGCTACAACTCGTTAGTACTGTTAGAGATAATGATGTCCATCTTTGTTAAAAAATAATCCCTTTAAATATATGTAATTAAAATTGAGTGAGTATTAAAACAATCCACCCAGCTTAAAATTCTATTAAAGTACCAGTGATTAGGAGGATAATTAAGTAAACCAAAAGATTTTTCTATTGGCACTTTTGAGAAGCTCCTGTACTCTGTGCTGTACAAATTTTCTTCTTGCAAGAGTCCAGGGAGAGATGAAAACAAGCTATTTACAGATTAAGGAAATAGGATGTTGATTAACCTCATTTGTCAGATACTGTGACCTGACTGGTGCCCACAGTACTAAACAGTATCCCCCACTGTTCAACACAGATTTCCAAGTATTCTGATCCTTCAGCCACTTCCTCCATCCGAATAACCACCAGAAGGTTACTGTCTGTCAAAATCCTTGGACTGATACTTGAGTTTCTAAGAGTAAGTTCTAGGAAAAGCTGAATGAAGCCTGGAGGTTTGTGTCTCCTTAGCTGATTCATTTCTGAGCCATCAGCCATCAGCATCCTGTCCCAAGGGTTCTCAGTATAAGAATATTTTACATAGAGGGACATATAGTGCAGAACTGCTGATCCTGTGCAGCTAGGAAACAGAGGGCCTGTGTGACAGAAAAAATAGTGACACCAGACCACAACAATTGAAACAACAGTGCTGGAAAGCTCACAATAATGGGAAAGGGGCAAAGGGAACAAAAGAGGATGAGAACTGAAAACAAAACAAGAACTTAAAATACGAAGAACTTGTCCAATTCTTATATACATTGGTATAGAGTCAGCACAGCTGTTCTGGCAATTATTCTAATTCAAATTTAAAATTTGGGTTTTCATAAAGTAGTGTGTCTCACAGGGACATCTCTTGCTTCAGTTTTATCTTCTCATTTAGCACCATTTGCCTTGCAAATAGGAAAGAAACATCTGGAGGAAAGTTAAAATAGCAGGAGGAAGGAGAAGAGGAAACCTACTTTGTGAACAGATTCTCGCTTCAGTAATAAAGCTTCTTTTCAGACTAGCAGCAAATGTGGTACAGATGGATACAAAGTAGTACAGTAAAGCTCTGTGAAAAAAGCCTTTGTGAAAGGCAGGATAGATGTTTGAATACTTGCTATAACCTTTTTCACTCGTATTCTTTACAGAGATATTGAGAAGAGGAAAGTTCCTCCTGAACAAAAAAAAAAAAAAAAAAAACAAGAAAAAAACCTGCAAGGAATGCTTTCACTCACACTTACACACACACACACATGCACATTTATAGATGGTGGAAACCAGAACAGCATAACATGGATTAATCTCAAATATTTCCTCTGTTCTGGGCTTTTTACTGGGTCTACCAGAATCTTGCTGAAAACACGTGTCTCACTGGTTAGTATTTCTGTCAGGATCAGGAGATAGAATCACGGAATCTTTTAGATTGGAAATTACCTGTAAGATCATAGTCCAACCATAAACCCAAAACTGTCGAGTCCAGCAGTAAACCATGTCCCAAAGTGCCACATCTGCATTTCTTTTAAATAGCTCCGGGGAAGATGACTCAAACACATTCCTGGGCAGCCTGTCCATATAATTGACTACCCTTATGGTAAAGAAGTTTTTCCTTAATATCTAAATTGCTCCTGGAACAATTTGAGGCCATTTATCATAGACTTATTGCTTGGTACTTGGGAGAAGAGGCTGACATCCACCATCTGTGTCCTTTCAGGTAGCTGTAGGAAGCAACTTGGTGTCTTCTGCAAACTGACTGAGGGCACACTTGATCCCTTTGTCCATGTCATTGATAAAAATATTACAAAGCTGGCCCAAATACTGAGACCTGGGGAACACCACTTGAGACCTAGTAGGAAACAACTAAGACTAGCACAACCACGCACACAGAAAAAACCCCAACGAGCAACCAGCAGTAAACAAGCCACCAAACCTCATATATGCCACTTCTTGTGGCTAATGTGAACCTTCGGCTTTTTTTGAGTAGGATCTCTGTCTCTGCATAAAGCTGTAGATAAACCAAAGCCCTTGCAACTATGCCAAAATACAACTGTGACAGTATTTTGGGTGACACATTGTAACATGCTGTGAAAATGCGTTAGAAGCCGTAAAGCAGCAGGCTCTTAAAAATGCAGTGTACTGGCCTCTCATGGGCTAAAAGTTAATTCTTTTTTAAGTGAGGTGGTTCAATAGGGCCAATAGTCATTATGGATGATTTAATTACCCTTTTTTTCCCCTAACTTTACATATGGAAAAGAAAAATAAGTTTGTCACATACGGCAAGCCATGAAGTTGAAGGGACGGAAGCAGATCTCCTGTGAAGAAAAGCTGAAAGATCTGGTTATATGGAACTTGGAAAGGAGAAGGCTCAGGAGGAACTGATGAAAGTATAGAAATACCTGAAGGGAAGGTGCGAAGGAGATGGAGGCAGGCTGTTTTCAGTGATGCCTGGTGACAGGGCAGGAGGCGATGGACACCAACTAAAACACACAGGAAGCTGTCTCTAAATCAGGAAACACATTTTTACTAGGAGTGTGACTAAGCCCTGGCTAACTAACAGTTTGTTTTGTGAAGTCATGAAGGCTCCATTCTTGGAGACGCTCAAAATTAGTCTGGTTCTGGGCAGCCTGCTCTAGGTGACCTGGCTTGAGCAGTGAGGTTGGGCCAGATGACCTCCAGAGGTCCCTTCCAACTTCATCCATTCTGTGGTTCTCTTGTACTTAGCATGTCTTAGATTGCCTTGGAGAATAGGATGTTCAGGTAGAAAACACATTTCTTCCAGTTGCTGCTCCTCAGTGCAGGTCTACTCAAGGGCAAAAGCCCTTTGCCAGGAAGCAGCAATGTCCCATTGGGCATCTCTTCTAATCACTGCTTAGGTGTAAACACTGAAGCTCTTGCTTGTTTGCATTTGATTTCTTACCAACGCAAAATTTTCCTCTAACAAGAGAAAAAACGGGAAGTGAAGGTACAAAAATGGCAGGCCAGAAGTGGTGGGGATTTCTGTTTTTCACAAATACAGTTTGGGGTATTTTTCAGTAGCAAAGCATTAGAGCTCCTGATGTAAAGTTGGAAAAATATGAAATTGCTGAAAGATTGCTTCCTCTGAAAATGTCAAGCGAACATATTTCTGTGGGATGTTTTGGAGATGGAAATTCTGTGGAGTACTTTAATTTTAAGACTGTGGCATTTGTGAGTGGGGGGTGAGAGGTTTTGGTGGCTCATTTGTGAGGTTTTCGGTGTGCATGGTTGTATTAGTGTAAGATGGTTCCTACTAGATCTGGGGCTAGACATAACATCTCTAAATAAGAACAATTTATCAGAAATTTCTGTCCCCTGTAAGGGAAATAGAATAAATGTCTCTAAATATAAGCTCAGTGAAATGTTCTCTGGTCTAAGTGTTCAGCATTATTTCCATTGGCACAGATGAAAATTGGGTTAGTGAGTAGGAAGCTTTCCTTGAGTGCCGCTGTGGGACAACATCTTTAGTATTTCTTTTGTTGTTATTGCAACTGAAGAGCAATGCCCCTCCAGCCACAGATACTATAGCTTTGTGCTGCTGTTGCATCAACCTACTAGCTTATAATTTGGTGGTTAAATGAGTGCCAAAAATTAATTTCTGCCTCTGTACTTAAAGGTATTCAATGTTATACATTTTCCTGAAAACTACTTTTGCCATCCAGACGTAAAATATCAGCCTGAGTAGCTCCTTTGACCTCCCTCCAGCTCTTTCTGTGAACATAGACAAAGCAGAGGAAGTTCTGCTGGACACTCAGCTGAAGTCAAAAGGACAAATTTAACTTAAAGGAGTTGATCCAGCTCTCCAATTTGGAAGCAGAATCTGAACTTTAAATATCTGAATCAAAATCCCTCTTTGGATCCATTCTGACAGCTTTAAAATAATTTCACTCTTCCTGTTGTAAAGTGCCTTTACCACTGCTCCTGGTGCCTCCATTTTTCTCTCTGATCCTCCACTGATAGGAGGAGTTAAGTTATTCTGAACTAGAGCAAGTCATATCCCAGGTGGCAGGCTGATTCCAGAGGTATTGGCAGGTCTGGGATGGGCCCTGAGGTTGCCACAAACCAGCAGCAGTTGCTGTTAAATGGCCTCTTTGCCATCCTTGCTTTGTTTTCAGACCTTGGTTTGACCAGAGCTTGACTTATTCTTAAAGGGGTGATTCACTGCTGGTATCCCCATATGTCCATAGCCGTTCTCTCAGCTGACTTTTCATGCAGCAGATGGTTTACTTAGCTATTGCATTTATACACCAGATTTTTTACTACCTTAATGTTGCACATTATCAGAGGAAATGTGGTAAGTGAGGATGATGATCTCTAGTGATAATTGAAATTGAACTTCGGTGACCCTTGCTACAACTGTGGTATGCACCTAACTTCCAGATTATTCTGCCTTATGTTGTTTTCAGTCCCTGTTCTATTTCACCAGAAGTACAGGGCTGTAAATCCAGATTTCTGACTACTATTTTCTGCCAGATCAAAATAAACAACAACAAAATTATTTTGTTTGCTAGCCCAAAAGAAAGCCCTATATAGAATTGAAGTAATAGGCATAAGAGTGCTGAAAAATTTGCTCTTATTAGCCACTCAATTTGCCATACTTCAGCTGTGGAAAATGGGGCATCAGGCTGTCTCTGTTCCCTTTATTACGTGGTAGGGAACATCACTTAGGTCTCGTGTCCCCTTTACAGTTAACTATTTTGAAGAATGGCATTTATGCTTACATTTAACGGCACCACAAATCTGTTGCAATGAACACAAGCTGGAAATGTATTTAGGTGTGGTGTATCAGAATGTGTACTCTGTAATTTATTGCTTGTGCCATGCACTGTGAAACTTCAATTGAAAAGTTTATATAGTGTTGGGTGTGTAAGTTCTAAAGCAAAACATGCCAGTTCAAAGTGCTGATTACATCTTAAAAGAGCTCAGATCAGACTGTTCTCCTCACCTTCGCTATTCAGAAAACCTCTGTTCAAAAAAATCATTATTCTCTTTCATGAGATTCTTTCACCAGTATAGGCTACTAGACAGGTATGGATTTGAAATATGACTTCAAGCTCCTGTGGCATTAAAAAGTTCTGTCCCCAGTCAGGTAATGAAAAAAAATTTAGAACTATGATTACCTTTCATAACAGTTTGTTTTGGTCTCAAGGAATCAGTCTGCTTAGATGTCATTTTGCCTAATGACAAAAATTATTTTAAATATTTTACATTTTAAAAGAAAGTGTTTTCCTAAATTTCTTTATAAAAGGTCTAAGAATGGATATGTTTCCTCAAAATAATGAAATTCTGTGTATTAATATTTTCTGACATTCTCTTGGAAAAAGCTGCTTGGTTGGCATTGTTCCTTAACTCATCTAAGAGAGCTGTATATGATTTGCCAGTGTGTCAGATTCGGGTCTGTATTTGCTTGAATATAAATTTATTAGCTGCTGTAACTAGGTGTAGTTCTACTCATTATTGTTACAGGGTAACCTCTTTAACCACTTTCCTGTTAATTCTTCTAATTCAAAAGTACATTTTTCATAGAAGAGATATGTTAGCTACGGAGTTAAGTTTCCTTTCAAATTGCAGTATTTTAACTGATTTAAAATTACTTTGTTTAGCATGTCTCTTTGGTACTGTGCATCATATTTAAAAACACAGTAAAATTGTAAGTGTTCATTGTAACTGTTCTGAGTGACTGAGTTACAGCAGAGCATTTTAAATTTTAATAAGGTTGAATTTGGCTTTACAGTGATAAAGATGGAAACCATCTGAAATTCAAACTAGGTTTAGTAGATGAGTGGGAGTCAACATGACAATAGATGGGAGCTGGTGGGGTCGAGTAGATGACTGAGGCCTTTCTGTCTCTCAGTTTTAACAAGTTGATGAATTTCTATAAGCATGCTCTGGAGGGTGAGGAGGGGATGTAGACTGGCAGAGATGAATCTATGAATATTTTACCTAGAATTTCGCTTACCCCTGTGCATCATCTCTGAAACAGAGACTGGCATCTCCTGGTTTTTTTTCCTGCTCCCTGTACCAGAGATAAAAGCTGCTATCCAGTGCAGTGTTATGTCCATTTTTTATGAAATTTGAGCCAGTAAGAAGGCAATAGGACTAGCAGGCATTAAGGACATTGCTCTACATATACAGGATAACTGAGTGCTTTAACATATGTATTATCTGAAGGAGTTTTAACATTATTGGGGAAAAAAACTGCACACCACAAACACCCCCCTGCCACCCGCCTATTTATTGCACTTATTATGGAATAGTCTGTTATAAACATTTGGATATTTGGATCAAAAGGAGTTAGGTAAGAAGACAGAGTTCTTTTATTTGGTGGTTTTACAGGTTTTGTTTGCTTATTTCTTTCCTCTGTATCCTTGAGGAGAGGGTATTGGCCAATAATTAAGAGCATTTAATCAGCCAAATATATCTGAGGTCAGGTTGCTCTTGTACTCTGATCTATTTATTATAGTTTTATTTAACATTTTGCCACCTGGCATCTAGATATTTGAGAACCATAATTGGAGTTTTCATCCTGTGTCACCTAGAGAGCTGCTCCTGATGACTTCTTGATACTTCTCTTTAAAGAAAATAGCAGTCTACCGACCAGAAAGATCTCAGCTGTAGAAGTATATGTCTAAAGTAGATGAAGCTTTCTTGTGGATCATTTTCTAGGCTTGACCAATGCTATTTAGATTCAGTAATAATGGCTACATTTAAAAAACAGTAATAAAAGATCAGTATTTTATCCTGACAATTGCTGTTAGACGTTCAGTACAAATTCTCAAGAAACTGTCTAATTTTGTCAACCATTCTTTCACTTAACATATTTATTAATTCCTTAAATGCCTGTGGAAATGTCAGCTTGAAAAACTAAAGTTGTGAAACCCTAGCCAGTTTTAAGCTGTGGTCAAAAGGTCTTTGGTTCTTAAGTACTTGAGCTCAAGTAGCCAAAGTTTATCATACCTCGACTGAAGTAGTTATGGGAGCTACCTTAATTCTACTTTTGTTTCTGTTCTGTTGTTTGGTGGTGTTTTGGGGGGGAAATGTGTTCATTGTTTGGTGGGATTTTTTAAAAATTTTTATTTTACTTTATGTACAGACCCCCATTAGCTGTCCTGTTTCTCTGCCTCTGCCATAGACCTTGTTTTCTGTGCTGTTCAGATCAAGGCAATGCCGAAATCTCATTTATCTAATAAGTAGTCAATTTCATTTCTATTGGTAAAACTGAAGCCTTATAAATAATTAGATGTCATTTCAGGATTCATCTTGAAAAACTGAATTAAACAGGAGGAATTTTATATCATTTATAGTAAATTTAAACAGACTGGACATGTAATATCAATAAAAATATTAAACATATTTCTGATTTTAAGTGTTTATAAAGGAGTGCTTTTTCAACTCAACGAGTTCATAAAAACTGTGTGTTTGTTGGTTTTTGAATGAAGAAATCTTTACAGTGGAGGATTTTTGAGTCTTGCAAACGTGGACAACTCTTGTTTGGCCTCAGCTAGCAGTATGACACTGAGTTTTTGAAAGTACAAATGCACTTGCAAATTTTTAGAGTTGCTTATTACATTTGGGTAAACTTTCAATGCATAAAGCACTACAGATGATTATTTTTTCTCCTTAGGTGAAACTGGCCATAGTACTGTTTCCCAGTAAGGGTTTTGTGGAAGCATTTCTGTGCAATGTGTCATAGTCTTCTTTCCATCCATACTCATGTTCACTTATGACTTTCTGTCAACATGGAAATTCTTCCAGGCAGCACTACTTTGTTAAAAAAGCCTAAACATATATAAACGTGGCATTTATTTGTAAAATATTGTTAGCCCAAAGCTTGAATTTTCACTGTGGCTGCTTTGAAATGTTTGTCTTCCATTTCCATGCTTACTGGTTGAATAGGCTCTAAACTCTTGATTCTTTCAGGTCATCAGTCTTTATTTACAGAAAGTGACAAATGCTACAAGCATAACAGGCAGAAGCTATGCTTGTTCTCCATGTTGTAGTGAATTTTGTCTTTTCAATAAAAAATGTGTTAAATTTTGTCTAGACATATGTAGCTGTTTATGTATAGTTGTATATGTTGCTTTTATATAGATCCTGATGCTTTATTCTTTAGACAACACTTTTCTTTTCTTCTTTCTTTGTCTCTCAGCCTCAGTTCTGGCAAGCAAAACCCAGTCTAAGGCAAGAGTGCTGGTAGTAGCATGTTCTGTCTTTGGCTACTTGCCTTGCAGCTCCACACTACAAGAAAGGAAGACCTGAAGAGCTTTTTGTAGAAAGCTGCTAGGGCTAAAACCATGGTAAATAGAGGTAAAAGATGAATGGCATAACGAAAAATTTTTTCACCACTGCCTTTCTAATGAGCGCTATGTTTTGGAAGTCTATAGAAATAAGAAAATTAATCTGCTGCCATTGGCATAATAAATCATAGAAGACTGCTAACAAGGATGTAAAGGGTCATTGCTAGCAGGAAAAGCAGTCTATATCAATTAAGAATTTGCCTAATTGAATTCTCATAGTTGTAGAGAGAATCTGAAGAACGGACTAGATGGAAAAGGTGGTGTGTTTGGTTTGTCAAGTGTCCAACACTTGTATTGAAAAGTATCAACAGATGTAGCTTGTGGCAAGATCTGTTGAAGTATTTAATTTGAACTGAAAATAAAAACATTTGCTGTGCTTTTGTTTAAAATACACTGAAATTATAGCATTGTGTTCATTTCTTATGAGGAGAGAGTAAAATGAAATCGATGATTAGCATGTGTAGATTGAATTCATTCTACAGGAAAAACCTATCCCCTACCTCTTTCTTCCTTGCCCCTTTCCCTAGAGAACAGATCACTTTTTTCTATGGATTATGAGTAAGTTTTGCAAAATTGCACCTGAATTGGTATCCTCTAATGCAGGATACTACTTTTCATTATTGTTGTTTTGTAACCTTTTTTCCGGAGAAACATCTCTGCAAGAGGTAAAAAAACCAATCTGTAGAGGGTGACTGAAAATAAAAGGGAACACTATTTAGGTAACCAGGCATTGAATAGCAGCATTTCTGGCACTTCCAAACCCCTAACTACACTGGAGTCCGTTCCTTGAATCAGAAAACCTTTGCACATCCCCACACGTATACCTTTTTATTGCTTGCTTTCTTCTATTAATATGGTTTCAGATCAAGGCCTACTTTCTGCTATTTTCTTGGTAAAATCACAGGCATGATCTTGTGCCTTCTGTATCTCGCCAAAGCCCTTTCCCAATTCAAATATTTATCTATGAGACATTCTAAGATTTCTTCAGGGGATGCTGCAACAGCCAATCACCCTCTCTTAGCAAGAGAAGGTGGCTGAGCTTGCCTTCATGGGGAGAAAGAGGAGACCTGGGACATATCCCTACGTACAGTTTCATGAAGAACTGGTTTGTTGGTGCTCATAACTAAAATTTCCTTTAAAAAAATGTGGGTTAGCTAACACAAGTTGCAGTAGAAAATTTAAAGCAGGAGAGACACCTGATTTTCATTCAACTAACAAGGAGCTTGTACTAACCAGCGAAAGACATTTTGTAGCTTGTCCTTTTGAGCTCATTAAGAAACTAATTTTTGAGAACCTTCTGGAAGGAATTAGTTTCATATTTTGAGGGATCATATATAGTAGGCATGAGGCTTCTTTACTTGCTCATTAAGAGTTAATTTTGGATTCAGCTGCAGCCCTCTCTATTATCTCTCCCTGCTGTAGAGAGAGAGTACCTTGTTTCTGCAATCCAGGAAGGCAGGAAAAATATATTGTTGCCTATCACGTTTCTTTCTTATTATTTTTGTAGGACTTCATCAGAGAGCTGGTGACATTCAGAAAACACCACCCCCTCCCCCCCCCACAAAAAAAAAAAAAGCCAACCAAGGTAGAAGTAGACTCTAGGAGAATGGACAAGAATGGACAATTAATTTGTTGTGTGCATTACACCTTCCCACTGCATGATATCTGGGGCATAGGACATGTGCTTGCCAAGCTCGATTGTTCCCTCAGCAGAGAATAAGGAACAGGGAAGATAAATCTTCTACATGCAAAAAGCTGTGAACTTTCCTTTAGGCTAACACAATTTTATTTGCTAAATTATCACATTTGAAGGAAGACAGAGCCCTGAGATGGAGTGACTAGAGACTCTGTATAGGTTTAATTACCCCTTTAAGCATAAAAATATTAAGCACACCTGAATACTGATAAGTACAAACAAATAATTTGGTCAATGAAAATGTCTAAAGGAGACTTGTTTCCTGAAGAATAAACAGCTTCATCAGGGTTCTCATATATTTATACTGCCCACTAGGAGAGACATGTACTTTAACTTACCTTTCTGGTGTTTGTTTTCTGGGGTTTTTTGGGGGGGGAGGGGAAAGGGAGGAGTTTGTTTTGTTCTTTGACAACAATTTTCTTTCCTTTTGGGTGGGGCTTTGTCTCTACTCTTGTGCCTCAAAGCAGCTGGGAGACAAAACTTGCCCCTGTAGTTTGTGATCAGGATCACTGGGTACCTCTGAGTCTTCCAAGATATCTACTGCCTAAGACACTCTCTAGCAGCCTCCTCTGGTTCAAATACTTGGAAATGCATGGCAGTAAATGGTCCAATGGCAATAAAAAGGCATATTCCATACTTTGGTAGGAAGGATAATTACAGATATTTTAAGAACTGCCTGAGTGTTTCAGAGTAGTGACTCATCCCTAGGTTCTTCTGCATAACTGGTATATTTTTCTGTTGCAGCTATCTTGCAACCAGGACGTTATAATTTTGTTTATATTTATGCATGTCTATCCCCTGTATGGCTTAGCCTGTCTTTACAGTGTGTAAATACTGCTGAGTAAATAACAAATGAAAGGTGAGCCTGGAAAGACACTATTCTATTAGTCATTAAAAAGCTCAGACGCCTGGGATAGAATTTTCATGAATCTGTTTTCTGACAGACTTTCAGTGAAGGATGAATGTCTGTCATCTAGCATGCTGATTTGATAATAGTTTGAATCTATTTCAGATACCTGTCTGCAAATCAGACTGAAAATGTTGAATTTGGAAGGAAGGGGAAATGAATTATTTCAGGATGTTTATGAATACCTCTAGTTATATTTTGGTTTAATACTAATGGAAATCAGTCTTTTCTTTTACCAATATGATGACTCCCCTCTACCTCACCCCAGTCCACACCCACAGGTATACTGGAGGTGAAAAGAAAAGGGAATCAACTAAATATTTTTATCTTTCTGCAAGGACTTTGTTGCTTAAAAAAAAGAAAAAATTGGTACAAAAAAAGAAAGGTGACAGCGTGTGTGTATCTGTTCTCTCCTCTTCTTTTACAGTCCCAATTACTCTGAACATGCATCATAAGATCAAAAATCCTGGAATGGTTTGGGTTAGAATGGACCATAAAGATCACCTTGTTCCAACCCTCCTTCCTTGGGCAGGAACACCTCCCACTAGACCGGGTTGCTCAGAGCCCTATCCTTGAACACCTTCAGGAACGGGGCATCCATAGTTTTGCTGGGCAATATGTTGCAGTGTGTCATCACCCTCTCAGTAAAGAATTTCTTGCTGATATCTGATCTAAACCTACCTTCCTTCAGCTCAAAGCCATTCCCCCTTGTCCTATCACTACCTATCCTTGTGAAAACTCCCTCTTCAGGTTTCTTGTAGGCTCTTTTGAGTACTGGAAGGCTGCTGTAAGGTTTCCCCTGGGAGCTTTTTGGGTGAGGTCTCAAAGGGCAGAATCCCCTCCTTCACCCTGCTGGCCACGCTGCTCTTGGTGCAGCCCAGGACATGGTTGGCTTCCTGGGCTCTGAGCACACACTCTCAGCTCATGTTGAGGTTCTCATCCACCAACACCCCCAAGTCCTTGTCCTCAGGGCTGCTCTTTTTACATCCTCTGCCCAGCCTCTACTTATGCCCCACACTTAATTTCATGGGTATTTTTTTTTTTCCTCAATGTAGCCTTTGTAGCTTTGTTTGGTATCCAGTTACAAACTCAGGGCTGAATCATGGTAGCTGTACTCCTATCTGAGATTAGTTGAATCTGTCTATATTTTCTTATTGTGGATTTTTCTTTTCCCTGGTTTTGGAACAAAACTGAGGCCCCTGAGCAAAGTGGTCTGTGAGGAGTGGCTTGCTGCTCTCAAAGAAATCATTTGATAAATGGAGTGATAGAAGGCTTCAGGGGAGTGCTCTGTCAATTTCAAGAGGAATAAAGTGTGTTTAATTAAAGTAATCTCTGTTTAGATTAAAATAAATCATTTAGTGCCAAGGGTGGGTTTTTTTAATGACTATGTGATGCCATTCAAAGGAGATGCAGGAAGCTGATATAGTACTTAAAACTCTATTTCTTCAACTCATGATCGATCACTTAGATGATGTACTTTGCCAAGAAAATGTTTATTAAATGGTATTCCACAGCACACCAGTAATTGGTAGGAAATGTGGCACTGAAGAAAGAGCAACAGTTCTGAAACAGAGAAGTTAAAAGGGACAGAGACTTTGCAGTGCATCAGAGGATTGACTCTTTTAAAGTGACAACCCATGGACTGTAGGCTGCCAAGTCCAGTCAGCACTGTAATAGTTGCCAAGAGAAGTGTCCTGCAGTTAGATAGCCTCAAAATATTAGGTCTACAGATAAAATTTAGGAGTATTACTGCTCTTCATGAGCTTTGAAAAAATTAATGATCCTGCCTCCAGCTCTGAGGGCAGTTTTGTTGCTGCTTCGTTCTCTCACTTTTAATTTCTTTTCTCTGCTTTTTTCTTTTTTTCCTTCTTTTTAGCCAGTAACTTGACTCAAACTCATTTTGATATCCCAAATTATTTCTATGTCTTGTGCTGCACAGCAGTACCTAAAACTATCTGAGCTCTGCAGTGGTGGGAGCGCCTGCTGTCTCTGAGCTTTCTCCCACATACAGCTGAACATTCCCCATGCTGAAATGCAGTGGGGAAACAGCTGAACAGTTCTTCAGAACTGATGAGGTGATATATGATGCTGAGGATCAGGGAGAGTAGCACAATTTATAACAGAAACAAGCTTTGAAGGACAGAGTTCTCCTGGAAAAGGTGTCGGTGCAAGCCTTCATGCCATGCAATGAGGAGCAGAAACTTAAATTTCTACAGATATACATGACTTGGGGTTAAGTGTCTTGGCTTTCCATGTTCAAGGAATGTAGGCAACAAAAGAAAGGAGGCTGGTATCTCATAGTAGTACTTATGGTTTACCAGGAAGATATGGCTTTTGGTTTTGTGACTGGATGTCTCCTTTCTTCTCCTTCACACTAGGTCAGAGTCAATCCATTGATCTTTGTATTATATACACCCTGAAATGGCTCATCTAGCTGGTGAATTTAAAGTTTTCTTCATGTAATATCACTGCTGAGTTTGGCTCCTGTACAGTTCTGTACTTCTGTGAAACAAATGCAAGCTGCTGCTCCTTCCTGTGTACACAGAACTTCTAGGACCAGTATCATTTTGTCAAGGTTCCACAGCTCTCCTTGGCTTCATTCAGCACTGAAGAATCCTTTTTCTTGTTGGCTTGTAGCATTCTCTGTCAAAATGTACATGAACAAAGCTGAACCACTAGGGTAAATGTTGTCTGCTCTGAGGTGTGATTCAGTTAATTCTCCATCCCAGATTTGAAGATGAAACACTGGCTTGAGTTTGACTGGATTCCTGATGTGCTCAGTACCTTTGAGAACTGAGTTATTACATATTAAATATTTGTGCACAATTTGTCTTTAATGCTCTGTGTCCAAGTGTGGTTTAGTTTCTGAGGGTAGTTGTAGTGGAAATTAAGTGCATTTTAATAAAAAAGATAGGCCAGCGGTGCTGGACTGTGGATTATTTTTTTTTGTATAGAGACTTCCTTGGTTGTGCTATTTAATCCCTGTTGTAGTTTAGGAGTGGTAATCCCCAATTTAATCCTCCTGCCAAGATTCTCTAAATCATGCTGCTGCCTGTTCACTCTCCCTCTACCTTTTCTGTCCCCATGGCTGGCTGGAGAGAACTGGAGACGCAAAAGGCAAAGATCAAAGGCTGAGATAAGAACAATTTATTGGAAATGGCAATGAGATAAAAAAATGAACAGTAACAGCAAGAGTATTAACAACAAGAATGTACATGGATCCTTCTTCTAGCGAAGAGCCGTGAAGTTTAGTGATCTCTCCAATGATTTTGATTGTGTAATTATCTGCGTATTTTAGACTCTGTTTCCTTATATAGGAATAGTGCTCTTATGCTTTTACAATAAAAACATTTTTTATAGAGAAATTGTAGGGATAGTTTATTTCTTGAAGTTCTTTTAAACTCTAGTAATAAACACTTGCAGTTCTGACATTCTAATATTAAAGCCAAAATGGCAAATGTGATGGCAAAATGCTTTCATCTGACTCTCTGGTTTTGACTTCACAGTAAAGCCTTCCAAGATTATCAATTCACAGCAACTTGTTTCCTACAGATTGGTCCATTCTTTTCCAAGCCAGTTTCATGGTTTTGGGGGTTAAAAATAATTTGTGCTGTATATTTCTATATCAGTGCCCTCAGGGGGTTACTTGGCAGCAGGAAACAAGTGTCATGGTAACTGAAAGAAAAGCCTCTCTCGAAGCTGCTAGCCCAGCATGGTTCTACATGCGTGGCTCTTGCCACTCTGAACTGCCATTAAGAAAAGTGCTCCTTGGGGTTTTGTTCATTGTTTTGCTCTTTTATCCCCTGCAGCAGTCTTCAGTAACTTTCTTCAGTTCTTGCTACTCAGTTACTCTAAAATTAGGGAAAAAAAATCCTAAACTTAAAAAATGGTGGTGAAATAAGATATGTAAGCAAATCTTAAAAGCTGTGGTCCTGGCCTGGTAGAAAAAAAAAATGAAACAAGGGTTATCTGGAAACCAGTAGGAAATATTAATTTTTCAATTAGGCAAAATTAGCTCAAATTTATTCAGTCTAAAAAATTTACAAATTAACTCTTTCCCCTTTGCACAGGCAGAAATTGAACCTGGATGAAATCTCTCAAATTTCTTAAAGCTTTTCTTTAATGTGCATCCTTGTATGTGTTAGAGTTCAAACCCCTTAATCTGTGGGATTTTTAAGTGCTTTTGCAGGAAAATATTAAAACATATATTTAAATTATTTAAAGCAAGACTGCAAAGCAAGTCAACATAGACACTCTTAACTAGTCCTTGGGCTGGTGCAGAAATAGCATGTTGTTAACCCTTTCTGTTACTCTTTGGGTCAGTCTGCATTGTGATGTTTGAATTAAATAACTGAAGTACAAAGAAGGGTGTTTGGGTGGCCTTTTACATCTGTTAAATATAAATATAAACCTTCATGGCAACCCTGCTAATTTACTGATGGCTCAGAGATTAAGAGGAAGGTATATCTGAAGAACTCCTAATGTTAACCTAAGTGCAATGAATTCTGAGTTGAATGAATAAATAATAAAGCTGGCTAGAAGCACAATGAAAAATTGTAGCTTGGTCGTGCAATTCTGCCGAGTTTAAAGCCACATTAGAGTCCTGTTTACAGTCACAGGAGACTGAGGGAAAAATTGTTTGGTTCAGCATGGCAGGAAGCAGCTGTGAACACTTCACAGAATTGACTGCTGAGTTGGAGGGTCTTTGTCTTGTCAGCAAAATTTTTGGAAGCTTCTACAACTTCAAGATCTGCCTGCTGCAAGAATTTGCCAGTCTGCTCACTTTTGGTCAAATGCTTTTGCAATGGAGAGCAGGGTTAGGATTAACTGACTTTCCATTTTGATATTCAGCACCTGGAAGACTGCAGGCTATCCTGTCTGCCCATCCTGTGGTTTTTCACAGGGTGAATTACAGATTCACTGAGGTGGGAGCGTGCTTCTGGAAATCATCTGGTCCATAGTGGACTCCTCCACCCCAACTGGATCAGAGAGTGATGTTAAACTACAGGAGGTTGCTCAGGACTGTGTCCAATCTAATTTTGAATATCTACAAGGATAGACATTTCACAACTTGTTCTCATGTTTGGTCATCTTCAACATAAAAAAACAAACTTTTCTCAGGTTCAAATAGGTTTTCCTGTATTTCAATTTGTGCCAGTTGCCTCTTCTTCTGTCACTGGGAACTACCAAGAAGAGTCCGTATCTGCCTTCTTACTTCCCCCTCAGGTATTATGCATTTATCAGATCCCCCTGAGCCTTCTCTTCTCTAGACTGAAAAGTCCCAATTCTCCCAGGCTATACTCATATATACAACTGAATGGAATAATCTGTCTGTTGAAAGGGGCCTACAGTGACCATCTAGTCCAACTGCCTGGCCAATTCTGGGTTGACCAAAAGTGTAAGCATGTTATCAGGGTCATTGTCCAAAGGTCTCTTAAGCACTGACAGGCTTGGGGCACCTCCCACTTGGAAGAATGGATAGATTCCAGTCAGTGGGGATACCCCCAGGCCCTCAAGATTTTTGGTAGATGATCAAGAGAGGTCCTGCCATATAATCTGCTAGTTCTTGCATTACTCTGGAGTGAACTCCATTAGGCCCAATAGACTTGTGAATATACTCTGATAGAGCTGATCCCTGACAATTTCAGTGTCACTGTTCTCATGGCCCTCTGGCTCAGGGGCAAGCCAAACTCTATGAGTATTAAAAATTTAGCCAAAAAATGCATCTAATTCTTTCACTTTGTCTTCATCCCTTTAAGCCAGATGCCTATCTTCAACAAGTATTGGTTCAATGTTTTCCTACTATTAGCATATTTTAAAAAGCCTTTCTTATTATCTGATACAATACTCTCCAGCTTCAATTCTAACTAAACTTCAGCCTTTTGCACCTTGTCCTTGCATAAGCAAACTACAGGTCTGTACTCTTTCTGTGAAGCCTGACCTTGTTTCTGGAGATGATTATTTCTTTTCCTCTTGAGCTATGTGGGGAGCACCCTGTTCAGCCAATCTGGCATTGTCTCCTACTTGCTTGAATTTTAAAGGGGAATTGCCTACTATTGTGCTTCTGAAAGATGGTTCTGAAAAGCTGGCTAGCCCTCAAAGGCTCCTAACACCTCAGAAGTAGATTCCGAGGTTACTCTGCTAAACAGCTCTCTGAATAGCTTGTAGCTTGTTCTCCTGATGTCCAGGGTAGAAACCCTGCTGTCCTTTTTTTCTCACTGAAAATTCAGAACTCAACAGGTTCGTGATCATTGTGACCTAGGTAGGCAACCACCTACCATCACATCCCTCATTAATCCTTCTCTATTTACAAATAGCAAATCCAGGAGGGTATCTTGCCTAGTTCACTTACAAAGTACGTGTGACAAAAAGTTATCTACCACGAAATTCAAGAATTTACGACACCTGTTTCTCACAGTAGGGTGATGTTCCCAGATGATGTCTTGAAATTTGAAATCATCTCTAGGAACAAGAGCTACAGATCAGAAACTTCTCCTAATTGCCTGTAGAATTACTCATTCTCCAAGATGTAGCCTTCTTCATGACTATTCACTAGACTTGTTGCAGTCTGCACAGATGTCTCTTGTACTGGGGAGCCCAGCATCAGACTCAATGCTCCAAACTTGCCTCAGCAGTGGCAAGTAGAGAGGAAAGAACACCTACTTTGACGTGGTAATGTTCCCCTAATGTAGCTCAGGGTGCTGTTAGCCTTCTTTTCTGCAGGGGCACATTGCTGTTATGTGTTCTACTTGTTCTTCCTTACACCTGGGTCCTACCTGTAAAGCTGGGCTTTGGCCAGTCAGAATCCAGCATAAGCTTGTGAGTGGGTTTGCTCCTCCATAGGTTTGGGATTTTTCATTTTTATTTGTCAAACTGCATGAGGTTCCTGCCACCTCCCTTCTCCAGTCTGTTTGCATCCTTCTGCATAACAGCAAAACAGCCTGATGTATCAACCACTCCTCCTAATTGAATGTAATTTGAAAACTTGCTAAAGTTGCACTCTTTCCCATTATTAATGGGACTTGTCATGAGGAAGTTCAATTGTATTGATCTCAGAATGCACCTCTTGGGAACACCAAGCACTCCGTCCAACTGGACTTCAGTGCCACTGATGACGATCTTGTGAGTCCAGCAGTTCAGTCAGTTTTCAGTCTACTTCTCTGTCTGTTTACCTACCCCATGATTCATCACCTGTCTATGATGTCACGGGAGATAGTGTTAAAGCCTTACTAAATTTGTTACAAGCAACATCCATTACATCCCATTCTCCCTGCTTCCTTAATCCACCAATCCAGTCCCACGACCTTGAAAAGCTAATTGGAGTTCATCTTATAGTGATGTTGGCCTACTCCTTCAGCACCCTTGAGTACTTCCCATCAAGCCAATATGTGTTCAACTTGTGTATGCATTCCCAAACTTGATCCTTACACATCAGAGATGTCTTCTCTATCCTTATAAATTTGTCAGCAATACTGGAATTTCAGAGAAATTGCTGTGCTTTGCCTTTTAACTCATATCCAGTTCTAATGTTCATTAAGGTGATGAGATTCCTGTCATTCGGATCAAGCAGTGTTCATCAGAATGCTCTGAAATTTCAGAACTCTATTTCAATGAGGGAAATAATGGATGCATTTACATTTATGCTCCACCCTCCTCTGCAGAAAACTCTCCAGGAGAAATGAATTTTAGGTCTGCTCCATTCAGTTTGACTTAGGTTTTTTGGGCAAATGTGGCAGCAGTGAGTTGATGCTTGAATTGAAGGCTGAAGGAGTTTAAATAAAGCTAAATTAAGGCACTAGAGGAACGGAATTTAGAGGAAAAAACTTCAGTGGGGGGATATGTGAAATCTAAGTACTACCAGTTACAGAGGTAGAGAAAATGCTCAAACGATATGATGGAAAAGAAATTAAATTCCCTGCTAATTACCTCAGGCTGGACTGGAAGGGCATCTATGTCTTACAAGATTATTTTGCTTATTTTTTCTTTGCCATTACTGTTCAAGTGGTGTGCAAATAGTTAAATGTATGCACTGGGAAGTCCAATAAAGCTCTGTCTGCAGAATTAGCAATGTAATTCTGTTAAATCCACAGTTTACTGTGAAAGGTGGCACTTCTGCATGCTAAACTCTAAATCCAGATTAGAAGGTGTTCATGAACAGTGAATAAATCCTGCTAGAATCATCCTACCCTGTTTTACTTTTATGGAATTGAGTGGGTAAATTAATCTCAAAATCTTACATCTTACATCAAAATCTTACATAACTTTTCTTCTGTGAATGATAGGCATCTTGAACAATGGTAAAATATTGCAATTGTTTTTTGGTTTTTTAGTGTGTTATATTGCTACTGGTTGTACCTTTATTCATCTACTATGATCTTGAGTTTGTTGCTGTCAGTACTTATTTGGTTCTGGGGGTAGTAGTGGACTTTTATTGGGTTTGAGTGCTTTTGTGTTTTATCCATCAGGGTATTATCATGGTGGTTTGGGGCTTTGGTTTAGGGTTTTTGTCACAGTAATAATAATAATACTAATATACTTCCTACTAATGATGTTATTAGTAAATTTCATTTACCAACTGGTCTATTTGATTATAAATATTTATCTACATTTGTAAACTCAGATACGTTTTTTCTGGGTATGGCAAACCTGTTTGAGCTGCAATTAAATTATTGAAAAACCTGAATGTAATGCAGTAGCAATAACAAGTTCTATGGTGAACTAGCAAGTGACAGGCTATCTGTCCTGTGTATAGTTAGTTTCTTCGCTCCTTTTTACTTTATTCTTTGGTCTATTTGTCTATGTCAGAAATAGTTTAGACTGCTGGCTGTAGCATGGAGATGGAAGAACTGTATATGGAATTCTGACACTATGATCTTTCTGGCATGGCCTTGAGGCTACTGTTTGTCTTAATTTTTTTTTTTTTACAAAAAATGATAATACCTTTTTAATTTTAGATGTTTGTTTAGCATATGATGACTAGTGTGTCTCTTGTTCAACTTTTTCTCTTAGCTTGGAGTAAAATAGTCTCAGAGGCAACCTTATTGATCTCTATAACTATGTGAAAGGAGGTTGGAGTCCTGTGGGGATTCAGTCTCATCTACCAGGTAACAGGTGACAAGACCACAAGAAATGGCCTCAAGTTGCACCTCGGGAGGTTTAGATAGAATGTTAGGAAAAAATTGTTCACTGGAAGTATTTTCAGGCATTGGGACAGAATGCTTAGGAAAGTGATGGAATCACCACCTCTGGAATTGTTCAAAAGGCATCCGCAATGTGGCACTTGGGGAGAGATTTAGTGATGAACAGTCTGATCCTGGGGTTAGTGGTTGGACCTGATGATCTTAGAGACATTTTTCAACCTTAATGATCCTATGATTCTTCTACAGGTGTTATTCTTTAAAAAAAAGGACCCACATTCAAATCTTGCTAGGACAAAATTCATTTAAAAAGAGGGATGATTAGTGGTCTGTTCTTCAGGCAGGCTTATGTAGAGTAGAGATATGCTTCCCTTCGTCTTCTTCAGGAGGCCAATGAGGTGAGACTGTGTGTCATTCAGCTAAAGGCTGCTGTGCTAGAATCTGTCAGCCACAGATTCACATGAGGCCCTGAGTGTCCACTGGCACCCCCAGACAAAGACAATTATTTTTTTTTCTTCTCTACTAGGTGTTAAACTTATCTTCATCTCTCACCTGAGCTAGCTGGTACTGTTTTTCTTCTCCCCGGCTGCTTTTCAAAGTTCTTCTCAGCCTCTTATTTTTAACCAGTTCAAGAGTGTTGTTCAGGCTTCACAAACAGCTTTCTACCTAAAATGATCATTTTTGAGACAACCAAGGGTAAGAGCACTTTGATTTGTAATTTACAAGAAGTGTGTATTTGTAGGTGTGCTGATGAATAGCTCTTTGGAGAGAATAGAAAAGTATTAACTTTCAAACAGAGTGCTGCTGCCTTTGCTAATATAAGTACAAATACACGGCTTCAGGAAGTATGCTTCTGTATTGTTTCCTTAATTAAAAGTGGAAAAAAATTCACTTGGGGAGAGAGAAACATTGGTAGATTCAACTAAGAGTGTTTCTTTACTTAGAGCACATCTAAATTATTCCTAGGTACCAAGGTGATGTCTGAATTTTACTTCACCTCATATATATGACTTTATAATAATTACAGTAGCTGGGAGTATGGAAAATGCACCATGTATTGTAAAGCAGCAGATGTAAAAACAATAAAATCTCCTTAAAATTAAAATATGCCATTCTCATGGGTCATACAAAATACTGTATTCAGCTGTGGTATTCCTCCATCTCAAAGTCTGTGGGAAGAAACAGATGAATAATAATTATTCAAAAATTCTTGATGCTTAAGTTGAGATAAACTGAATGTAGGCATATGGCGATATGGGGCAAATCATGCAGCTGTGATAGGAGAAGAATGAAATCTCTTCCTGAGTCATTTGATTCAAATAAGTGCTACCTCACTTTGCTGGTGCCTGTCTGGGATGCTGCCACCCCCCTATTTAGGTCTGTTCTATTCCTTTTTTCCTGGTAATCTGCAATGATGTTGGGCAGGGGGAAAAGGGCAGTCTCAAATTTCTGTCTCTTTGTTTTGTGTCTCAATGAGACAATCCTTTTTCTGTGGCTGACAGTGGAAATCAGCAGCAGTTAAGTGGTGTGGCTTTGCTGCGCCACTGTCTTACTTTTTCTGCAAAGTAGTTGTTATTTGTAACAGAATTGCAGTCAAGTAAAGTGCTCTGAATACTGAACAATTAAAAGCACATTATATTTGAGCCACAATTTCTGAAATTGTCCATGACAGGTTGCAATGGGCACGCCTCTTGTGCTGTAGTAACTGTGTCTACTTTCCTCTTTTTTTCTTTCCATGGTAAATGGAATGGGATTATCTGAAAGTCAGATGCTGCTGTGCAGTGCTTCACTTTACTCTCATAATCCACATCATCTTCTAATAAGATGGCTTCAAAACTAATGAGAACCCTTGACTGCAAGTCTCATTAACCCACTCTCTGCCTCAGGTGCTTATTAAGCGTTTCCTCTTGTTTGTTTGGCTCTTGAGATACAGAAGTGAGGAAGGGAAGATGGTGTAAAAATGCTGTAATGAACTTTTTTAAAATGTCCTGACTGGAGGAAAAATAACAGATGTCTTATCTCATTGCATCTTTCAAAACCGAGGAGCTGTCAGTGCCCTGATTTATTTTAAAAAGGAGGAAATTACCTGAGCTACAAAAATGTGCTGCTGACACAAGCTACACTCAGACTAGACTGCCATAGGATGAATTAATGAAAATAATGCTGTTGGGCAATTTACAGTACAGCCCCTGATCTGAAAAATAAAATTAGACAAGGAAGAACTAGTACAGGATGGAACTGGAATACAAGCAAATTTGTAGCTGGAGAAAAGAACAATTCCAAACATCAATGTCCCATACAGAGAGAGGGAGGTGTGGGAGTGGTGGGACAGAGCAGTACAAAAACTCATGATCCCTGGGAAAGCAGGATATCAGTATTCTCCATGCTTGATGTGTTATCAGTATCTGCCATGCTTGTATTCTTACTTTTTTCAGCTTTACTCAAGATACCGTGCAGTGATGATGGATCGTTCACAGCCTCATACATTATGTGTCTGGCTCTACTAAACAATTAGTTGGGATATTAAGTGATACTACAAACATTTGAGCCCTGGAATTTGATATGCTACAGAGTATTTAATCAGTTTTCTTTGGCTACCAATGGCATTATCCATTTTCTGCTGTATATCTCTCTTTTGTCATTTACCACGTGTTTTCTGCATTAGCCATATCTTATTTACATATTATATGAGAGAAAATAAAAGTTTAATTCTGTCAAATCTGTGTGGGACAAATATTTGAACTCTGAGGATAAAAAGCAAAACCCTTGTGGGAACAGAGTTAAAAAGTAAAGTGTCCCCTGATTTTATAATGCGATCCTTTCTGTTGAATATTGATTTTTTTTTTCCCACACTTCTCATTGAAACCTATGGTTTCCTGTATTATTGATATGGCTGTCGGAACCTATGCTATGTAAGGGTCTGTGTCTTCTCTGGCCTGTGAGGAGAAAGATTTGTCCTGTGTCAAGTGTTTTTGTTTCCAGATGTTGTGCAGATAGGTCACCCACATAGAACTATTAAATATGTGTTTTCTCACTTGTGAAAATGGGTGCAACACTTAGCAAGAACACTTTGGAAGTAAATGACTACCACATAGTACACTAATAAGAGGAGTGAAACACTGAGCCCTGAGTGTTATGACAGTTCTTTCAAAAATATTTTTTTAGTTTCATAGCTGTCCTTAACTGTTCCACAAGTTTTCCTTGATCAGCCTTGATCTTTTTTGGATTATGTCCTTTTTCATTTATTTATAAGCATTTCTTTATGCTCATCACCATTAATTAGATAGCAACTAATTGTAGCTAAGAATCAATTTATCTAGCAGCAATTTATCCTGACTAAAGCAGAAAAAAAATTAGGAGTGGAAGTTGTATTTTTAAGCACCAGATGATTTAGTTTCAGAGGTCTTGATCAAATTAAATGGAGGATCAAATTAAGTGCCAACTGGTGACTAAATTATACTGAAGACACTGTACTTTGCAACAACTAGTTTTCCCATGCAAATGCTTATGAGGTGAAAAGGGGTAGTTATTTAGAGCTGTAGCAGCTGTGTCCCATATTTTTGACTCTCTTTCATTCATCTGTCTCTCAGTCACTTCAGAGGAAACATTGCTTCTCCAGGAGACACATTCAAACTGCCCCAATGCAGCAGTTTGATCTCTTTCCAAGAAATGCTGTGCAAGTAATGCAGTCACTGATCTCTAACTGAGGCAGTAACTAAAGAAAGCAAGCACATTGGAACTGCTGGTATATGAACTATACAACTGGCAGGAATACAAAACACAGACAGCTCAGCAGAAGCATTGTATAGCTTTTCCTATCAAATACAGCAAGAATCTCTTTTCACAGTCTTAATATACATAGTTTTAAAGCAACGCAAATTTTGTCAACTAGCTCAACATTCTTCATTCCAAAGTGTGATTGGATTTAAGTGCAGAATGGAGTTCTGTGCCTTTGCTGGGAGAGGGAATAAGCAGAAGAAAATGAAGTACAGTCTTGTAATGTGAGATACTAAAACCAAAACTTCAAATGGAGAATAGAATGTTTCATTCAGAAATACATTAATGTTCGCAGTGCTCTTTTTCTGCTCTAGTTGCACATGAGGCACCTCAGGCCAAATGCCATCCCTGGTGTGCCTGCCTCTCCTTTATGCAGTCATATGGGGTCAGGCAGAGTCAGTAATTAGCAGTTGGTACAATGAAGTCTAATCAGTAAGTCCTGACAACCATTTTGCACCGATCACTTTAGACAACTCTGTGCTCTATAAAACCCTACTGAAGAGAACAACTGAGTGCTTCTCTCTGAGTCCAGTGGCAGATTTGTGTCCATAGATACAAGGAGTGTGAAAGCTGCCTTCTAGTCTCCCATGTCTTCTCATTTTTCTGTGCAAGAGGCAAATCTTGTGAATCAGCTGAGTCAGTGTTTTTGGTCTCTAAATATGTCTTTTGTGTTCTACTCTGCTGATTACTTAGGAGGAGTATCTATCTTGTGAATTGGCTGAGAAGGAAATTCCAGTGTCATGTTGGTGTGGCTCTTGCTTTTAGCTGTCTGTTAGAAAATCAAAGAGAACATATTTTTAGAGAAGAGAACATGACATACCTTAAAAGACACTTAGAATAAATCAATCTTTGTGTGAGGGCTAAACATAACATACTAGAGACAAGATTGACCCAGAAGTTTGCCTACAAGATGGGAGTCCAATGGCCATTGACTCTCTCTCCTAATCCTGTGCGATCTGAGATTTGAGTTGAGCATTTTTTGGGGCTCACCATCTACACAGATGGTTCATCCAGTGATCACAAAGCTCTCTTCCCCTTCTCCCACTCTTTCTTGATGTCCTGGACTGCAGATAGTGCTGTTAGAACAAGTAGCCAGCACACACGAGGTTGTCTGTGTCTGATCAAGGAGGTTTCAGATAGGAGCCGCTGTTCCTTTCTGACATAATGCCTGTGTTGTTTGGACCCTACATGTGGCGTTTAACAAGCACTCAGGAGAGAATGTCAATTAGGATAAATAGAGAGCAAGGCTGAATCACTGTGGATTTGCAGCTGATGCTGTATTGATTTAGGGAGAAGAATGTTGAATTTATTGCAAGAGGTGACAGTATAAAAGCAGGGTAGCAAAGTTAGCAAAACTAATGGTATGTGTAATGGCTTAGGAAAGAAAATGGTGAGAAGAGAGAGGTGTGATGATCTTTCAGTTACAGAGTAATTTGGTAATATTCCTCTCGGTTTACTGTGATAGTTAATCATAGTTTAGAATCTTCTCGGCTTATTTGTGATGAACCTTAAAGTAATCAGTCATGAAATTGTAAAATATAAAAGGGGTAACATTTAAAAAAATATATGGCAACTTTGTTATTGTTATGCCCTTCTGGATTTTGATTCTAGCATTTGTCCTAGTTATTAGGAGGATATGCATGGTAATCAGTAGACTTATCTAATGGACACATTTTTATTTACTAAGTTGTTTCAATGCTTTTCTTAGCTCTGTAATGGAAGTTATTGCATGCAGTGCTGATACCTATGGTGTGTTGCAGAAATTTACTTTCTTGAGGGATAGAAAAAAGGGACAACATCTTTCACATGTGGAGAGCTGCTGTTTCACAGTAGCTTTCACTGATCTGTGTAGTACAGCTGTGAAAATGTTTTGGTCGTTTTCCTAGGAAGAGAGATCAAGTACTTGTGGGTTTTCAGTCTGTCACCAAAATCTCTCTGCAGCTGTGAAAGGACAGTCAAATTTCACTCTTGTGCTATGTCACTGTGTTGCTGACTTAATGAACACTGTCACTCTCTCCAGGCACCTGGGATAGCCAGAGGGTTAAATCCTAGCAAAGACATTTATCCCCTAATTTCGTAGATTTTTGGCATCGCTTCTGAAATGTTGGCAATAGACAGCCTATGGTTTTTCAAATTGCCCACTCTCAGCAGACATCCTGATTTAAGGTGGCCAGCTGTGCATCATTACTCAGGGCCCTCATTAAAGCCCAAATCTGCTGGACTCATCATTACACTCAAGTTATGGAGTAATGTTATTAGTAATGCAAATTGGAGTTGAATCCAAATGCTTGAACTTTTGTTCAGGGTCTTAAATTTTAATCGGGTTTCTCCTCAGCTGAAATATCGTTTTCATAATGCTGAGGTTTATGCAAAGTAGCCTATTATTTATTGTGATTTTACTGAAGATTGATATCAAATTAACTCTTAGTTAACAGTAAGTTGTTTTAACGTAGTTATTCAATTGCAGTGACTTGAGAGATAATAGTGAAATTACTGCGCGTGGTGCTGCTTATGTTACTGATTATAGATATTTTTATAGTAAGAAATCAGCAAAATCATAGCCTATAGATCAATACCACTATATTAGCACAGTTATTATGGAAGCACTATTGGTATGTCTGTGATGTTACTGTTAAAGCTAAGGGCTGTGATTATTTGTCATGCAATTAGTAAAAGTACAAACTGTCTAGCTAAGATTGCAGTAGTGGGACAAGGCCGTCAGCAACTTTTTGGTGCTCTGGCGACATCAGGGTGTTTTTGATTAATGCTGGACTGCACAGAGAACAGTGGCTATGAATTAGTCTCAATTCACTGTTTTACTGCAGCAACATCAGGATGGTACTAATGTATAAGGATGGTGTTAGTTTGGCCTGAATCTGCTACTTTTCCTCGATTTTGTGAGGTGCAGCAAGAACTTATACTAGAAAAGTATATAAGTGACATTTTTGCATTAAAACAAAAATAACCCAAACAAAAAACTAGAAAATGGGGGGGGGGGTTGTGTTTCAAACCCATACACTAGAAGTATAACACATGCCCAGAAGTGGAAGGGCCTCAATGGGATCAAAGGTACAATTTGGCTAGGTTGGTTGGGTAGGGAGTTTTGGTTTTGGTTTGCTTTTTCAGTGTTCACGCTGCATGAACTGTCAGAAGGAAAGAAATGGCATTAGAAGCAGTATAACATTTGATCTTCTTGGTTTCTATGCTGTTTAAACTAACTCTTCATTTATCTTCATTGTTCCCTAAATACATTTCTAATTCAAGTCTGAACATAGCCAAAGCTTTAAGGTGCTGTGAATATAATATTTTTTGTCTACTAAATTGAAGTGCCTTCTGTCAAATTTCTATTCTGTGTGTATGTTGATATAAAGTTGAAACAAACTTTAATATTCTCTCTGACAGCTAAATACCCTGAGCTTTTTTGACTGTTCATTATACAGCATGTTTTCCAAGTCTCCAGTCATTCTTTAGGCTATTTTTTTTATACAATCATATATTGCCACATTCTTTTTTGGTGAATGCACACCATATCCGAATTCTTATATAATTTTTATTACACATAGGGCTTGGGTCTTTCCCCGGTATCTCAGAACTGATCCTGTAAAGCATTTTCTTTCACAGCAAGTTTCATGAAAACATTTTCTGGATACTTAGATGTCTACAATGCTATAGCAAAGGACTTTGGATGATAAACCTGGAAATAGAGGCTGTGTGGTTGTGTCTAATATCTGACCCAGAAGTCTGTATTTTTAGAAGATTAATGATTTTATGCTTGAGGAGAGAGGAATGTTTAAAAACTGTTTAGGATGACCAAATGTGTTGCTGTCCACCCTCTGTTTATCTGTAAATTTATTGCCTGGAATCTAGGATGCCTCTCCCCTCCCTTGAGCAGTGGATTTAATACCAAGGAAGTATGTTAAGTCTCAGAACACATCTCCAGAAAGGCTGCTGTTCAACTGTGGCTCCACATTTAAAACAACATTTTAAGGTCTATTACTTTGGGAGGTTTGAATTTGTGTAATGCATGCCATGCCAATCTTGCACAATTATAATTCATTAATTAAGGTCAAATCTAATCCTTTACAGAAATCTATTACATTAACAAGTTTACCCACCTATCAGCAAAAGCTCATTTGAAAACAAGATTTAGAACTCATAAGCCCATGTTCATTGTCTTTGATTACATTGCATTCCTTTTAATACCTAACAGTGCCATAAATTAGTCATTTCATTATTTTATTGGGATTGGTGCCAGGTCTACTGATTGCTGATGTTAAACTAGTCAGCCCATTTGCCTTTGTGAAGTATTGTTCCATCACTGCTTTATTTTCTTGTACTGTAAAACATTTTAGGCCTCTAGAAGCTACTGAAAATCTACTTCTGTGATTCAGGTTACTTCTCAGCCAGCTCTTTTTTGTATGACTGTATACATTTTGTGGCTTCTTTTGTTTTGCTTTCCTGAGAACTTTATATTTGAAATGTTAA
Source organism: Rhabdornis inornatus (assembly GCA_013397075.1). Taxonomy (NCBI): domain Eukaryota; kingdom Metazoa; phylum Chordata; class Aves; order Passeriformes; family Rhabdornithidae; genus Rhabdornis; species Rhabdornis inornatus. The sequence goes on along the minus strand of VWZS01003937.1, from coordinate 858,401 downwards.
ACTGGCATTTACATTTCAACAATAACTGAAGATGATGCAGGCGTATTTTGTAATCTTTAAGGGATGCAAATACTTTTCATTATTCCTTCACAATATTCAGGAGAAAAATGTTTAATACTTATGCCCTTATTTATATTATCTTTCATAACTTGTAATCCATAGGCACTATTACTGAGATCATTTGTGTTCTTGTTGTGCTTAAAAAATCTGAGTGCTAGTCAGAGAGGTACTTTTATGTCTATTATTTGCTGCATAAAATTTCTGTTCTTTCTAGTTTTTTATTCATATTCAAAGTTATAATGCTGTCATCTTCTTTGTGTGTGTGTGTGCATTGACAGCTTTTTCTTGTCTCCCTAAAAGTGACTTCTTATTCCCAGTAATTTTCATTCAGAACAGGTGGATTGTGACTTTTGGGAAATTCTCCTAGTTGTTTTAGATTGTCTTTAGCTATCTTAACTATAATTTGCATTTTTTTTCTTCTCTAAGGTGAGTAGACTAATGTTTTTAGGCTTGACAAAAGGACATATTTACAAAAATTAAGCTTAGGTTACTAAGTTTCACTTTTACAGCTGTATGTAGGAGGATAGTGACATCTGACATAAGAAATGGTTAAATCTCTTGTTTTGGGAATTTTTCATCAGGTGATGGCTGATGTAGAATGACCATGGGTTGGATGTGGAATATTTATGAGTCAGATTTTTCTTCATGTAAAACAGGTTAAAATTGCAGAAAGTTTTAGTTCTAATATCCTAAGGCCTCTAATATTGGAGGTTTAGTTTACTTTTCTCTGCAACAGACAACTTACAGGAGAAGTTTATGCTGTACTCCAGCATACAGTGGTCTGCAGAGGTGCTGCCTACTATCTTAGATGCTGACCATTTATCTGTAAATGTTTGGGAGCTCTTGCTTCAGATGTGAGATGGACTTGGAGAGGAGCAGTACTCCCCACTTTCCTTTAGCAGCTGATTCCTATTGGTTGCCTTTAAATAATTGCATTTTTAAAATATTCCACTTTTAATTCACTGACTTTTAACACTAACTAGTCTGGGTTGATGTATGTGAAGAATTCTTATGCCTGTAAATGGGTCCTCACTGGTAGTGTAGTCATAATTTCCTCATTTTCAGGCTGCATCATTAGTAAAGTTTCCCACTGTGGGCAATTTCTGAAACATCTTATGGCACTTATTTTTCTTCCAAGAAGTTCCCTTAAGAGCATATCGGTATTTCTTGAGTACACATGGGCTCAGAGAGGGAAGAAAGTTAATCCAGAGGGCAAAAAGCCCCACTGATGCAGTGGAGAGAGTGGATTTATAAGTTATCAGTATGCTCTTGTCCTTGCAAGTTTTCTGTGTGTAAATAAGAAGAGGAAATTCAGGAGATTATATTTGTTCAAGTAGATGCTGATTCAGACGAGAACTTAAGTGTATGTCTCATCCTCAGAATGCAAGAAGGCTCATCTCTATTCAACAAAGCTTTTATGTCACCACTTAGAGATAGGCACATGCTCAAGTGCTTCCCCAAAATAGAAACGTAATTATTTTCTGTACGTTGACTTAAAACACTTTGCTTAGGCTGGCACTTGTCATGTCTTCAGTAATCTATTCCCAATTACTAAGCAAACCCCTCTGCCCTTTCCAGTGAAGGGTTTAAGGCTGAGTTTGACAATACACATACTTGTCTGTGCTTCTGTGTTTGCAGTAGTGAACTTCAATGACAGATGGATAGCTCAGGTAGGGAATTGCAAGCTGTGGTTAGCAAAAACCCCTGCTTGCTTTTCTTTTACCTGTTTAATCAAATAAAATATCAGACCTGTTGTACTTTTTTTATATATCAGTGGTAGGAAATGGCTTTTTTCCATATTAAAAGTGCTGCCTTTGGAATTTTTTTGGGTCTGTTGTTTAGTTTTTTGTGGTTTTTTTTTTCCTTTTGCTCATTCACTTTTTTATAGTGTTTGGGTTGTATTGTTTTGTTTGGGGGTTTTGTTTGTTTGCTTGATTTTTATTCTAGTTGGGTTTGATATAATGTTTATGTTGTTGTCCTCAGCTGGATTATTCTGGAAGAAAGGAACTGTACCAACACAGCAGGGAGCCTTTGCTGAGGCTTGTATAGAACAAGGCAGTGCTTCTGTTCATTCCCATAGCAGATTAAAAAAAAAAGTTGTATTCTTCAAAGCCAACTAAGATGATCTGCATAGATTTTCCCTCAAAAATATACAAAATAATTGGATTCTAGAAACAATCCTTTTGTGGGTTTTCCCGTTTTTTTTTTTTGTTGTTGTTTTTTCTTGTTGTTGTTGTTCTGTTTTATTTTTACTTTTTTTTTTTTTTTATTTGAGATGTCAATCTGTCAAAAGTCGTGTCAACATCAAACATTTTCTGGGCTGCAATAGGGGTGGAGTCTTCCTGGACAAGGCTCTGCTCTTGGAAAAAAACAATATCTATACACAACAACTTATTTTAATGCAGAAATAGAGAAATAATGTGAAAGAGAGTTTTTGCTCCTACAAGACTTTAAAAAAAAAAAAATTCAATGTCTTATGAAATGTCCCCTAAGACAATGGCAATGCTGCAGTTCATATGTTATACTACAGCGTTAATGTGTCCTCTCCTCTGAATGTTATCTGGGCAATTAGAGATTCATTGAGTTTTGTTGTTTTTCAGCATCTGATCCTTAGTGAGTGTATAGCTCCCGTTATTTTTAGGATGAGTTCATGTGCCTAATTCCTTGTGCTCTGCATGTTTTTCTGCTCCTTACATTTTTAAACAGATAGGTTGACTGATTCTTTATACACATGTGCTGCTCTGTGCCCCTGTGAATCCTGTATCCTTCTACGGCTCCTCACAGGCCACACAAAGTATTCCTAGTGTTCTCATGATTGGGTGGTAACACACTTGTAACCTTTAACTTGTAAGGCTCACCTAAAGGCAAGTCCATCAACAGTTTGATGTGAGCTGGTGTATGTCTGTATTATCTCAGGCAGCTCCACAAAAATATCAGTGTTTTGTTGAATTCCTGCTAATATTTGCACATGTTCTTGCAATAGATGGGTTTGTCTGTACTAACACTAGCACTTTGTGCAGGCAGCATAAGCATCCAAATTTGAGGAACTAAGCCACCGGGCTGGCCTGGAAGAAAGGAGATGACAGCAGTAAAGCCATGAAATAGTGTTGGGGATCTGAGATGAATTGTCTCTTACCTTTGCCGTCCCCTGTGTTGATCTTTATTTAAATAATCTGTTTAGGAAAGATGAGTGGAACTGTGATGCTTGCTGTGCAGTGACACTATTGAAGATATCCTAACCCAATTTTCCATGGATAGGTCACTGCCAAAGCTTGGAGGCCCCAAAAAATACTAAGAAAATCAGACACAGGCCATAAAACATTATTTGGATTAGCAGCAGAATTAAAATTATATTACTTTTGAGGTATTAAGCTGATATATTTGTCTTCTGCTTCAGGGTGCTCACCCATCTCCCTGCAAAAGTTCTTTGCTTGGTTTTTCAATGACTTGTATTTCTTTGATATGTCCAAAGGACCATCTAGGAAAATTTCCCTTTTGGGACAGAAACTCTTCTGGCTGTGAAGAGAGATGATGGATGCTTCGTTGCCTACCCCTTACCAATGAGAGAAAAAAGAAATTACTAGAAGCACAAGCGTTTTTCTTTCCCCAATCTCCCTCCAACCTCATCCTGCTGGATTTCTGAAGGTGTTTGGTCCTCCAGAGGCCTTGGACTGGGTCATTAGGCAAGTGGGTACTTGCCAACTCAGGGCAATGGAGATCCGTGATACTGGAGGGTGCATGTCAGGCTCACCCACCTGACAGCAAACACCTTAGTTTGAATTAGCTCATTATTCCTGGACTATATAATTTCCAGCCTGCTTGTCAGTGTGTGACAATGCTTTATAAGGCATTTTGGGTGGGTAAGAGTAGGGTGAAGGAGACAGAGGGCAAATGAGACCTCCAGTTCTTTTACTGGGAAGGAGCTAGATTGCCGAGAATATTTTTTCCTTTTAATTCTGGTTACCGTACTGCTTAGAGACTGTAGGAGCTCCTTAGCCTTTATGGTCTCATCTCAGCATCCCACCAACAGTGCAGAATGAAGAAAAATTCCCTTATTTCTCTTGGTCACATTTCCTCTGAAAGGACTTGAGTTTTAGTTTATTGTTTTGGTGATGTGTTGCTGTTTGTTTGGGTTTGGTTTCTTTCTGCTCTTTGTTTTGTTTACCTGTTTTGGGGGTTGTGATGCTAAGCTCTAAGAAAATCCAGCTTGTATTTAGACTTCTATGCCTAGGGCCCAAAACATGTTCTTGTTTATACCTGCAGAAGTGCACACACAAGGAGTGGAGTACTTAGCTCATTAGTCAGGTATTCTGTTCCATATCACAGCAGGTGAGACTTGGACCCAGACTTTTGTTTCTGTTTAAAGCATTATTTTTGCCAGCCAAACCTTCCTCCTGCTTCAGTCAGCAAGGAAAAGGGTTTGAATTTGTTTAGGAAAAAATAATGTTTAGCATATCTTCTGATCAAATAATGGGAAACCCACCAGTTTTCACTGAATTTGGTTATAGAAAAATTATAATTTGACCATGGACATTAAAAATAATTTCTCAAGCATTAAAAGCTTGGAAATGTTACACAGTGCTCTCTCTTTAGCTCCATATAATGAAGTTGTAGCTCTTTCTTCCTGTGCAGAACTTCTCTCCTGAGATCTCTGATGTACAGGAAGATTGAAAAGATTGAAGATTGCAGCAGGTTCCAACTCAGAACCTGGAGAGATGATCAGTATGTGGATCCTTATTTCACAGTCATCTGAGACTTAAAATACTGTGTAGGTTATAAATTAGTTGGAAGGGTGAATGGAATGTCTACCCATGCCAAATCCAGACTTCTGTGATCATGCTAACACAGCACTTCACAAATTACACAGTGCAGGACACAAGGCTGGATGGGCCATAAACTTCAAAGACCCTCAGTGGGATATGTTTGTTTTATACTCTTAATTATGGGAAATGTTTTCCTAATGATAGAATGAGTTTAGAAATACAGACAGTTATGTGTGTTTGGTGTCCTGGATGGGAACACACTCTGTAGCTATCTGAAATGAGAGATAGTTTGGTGTTGGAATTGGAAAATAACAGATATTGCAGGCATCAGAGATGTTCCAAATGAGAATCAATGATTCTCAACTCAGCACTGGCTCACAGGCATGGTTAGGAAAATAAACATCTACAAAAATCTGGAGGGGGTCCACATCAAGCAGAACCAAAGTGTTGTCTGGGGTGGTCCACGAAATATAACGAAATAAAATTTGGCAAAGTAAAAAAGGCAAACTGAAAATTGCAGAAGGTAAGGGGACAAAAATCCCCAAAACAGCAATATTCTCTTAAAGAAACTAGCATCAATTTTCACTTATTTTGAAGTATTTGGCTGCTGGGCTATCTAGTTTGTCAGAAAGAATCTAACACTTCTGAACAGGTATATGTTTAGCATCCCCTCCTCTCAGACACAGACCTTCTAAGTGTGGAATATATTCTTCCCTTTAATGTGAGACAGCTTGGGTGAGTGGGGGAATCTTTTGATTGTAGAAATTTTACACCCAGGTTCTGAAAGCTTTCACTGTTTCTCTATTTTTGGTAGGCTTGTACTTAGCTGATAAGTACATAGTCACAGAAAATAAAACCTGCTGAGGAGAGAATGAGAGGATGCTGACAGCTCTTTACTGTTCCTTAAGCACTCTGCAAGGTCCAATGTGCATTTTTTAAATTTAAAATGACAAGCCCTGCTCCTGCTCCTTTTCTTTCTGGTTCTCAGACCCTTGTCCAGGTCTTCTGCCACACATCTGAAGGCTGAGAACAGGTGCTGTGCTCAGAGAAAATGCTGCTGCTTCCCACTCTGCCTCTTGTAGCCCTCTGTTCCCAGAGGGAGTTTGCATGCAAGTGATGCATAAATAAAACCATTGAAGCTTGAGCTGCAGGTTACCTGCTTGTTTTTCATGTCCTGCTGAAATTCTGGAGCTCCTCCTTTTCATCTGTGCTCTCTTGGGATGAGAATGTTAAGTCTTGAAGACATGCGGCTGCTGCTGCTAGTTGTTGCTGAAACAAAAATTGAGAAAACTGTTTCTGCCTTCCATACTTATCAGGCACCAGACCCTTGATTGGTAGAGCCAAACACATAGACCTTGTCTGCTTGGATTCAAAGGATTCTCTGTGAAAGTTGCAACAGGTTTGAGTTTTTTTCTGTGCATGGGGCAAAACTAAGGTGTACACAATATGCTGCACTTATATCTCAGCTTGTCAGAAAAAGATAAGGTGGTTCTGGCTGATGTTAAAGGTCAAGCAATGTAATGTGGGTAAGTAGCAAATGTTTAGTGTGACTTCAGTCTGGGACAAAGAAATACAACAACAGGTTCCCTTTGATGAAGAATTAAACACTAGAATACATATTCTGTAAACTGATGTTTACAGAGTTGGCAGCACACATAGAGGGGAAATTTCTTTTTTTTGTGAGACCCAAAAAGAATGCACGAGAGCTGGACTTGCCAGGCAACAGCAGACTTACAAAAACAAATTTATGAAATTTGACAGCTATTGCTAAGAGTGGGGAATAGTGGGAGATAAGTAGAGTGACTTGGTACCAGGTGACAAATTATATAGGGCCTCAGAAGTGCAGTTATATGTGACTTGTGAACTGGTAAACTGACAGATACCAAAATCCCCAGCAAGGGGGACCATTACTGAACAGATGTTTTCTGAATGAAGCTGTGAAAATGCCAGTACTCAGTCCAGAGCTGCCTGTTCAGCACTTTTATTGGTGGTCTAGAAAGTAAACACAAAACTGCTACTGAACTGAAGAGCAGTCAGAAATGCACAATGGGAGAGAGAGATGAAAGACTTCAGTTTATCAGAAAACTGTCTAGGGAACACATGCAGTGTAGTATATAAACACAGAGGGGAAAATGGATTCTGAAATGTATTTAGTTCAGTGAGGGAAAAGGTAAAGATAGAGCTAGTGGCTGAGAGATAAAGGCCAACAAATTTGAAAAGGGAAAATCAGTGTGCACGCAAAAATTCTAGCAAGGGATTGACCGCTGGAACAAATTACCATGAGTAAAAAGAGCTTTCTGTCTCTTCACATCAAAACTGTCTGGAAGATATATTCTTAACCAAACAGAATTCATTGGTCCTAGGGGTATGTGGACAGACTGTATTGTTATTAGATAGAAAGGTGGACAGGGTACAGAATTCTAAAACTTCTTTGAAACTATAACTCTGAAACAATAAACCACTGCCTGCAGTGGTTTAAATTCAGTGTAAGTCTTTCTTATTTGCTTTGTGCCTTCCCACAGGAGGCTGAAGTGGTTATGCATTGCAGTAGAATCCTATCAATTTAAACAGCACAGCAGTACTGTGTAAGAAGGAGGAGTAACATGTAATAAGGAGCTTTCTTACCCTTGCTCTTGTCTGCATTTATATCTGCCATTATGGGGTTTGGTTTCAAGTCAACAGTTAGTTCACAGTTTCTGGGGTCAGATTTTCTAGCTCTAAGGACTCTGATGTGTCTTTGGGAGTCTGAAGCAGACTCTTGCAGAGTGTTAGCTTTCTATGGGAAGAACTAGAGCTGTAATGATGTAGCATTAGTATAAGAAACTCTGTTATTCTTTTCCCCTTCTGTTATCATTACAGAAAAATCAGTGTGCTATAAGGCAATGAAGCTTTAATCACTCTGTAATTACAATCGTGCATCAGAAACTTGTTGAATACCATCACATAATGTTTCATTAGAATGAGGATTAGCTGTTCCTCAAACAATAAGGATCTACAATATCCTTTTCTACAGGAACCTTTGGCTTTAGGAGGGATGTTGTAAGTAGAATATATTTTGTCTGAAATGTTTTCCCAACTAATAATAAATGTCTCCTTTTCTTAATCTTTTTTAGGTCATGGTTATATTTGACAAAAGTGTGTTATTGCTTTTAAAATACAATAGTTTGTCTCTCAATGTCTAGAAAAGAAGACAAAACAGTAAAGTCTCTGTTTGGAAACTTGTCTTTTGCAAGCCAGAGAGCTTATCTGGTGAGTTCAAAATGGGCTGCTTTAAGAGACTCAAAAAACACAGAGGTCCAGGGATGATTGGAAGGAGAGTCCTGTATTTGCCAATTAAAGCCTTCTCGCAGCCTTGGGAAAAAGAGAAAAAAGCTCATAGGAACATACGCACTTTCACGTCTGTCTCTCTGCCGCCATAAAGGCTTTGACAGAATTAAGTGAACCATAGTGAATGTATACCATGGAAGCATCTGGTCTGTGGTTTCAGCTCAATGCCCTTCATTTCATTGTCTGTTTGCTTGTGTGTTATGAATTTCATGGACTGGCTCAGGTTGTTCACACTGCCTTGCGGGCAAAGGATGTTTCCCTCAGCACAGCACTCAATGTCCTTCACAACAGATTGACTTCCCTGGAGAAACACAAGTGTCATTCAAGCACAGATGATACAATGGAAATCTCATTCTCATGGTTTCCCGAATTGAAACAAATTGCCCCATTTCTAGTACAAGTGAGCATTCCAAATAAAAATATGACATGGAGAGACCCAGTCAAGAATAGATTATGTTCTTGAATTATGCAACTTGTAAGCAAATGAAAGTAAGCTGGCTAAAAATGTTGCTATATAATCCTTGCAAGAATGAAAGTGAAACTTTCTGTTCTCTAAGTAGTGTACTAGCTTTGGTATCTGAATGTCAAGAAGGGAGGAAAAAAGCACCGTGAAACTTAATGGAAAGAAAGAATGTAAAAAATAGAAAAAATTAAGATAAAATCCTGACTTTTCAAAAATCTCAAGTGTGAGTAACACTGAACTTTCAGTGTTTCTCTCTGTGTGGTCAGTCCTCAAATTATATTCAATTAAAACCCTGTGTGAAGCTCTTGTTATTTTAAACATGTTTTTGATAGCATCTTTCGTGGAAAAGAAGGATCATGAGCAGAAAAAACATGAACCTAGAGGAAATAGAGCTATACCATTATGGCTCTGTTAAGAAATGGGCTTGTTGGCAGCTCTCCTTCTAAGTTTCTCTGGTCATTTCTATTTCTTCCTATCAACTAAGGAGAAAATGCAGTAGTTTTGGCAAGGGAAACACTTTGCTCCTTCTATTTTGTGAAAGTAATATGGATAGTGAAAACTTTTGAGGGAAGTGGAGCAGCAGTTGGAAAGCTGTCATTAGACCCTGGCAAAGCTATTTGTACCTTGGTGGGCCAGTTCTCAAGGTCCCCCAATCTACTGTAGAAAAGACAGTGCTGGAGTTGCAAATAAAAGGAGGTCAATTTGTGCGTGCAAGGGAATTCAGTCAAAGCAATTAGACAGAATACCTCTGTGGCTGGAACAGGAAAGTAAAAACATTTAAACAATTGAAGATAAAGAAACTGTGAGCTTTTGTGGCTGTTCTTTTGTGTAATTAAGCAAACAGGCTTTGTCTATTAAGTCTATGTGTGTAAAAAACATATTCGGTAAAGGGGTTTTATTCTTCATATTTGTCTGTTCTTTATAGGCTAAAGCAGTTTCCCTTCCTTAAAAGAAAAAACAAAATATTAATAAGCTCTTTTACACGCGTGTGGATCAAAAGAACACGAGTGCTTTTAAGCTCAAGAGAAATAACAAGTTTAAGAAGTGTTTCTATGTTGTGGCTAATTTTAACTCACCATAACTCTTGAGACATTGTTGTTGAGCATATTGTTGAGGACACATCTCAAGACAGCCATACAGATTTTGGGTATAGAGTACTTGAAATATCAAGGAGAAGACAGGGGCTTAAAGGAACAGATGGTGGGGAATAAAAAAAAAAATAAGAAAAGGCCAAAGAAACACATAATATGTGTTAAGGTAATCCCAGATTCACTTTTTTCCCTGATGAAGACCAAGTGAAAAAATGCAGAACAAAAAAACCCACAAAACCAAACAAAAAACGCCATAAGAAATAAAACAAAACCCATAAAGAAGAAGAAAAAAAAACAAATAAGAATGAAACCCAGCAAACAAACTCCTAAAAATACATTGTATTGCATAGTCATCTTGGCATCTTGACAACTAGAGGATTTGTAGGATGAAGAGCATGACCATGTAGCAACCAATATTCTTGGTATGCTCTGGTAGCAGGATGTTCAGTCTGGCGCTTGTTGCATTGGTATTTTTAATAGTTGTGATATCCAGTAAATCTTAGACTTCACTGAATCAACATCTTTGAGTAGAAACTTGTCATTAGAGAATCTGAGCTAGGGATAATTGTTTGTTCCTATAACCCATACAGATCCATTGTAGAATATAAGTAGATATCCATCCATGCCTGAATATGCTACAAATGCTGTTGCTGAATAATTATCCTTGTGGCTTCTATGCACACTAAATATAGAAGAATGGAGTAGTGTAATACAAATTATTAAAAAAGCTACTCCATTGCTGTTGAGAGATTCTTTCCTGCTAGTTAGTAGAAGCAAGAGGAAAGGTAATTCTTGTTGAATCAAAGACAAAATGTAAGACCAGTCAATTTGGTGCTTTGTGTTTGAGGTGGTTGGAATGTGCTTATTTACAGGGAATTCCATCAGTGAAATCTGTCCTTGACCACATGTTCCATGTGTGCAGGGATGTGTGTTCATGAGCACAAGTATGATAATTCCCAGTTTAGATTATATTTCCCTGACTTTTAGGGTTTGAGAAATCTATCCAGATCCATTCTTCACCTTCAAAAAAATCAATTTCATTTTGATGGTGACAAGACACATCATCTTCATCCATGGAGGTTCTCCATTTTGCAATCTGGGATGTGTCCTTTCTTGATATGTGAAATCTTACTTTAAGGTTTTAGACTAAATCTTTCTTGAAAGATTCCCAATACTCAAGTAGTCAGTTATCTTTGCCCTATTCTCATAAATGTTTCTTTCTTTATAATTTTCAGGCAGGAGATAGGCAATTTGCTAAAATTCCAAGCTGTATTTCCTTTATCTGGAAATATGGGGGATTCTGTAAAGAAAACTTCATTTGAGAGAATTGCCTGCACTTGAATTTACAAAGGTATAATAAATAAACTTTTAAAATAAGTTTACATACACCAAAAAACTATTAATGAACTTTCATTTGCAGAGGTTTATGGTAAAAGAATTGCATACACACACACAAAAGGGTCTTATTTTGTTGAATAAGCATACACATTAGCAGATGAGGTTTCTTGTAGAGTAGTGGTAGTGAATGATAGATGAATTATCTTTCCTCGATGTGCTTTAAAACTGCACAAGGGAACCTGCTTTATAAATTAGTTCCCTGTAATCCTGAAAACTCATAAACAATAAAGACATTTACTTTTCTTGGAATGAAATGCCCACTTTCAAAGACTTTATTTTTTCCTGATTTTAAATCTCAATGAACTCATGAGAATGTTGTTTCTGAAATTCTAATTCTGCAAGAAGAGAAATGAGAGTACACATTCAGGCAAGATTTATGTGATCTGAAAACACATACACTTTTTTCACACTTTGAAATGAAAGTTATTTTTAATCTACAGATAATAAGAATGTTAGAAACAACCTCCAGAAAATGGAGACAGAACAATATTTTAGTTTCCTCTGTAAAAAATGGTTTAGAAATAACTTGTTCACGGTTAAATCGGTACACTGAAAACAGATTTTTTTTTTCGCCTCTGAATGGAAAGATGCCTTCGGTGTATCGCTTAGAATGGGACCTTTACTGTAGTCTTTATAATGGAATTGTTATCAAGGACCTCTATTATGAAGTTGGATATGTTCACAGCTAAAATGTCTGCTTTCATGATTCTATTTCAGGCCTTAATGTGAGGCACTTAACAATATTTTCAGCATGTTGATATTTAAACACAAGAAGACTTTCAACTTACACTTTGAATTCAATGCTTACAAAGAGTTAGGCTATTTTTTTCTTCTTGGGTCCTTGTGTCAAATAAAGACTTACCCTTAACAGAGGAGGGGCGGATTAGAGATATGTTCTCTCATTGAGATTTTTTGGCTTTTATTGTTGTTCTCTGTTCTGTCCCCCTGCTCCCCTGCACTCTTCAGGAGACTCCATGGTACCTTTTCTTGTGGCTGGCTAAGTGTGGCCAGGCTCCGGTCAGTGCTTTGTGCTGGACTTGCAAGGTTTAAATATCTTGTGAGAAGAAATTATGAGTGGCAAGTGTATTTTACTATCATAATCTCTAATCTTTAGGCAGTTAAGCAATCATTACCCCTTACAATTGAGGCTTTAAGAATTACAGTGTTTAACAGAGAAACATAATGCTCAGTTCAGAATATATGCTCTTCTGAACAACTCACATGACAGATTTGGTTAAAAACACTCAGGAGCACTGCATATCCAACCTATGGCTATAGAATTTGCTGCTTCTTAATAGGAATAATGGGTTCTCTAATTTAAAATATGGAAATAAATGCAATTACTATAATTTCTTTTAAAATATTTTTATTGCAAATTCTTGTCTTTCAAAATTTTATTGTGTTTACTAGTGTTTCCATTTCAGACTAAATATACGCACAACCTGTAATGATGCCAATGTGTTAAAACTATGAGTAGCCTCAGTAATATTTATCATAGTATCATAGAAAGATTTGGGCTGGAAGGGAACCTCTTAATATCGTGTGAACACACCTTCCTCCCCTCCTCTCCGCCATGGGCAGGGATATCTTTCATTAGGTAAGGCTGCTCAAAGGCCCAATCCTTCCTATTCTGATAATTTCTCCGGGTAATGCAATCTACTCTCTCACCACCCTCAAATTTAAAACAAAAAGCAAAACCCAAAACAAACAAACAAAAACAACAAAAAACAAACCAAAAAATGCAACCAAAACCAAACAAACAAAAAAAACCATCCCCAAAACAAACACTAAAAAACTCTTCTTTATGTCTTATCCAAATCTAGCACCTTACAGTTTAAAACCATTTCCCCTTGTCCTGTCACTACCAGCTTTGGTAAAAAGTCTATCTCTTAAAAGCCCTCTTTATGTAGGTTCACTGTGAAACAATTTTTCTAAAGTTAGGAAAAAATGAAAAGTAACAAACTCAAGCTGCCAAATTTGCAGAAGATAAGAAATATTTGACAAGTCTGATTCGTAAAATGTAAAGTCTATCTACACTAATACTTCTGACATTTTTTCTGAGAAACATGTTGGTGGAACTTTTTGGCTGCTGGAGATGATATGCCAACAGATTTTTGCTATCACCAAATATCTTCAGTTCTTGGCCAGGGTTTTGAGTAGTCCATAAATTCATTTATTTATGTCTGGTGTTTCCAATTGTCTTTAGTTACGTATATCTGAATAAAGAGGGAAAAAAATTAAGAAAACTGCTGAAAAGTATGCTGCTTCTAGCAAGGTCACCTGGAAGCTCTTTTTACTTAATCTTATTCTGTTTCTGTCTAATAATATTGCCAGGGTACTGAAAAAATGTCCTACTGTGACATTACCAGTGGTTTGTATTTCTAGCTGTGTTCCTATTTTCATCATTCCTTCACCTTCATCTTTCTGAGGACTTCAAGGAATAAAAGAAAATCTAAAATTGGTGCTGTATCCATTAGCGTAATTATACAGACCAAAATGTGTAGTTGTCTTAATATGCTGTCCATACTGCCGCAACTGCATTTCAACTATAAAATGACTACTCTGGTCTTTTAAACCTCTGATAAGAGAGAGCATAATTACTGAAGTATACCTCTGTGATCTTTTCCCTCAAGTGTCTCTGTTCCATTCTCCAGGAGACAAGGTTAGGTTTTTTGTGCTAGAGGATGGACATAATTCTGTTATAGTAGCCCCTCAAATGAAGACTCATGTTTCTAGTTGTTTTTCAGTTGTTCTTCCTAAATAGTTCACTTTTTTCCCACCTAAATGTGTTCTATCCAGCATTTTGACCTCAGGTATTGTATTAGACCAAATTCTTACTTGCTGCCAATTGTGTGGAGAATAGTTCAACTGTCTCATTTTCTACTCATTGCATTGAGAGAGTCAAGATTGAAGATTTCAAAGTAAAAGGAGGAACTGAAGCGCTGTTACAAGCAGCTGATGTGTCCATCGCTGTGGATATGGCAGCTCATGTCCTGCTTGCTGGATAGGCAGGACCCAGGTTGGGTCGAAAAGAAACAAGCTGTGCTCGGGGGGGATTCAGCTTCTCAACTGGCCTGCAGTTTGGTGGGATATTATTTGATTCCTTCAGAAAATTTTGCCTAGATATGTTGATATTGCTTTGTCTTCTTTTGTTTGTCAGGTTTCGTTGGGTTTTGTTGTGTTCCCCTGGCCCTCCTGTGCACTCCAGTTTGCCTCCACAAATTGTAGGTCTTTAAAATGACAGTGAAGCAATGAGGGCTTTGGCTGCTGCAGTGTGCTCTGTATTTTTATATAAATGCACATCACCATTCCTTTTTAAATTTTTTTTTGCATTTAGAACTGCAGTAAATGACACCACCATATACATTATCATAACCTCACAACTCTTGCAAAATGTAATTGTGGAGTACTTCTGGTGCACTGCCAGAACTCCCTGTGAAGTTGGCTCGATGTTTTTGTCATATTTCCTATAAATTCCATACCTACTGCATTTCAAAAATTCCAAAATGAACCATAAGAAAATGGTACTTGGTGCAGCTAAATTAATGTTTTCCTCCATTACTGTGTAAAGTTTCTAGTTCACCATATCTAAATACAGCTTGAAACTAATATGTAAAAAACATTTTTTTCAGAACTGAGTTTCTTGGGAAGCAAGACAAAGGAAATAAACTGCTAATTTGAGATGAGTTTTCTGATCAAAAGTCCTTTTACTAGCTGAAATTGTCTCCAGTTCTTATCTTAGGTGGGGAGAGTTTCAACTGCACTGTAATACCAGCTATAAAGAATGGCTTCATCCTAGCACCAGTCATCTATGGTACTTTGGTGATAATGGCAGTGTCTGCATGATATATGATCTTTATCAACTTTGTGCCTTTTCTAACACTAAGCTATGTTCTCAAGAGTTGTTCCATGCCATTAATATCATCACTATCACCAGCAGATCTTTATTTTTGAATGAACTGAAATCGAAGCAAATGCTTTTATAATTCCATATTTTTCCTACTTGCAGGTCACTTAGGATTTTTTTTTCAATCCGTAGATATTATGCCTTGTTTGGGTCAAATTTCATATTATTCCAAATCTCTTGCTGACTGCTTCCTTTCAGGCAATGAATCTCATTCTACAGGGGTGGGATCTGGTCTTGTATGAAGTTATTCGAGCTTTGCAGGTTGCAGTAGTTCCTAGGTGAAGCAAAAAATGTGTGCCTTTTCTGTGTTGGCTTTTAGGACTCCAGTAAACCGGACCTCTAGGACTGATTCCCTACATGACTTCTGTCTTGTAGGAAACTCTCTCTTGCTTTCTACATAGACTTGATGCATCCCTTTATTTTGATAACTCTTGTTTCAGTAGCTGGAACACTGAATTAATTAAGTATATTGCTGTTAATTCTCAAAAATATCTCGTTAGTGGCTGAGAAAAGATGTTTTAATTCAGACCCAGTACAGGTGAACAAATGAGAAAGATAGACAGCTCTTATCCAATGGTGTTGCAATGTTGACTCAATTATTCTATTTTCCTCTTAAATCTGTTATTTATCACTACTGACATTCTGAAAAATGAGAGAATTATGGCATAAATAATGCTGCCTCAATGAGTACTCCCTTACCTATACATTTAATAAACAATATTTTTAAAATATTAAGCTTATACATTAAATGCTTTATATTATCTTCTACATAAAGTATCAAAGAAGGAAAGAGATAAAATTACTTTTTCATTATACAATAAAACAGGGACAAAATTAACATCATCTGAAAATATAGTGAGTGATGGACTGTTATTTAGTATTGAGGGATCAGAATAGCTTTCAAAAAAAACTAATTTGCTGACTTTTTGTGTAAAAAAGTTGTTTTGAAAAGTACCTCTTTGCAGAAAAAGGAGTAATTTCTTCTTAAAGTTACTGATAATTGGAAAAAGATGAGCAATTGAGTTGACTGTCTGTTTACTGGATTACTTGTTATATACTGGCTAGAAATGCAAACTGTATATCCAACCTCAATTCTTCATCTATAAGTGGGGTTTTTTTATGTATTTCAGAATAGGCAGCACCTGTATTAACATTTTCATGGGGAGTTTTCACTGGGATGCAAGAGGACTTTTACTACATGTTTCATGAAGCTTTTAATTTTTGTGCATGTTAATGATGCATTTTGTTAGATTTCTTTAGCTATATTCTATATTGTACAGAGAGAAGGAATGTTTTCATTCCATTATGATGTTCCCAGCTAAAACCTGAAGACTCCTAGCATGCTACTGTTTATCACGTCACTTAGTGTCACTTTCAATGTCATAGAAAAGTACAGTCCCTGAAGGACCTTCCCGCACTTCATTAACATCCACTAAAAACCATTAAAAATATTAATGAGAATTGATTTATTCAATAAAAAGAGTGATAAAGGATAAATGTGGACCATCAGATAAATGCCATGAACAACCAGCAGTATCAGGGATGGATCTGTGCAAACTATCACCTTTGAACATTAGTGTTAAGTAGGAAGGCTTTGAGCTAGCCATAAATTTCAATCCAGATGAAAGCTTACACTTACAAACTGACTCAAGCAAATGTGTAGTTTAGGAAAGACTCAGACATTATATTTCCAGTTGCAAAATTCCAGCTTTAACTTTTTTCTGCCTTTTCCTAGATTTATTAGTTTGTTTGTTTTGCTTTGTTTTGTTCGTTCACAGTATGAGCATTTAATGGCTTTTTGTGTTAAAAATCCTGAGTTTTCTATAATGAAAGGAGGTCTTATCCCTTGTTCTTGCAGAGCCACCAGGACACAGTCCTGGGCTCCTTACCGAGTGTTTTCTATCTCTCTTGTGTCTAAGACAAACGATGGTTGTGACATGAACTGGACTTGTTTCTCCTGAATGAAAATAGAAGTTGGGTAGCACCAGATGGCTGTTTTGTTCACTTGCTTTTGCTGTTGCTTGTTCTTTAACCATCTGACTCACCACATTGCTCCATTGGTCATACTGGATCTTAACTCTCAGAAATCTTCAACAGAGTTATTTTGTAAGTTGTTAAGAGGTTTGTTCATGTGCTAAACTTGTGTTCTCTTTCACTCTCTGTGGAGTACCTGGAAAAGCACGTTCTCTCTTCTGTCATCAAGGTGTCACTTTCATGCAAAGGAGTTAGAGATAGAAAGACCTGGTGAGATTGGCTGTACCATTCTTTCAGTTTGCTGAACACTGGCCAGAAACCACTGGCTAATAACCACAGATCCTAATGTCTTCCCTTTGTGTTCAGTAACCGGGACAGAGTCAACCACTTCTGTTGCATTGAGTACCGCAGTCCCACATGAAAAAGAAAACCATACTGACCTGAGAGGGGGATGATTCAGAACGTATGCTGATTCCTTAATTTTCCCCAAAGTAGGAAATTCAGTAGTGTACAGCCCTCTTCTGAAACAAAACAGCCCAGATAGGCTTTCTCTCTTGAAGCTGTGAACATTGTTTCTGAAACACTCATGTCCTCTGCTGTCCTGAATAACACTTTGCTTCAGGTTGCTTCCAAACTCATGTATGCTGCTAAATGAAAAACAAGAAATACCTAGTAAATTGTTGGCACTCCATGATCAATTAATAATCATTACTTCTTTTCAAAGTGGCTGCAGACTGTACACCAGGGATCTGCACCAATAGCAAAGAAATCTGTCAGTGCTACTTACAGTTTGAAAGCTTTATCCTGTTCATTTGTTGAGCTCCCAGAGTGCTTGTTCCTCTGCATTCCTCATGTTTGTAAGCATCTTTTAGGAAAAAAGAACAGTCTGGCTTAATTCTGTGTGGTGCTTGTAGTGGTATGTGTCCTATGCCTGATTTATACATAAAGCATTCCTGGAGGGGTTTATTATCTTATGACTATTAGTGATCTTACTATCTTTTGGCTATTAATGATCTTATTATCTTGCATACAAGCTTCTCCAATATTAGAAAATGCAGACCCAGGTGACTCCCAGTGCAAATAATTTTTAACATCTGTCTGCCCTGAACCTCCAACAGTCGCGGTTGAGGTAGGACATGAGCTTTATCAATGCAGAGTCTTGCCTGGATTTTGAACAGCTTGCTGCTAAGTATGGACGGTGTTGATGTGGTACCAGCCTTAGCAAATTAATTGCTGCATTACAGTTGTTTATACTCATTATATGTCCATGTGTTTTGTATTTAGAAGGTGGCAACCTTAAAAAGACCTTGAAAAAATTCTGTCCATGTTTCTGTCCCTGAGGCAGATCAGCTATGCCTCAGTCTCCTCTAATGATGTTTGTTTGTCAGGCCTGTTGTCAAAACCCCCTCCAGTGGTGGTTCTGCCAACGAACCCAGGCAACCTTTTCAGTGTTTTTCTCTCCCTAATGCTGGAAAGATTGTGCTGAATTTGACAGCAAGAGAGATTCATGTTGAGCATAACTATTGCTGTTCATTGGCATCAGACATTGGAAAATAATTTATTTTCTTGTTCTTTGCAGCAATATGTAATCTACCTGGAAGATGCTACCTTTCAGCTTTCCCTTCCCTATATTGGGCAGCACCAAGACCTGTAGGCTTTCTTTGGAGGGCAGATTTTGCAGCTGGCTAGGTATTTTTTGCCTTTCATACAAACTGTCTTCACCCTCTTTGAAAGATGGTAGCTAAACACAGAAGATGCTTTCTTCATCCTGTGCAGAAGGATAGTTTTCTGGTTTTCTGGGACTGCTTCTGTTTCCAAGTCTAGCTGAAGGCTTTCGTTTTTCAGGAACAGAATGAATTTTGTACTCATGGCATGCTGATCCTCAGATCCCTTTCCAGAGAATGGCTGCACTGAGACATTTTCTATCCCATATAGTCCTTTGGGTTACAGTTGTTTAGACTGAATGGTATTCTCTGTTTCCAGATCAATTTATGCACCTTGATCTCTAATGTTGGCTTTTAAGGCTTCTCCACCCTTGATGCTATTTGCTAAACTAAATTCTGGAACAGATTTAAAGTAGATAACATGAGATTCAAAGCACATGTAACCAAGTTGCAAAATTATCTCATTGCAAATAATTCCAAATATTTCCAGTAGAGCCTGGTACTGATCTAGAAGCCCAAATGTAGCAAACCAAAAGTCTCAATGTATTTTAGTTCTGTGATACAACAGGACCCAAGAGAACTCATTTCAACACTTTGCTAAGCTCTTGATGATAAGTTGTGGGAAGCAAAGATGTTCTTTTTTCTGGCATGAGAATTCCCCCATGTACACTCTGTGACAGTAATGGGCTCCCCATGTGTGATGTATAAACTTGCTCCTTTTAGGTGGATGGTTTATAAATATATATCCATACAGGGATTGATTTTCTTTAGTTTCCTGGTTAAACTCCTTGCTATGCTTAGCTGTGCTTCTCACTACCTCTTCCAAGATGATAAACTGTAAATACAGGATTTACTTGAAAAAGAAAGGGTGCAAAGTGAAAAAAATTCTTATGTCTGATACATGGAGAAAGATATGCTTCCCTTTGAAACTTGGATGTGTGAAAGACATTGTAGAATATCTGAAGAGTAAGGATGACCAGCTCTTTGATTTTAGTTGAATTGCAATTTTCAGTCATCAGAGGAAGAACTTTCATACTGATCTTGATTCTCGCTGCAATAAAACAATCATGGCTTTGTAGCCCAGGTGAGAGGCTCAGAGCTGAGCTCTAGACATTTACTATTGTCTTGCTGTACTAAAGTCTTTTAAGCTTGTAATGGGATATTATTCTTTAGTTGAACAATGATAGATATCTCAAAAGAATGATGTATTTAAACTGCTAGAGAGTGGCTGGCTTCCATGAGTTTCACATTCTGTGATAGTCATTTAGATGACCAAAGAATTACACTTTGGCTGGATGGTCTCTACTGTAAACAAGGAGTAAGGAGGTAGAGTAATCCACTCCATAGAGTAATCCATATAATTAAGATTGGGTATTTCTACTGGGGGGATAACTGTCTTGATATCTGATGGTACCTGGGGTTTTTGTTTGGCAAAAAATGTCCCTGTGTAACTCATATGGAGTTACAACATCCTAATGGCTTAGTGTCTGAAGAGCTAAAAGATCAGAAAATCAAAAATCGTCAGAAGAGTTAGAATACCTCTTCAACATACAGCAAGTTGCAAAGTACTTTTTTTTCAAAAACTCTCCTAGTTTAACAGTCTCTTAGTGTAGTATGTACTACACCTTTTTTGTCTGGATCCTGACAGGTAAACATTTGTTTATTTGCTTCTTGGAGATTTATGATGGCATGAGAATGGCTAGTTGACAGAATATAACAACAGAGTTCTGTGTGTCCAAGCCTCTGAATCTCTTTATTTCTGCTCAGTATTAAAATTATAACCCATGGTAACTACCTTCTGCCTCTTTATGTGGGCAATATATAGGCTGAGGTAGCATTGAATAAATCTCTGAAAATGGTGGTAGGCAAGAGACAAAAGAGCTCACTTGGAGTAGGCGTGTACTATGACTCATTGTAGCTGTCACTGGTGGGAAGAAAAATAAGAGGGTATTCCCTCTGCAGAGTTGACTAAGTTGAAGAAATACACAGAAGACTAGAAAGAAAGTTTTAAAGCTGCTTCTCTCCTCCTCCTTTTCTTGCTTCAGTGAAGCAGTCTGATACAGGTGCCTTCTATTTCTTGGTATTCAAGCTTACCTTAGAGAATTGAAAGAAATAAGCAAACCTTGTGTTTAATAGAACTCTCCTTAATTCTACCACATAATGTAGACTAATAGTACTTTTAAATAGTCACTTGGAATGTTAATGATCTTAATAACCCATTAAAGAAAAAAGTGCTAAGCTACCTCCTGAGGAAGCTGAGTTTTACTATAGGTACACAAAAATATCAGTCTTCCAAAGAATTTTACTTTTAAATTAAGGTCCTAAATAGGTGGGTGCAATTTGTTAAGAAACAGAGATCTAGCTATACTGATGAAAAAAAAACTAAGAAAAACAACCAAGCAAAACCTTTCTAGTTTAAGCAATGTAGTCAGTATCTCAGGAAGGAATATACCCTCTAGTGTTCAAAATTTCAAAATGGACAAGAATTTTTACACTGTCTGCTTCCTTTCAGTACCAGTGCTGTGAAGTCATTTATTACTGCTACAAGCTATCACTGGACAGGGTTCTCTGCTTGTGATCAAAGACACAGCTGGGCCCAGGATTAGTAGGGTTTGACTTAGCAGATCAGATTAATGCTCAATATCCTCACTATGGTAGATGCCACTCTTCTCTTCACGCCCATAAGGACTTGGGGGTCCCTAAGTATTCATAGTTTCTTGGTTTTGGTGTTTTTTCTTCCAGTCTTAAGAGCTCAGTTTTCTATTTTGGATCCCAGAAGGAAGTCACCAGGAGCTTTGACTTAGCAAGACTTGTGTCTTCCCTTGACAAGTCTGCATTGTAGATGGGAGCAGTGACTTGCATCTGCAGTGTTCAATGGACTGATAACTCAGAGGTTCTTCCTGGCTTAGGAGTTTAACAGCTGCTGCAGATCCACTGCTGGACTATTTGTTTTAGTAAATTGCCCTTTTGTCTTCCATGTCATCCAGTATCACAGAGAAATGCCATGTTATTGTAAACTGGCAGAAGAGTGTAAAGCAAAGTGTGAAAATGTATGTGTATGTGGTTTCTTTGGTTTTGGACAATAATTTTAAATGAGTGTGAAGAGAGCACAGAGAGGTTGGAGGCTGAAAGCCTATAGTGGAGAAAATGTAAAGGATGTGCTTGTGACTCTGGACATAGCTTTGTTCTGCTGGCTCAGTTCTTGGGGAAAACAACCACTCTTTATTGCTGTATTAACAGCATTAGCTGTTACCCAGAGCAAATCTTTATTCCTGGCACACTTGGCCAATGGCCTAAGCAATATTTTTATACTTAGTCACAAAGAATTATGTGTTTACACACACAAAAAAAAAAAATAAAAATCCCTCCTGTGGTGATTTAGTTTTTGTTGTTTTGGTTTTGCTGTCATTTTTTTCTTGTACTCTTGGGTAAATAGTAAGGTTCTAAAAAAAAAACCACAAACCACCACGACCAATAAAATATTTTCCTTTATTCAGGGAAAATGTTAGATTTTAAATTCTTATGTATCTGACCCTTTATTTTAGGGGTAAAATACAGAGGAGTAAAGTGAAAAAAAAGTCTTTCTAAACCTTGAACACATGAATGCATTTTGCAAATGAGAAGCAAAATATAGTGAAATCCACAAACCTTTGAAAAGCACATTACTTTATTTAAAATTTAAACAACATAGATATTTCACCCAACTATACCAGCAAACAGAACAAAGATTGATTATTTCTTTTACAGAAAAGGAGGCATGGCCAGAAGGTTGAGTGAGATGATTTTCTCCCTTCACTCTGCTCTCATAAACCCAGCCTGGGGCACTGGCTGTTATTCCAGGGCTACCAGTATAAGAAAGTATAAGAAAGGTGTCCCTCCCTGTTGGAGGGAGTCCAGAGGAAGACTAGGAGGGTGATTGAGAGCTGGAAATCCTCTAGTATAAAGAAGACAGACTAAGAGTGATAAGGTGGTTCAATCTGGAGAAGAGTAGGTTCTGTGAAAACCTTGTAGCAGCTTTCCAGTATCTGAAGGGGTCTACAGGAAGGCTGGAGAGGGACTTTCACAAGGGTGTGTGGTGGTAGACTGTTCTAGTTACACCTGGGGGAGGGCAGAGTCAGACAGGTTTTTCTCTATGAGAACTTCCTCTGCGAGTTGATGGGACCAATTAGAGGCTGGTTTGGTTATTAACAGCCTGAGAACCCAATTGGAGGAAATTAGTTTGCTCCGTGAAAACACGTTTTTGAAGGAGGTAACGCAGAATAAAGCTCTTTTTTCTTTTCCAGCAGCAGTGCAGGTAACAGGGCCCCGGCTTGGCTCCACTGCAGGCCTGTGGGCCTGGCAGGAGGCAGGGCTGGGTCCCCTGTCTGGGGAGCTGGCATGGCCCGGCAGGGAGCAGAGGTGGCCATCAACAGCGGGTGCTGTAGCTGAGACCCAGGGAGACTGAGTGAGGTCCCAACCATTCCCCCTCCTGCCCCTTTCCAGCGCGGCCACTGCAGTTTCTAACTTGGGCAAGCTCCTTCCAGCATGGCCTGAGTCTCTTGCAATCCTAGTACAGCTCCAGCATTGCAGCCTTACATTCCCCATGTGAAATCTTAACTCTTTCAATGCTCAAATAAGACTTACAGACTTTCAATTCTCTCCTGAGTGAGAAGGGAAAAATAGAAAAGCTAAGTTTCTTTAGATGGAAGGAGAATGAGAAGATGCTATGAAGGTTGGCTGAAAATCTTTTTGCAAGCTGTAGGGATAAACTGAAAAATTCCTATAAGCCATGAAGAAACACATTGGGGGTGTGGAGTGTTCCAATTGATAGACTGTTGATCAAAAGCACCTGTGTTAAAGATCCTTTGCCCTGAGGAGAAAAGGGGATCTCTATTTCTGGAGATGAAGTATGAACAGAGAGAAAGAGAGATTAAGAGAATTTTCGTTTTGGAACAGTTCGTTCTTAAAAGTAAATACCCCACGAGTTTAACATGGCCCATAAGCACAGCTTTGGGAAAGCTGTGAAGATGGGAGGAGCTTCATGACTTGCAGTTTTTCCTGGGTGCAAATCATGAAAGTGAAGCCACAAGAAAACTGTTTTTTTCGCTCCTTGTGGAGAAGCCCCTATGGCCTGACAAGAAGAAACTTCTCTCTCTGAAGTGAATGAAAAAGGACTATTTAAGTTGGGAACTGACTGAAGTAGTTTTTTGTATGTTTGTCTTGTTGTTATGAAGGTTGGGAGAGGGGAGGAGGGAGTGGTCTGAAAATCTTATTCTAAGTTTTTTTGGGTTTTTTTTTTTTTCTCTTTCTTTGTATAGTTAATAAAGTTTTTTTAATACCCTTTTTAAGTTTTAGGCCTGCCTTGCTCTCGCTCCTGGTTCTGTCTCACAACAGAAAATGAGTATATTTAATTTAGCAAATCAAAACTATAACATAGACGAAGAGAAATGGCTTTAAACTGAGAGTTCAATTAGATTTTAGGAAGACGTTCTTTACTGTGAGGGTGGTGAGGCACTGGATCAGGTTGCCCAGAGAAGCTGTGGATGCCAGGTGTTCAAGACCAGGCTGGAAGCAGCTTTGAGCAATCTGATCTAGTAGAAGCTGTCCCTGTCCATGGCAAGGGTGTTGGAACTAGATGAACTTTAAGGTTTCTTCCAACTCAAACGATTCTGCCATTTTAATTTACCGCCTCTGGCTACGCTACTGACTAAAGGTGTTCTCATTGTCTATTTCTGCCCCTATGTCATACCGTACTGATCCATTGGTTCTGTCATCTGTCACAAAGCCACTATTTTGTGTCTTTGTGTTGTTGAAAAATTAGTGAATTTATCACTGCCTCTGATGCTGTTGGCTGATGAGATTTCTGGCCCAAAGTATTTCAACATGAGGGAGCAATGCCCAGAAGTAACTGCCTCTTTGTCTTCAGCTCTGCTCTTCAGTGATGGTGTGATAGAAAGCCGTTAGACCTTTTATGATGTTGTGTTACCAAATCACATATTTGCCTTTCAATATTTTTGTGTCTTTTTTGCCTTTGACTTTGTGAGTTCTTGCACAGAGTGGCAGGAGCACTTTCTGCTAAGATAAGGGCCTTTTCCAATACAAGCCTGTGTTATTGTTAAAGATTGAAGAGTGCAACCACACAAGGACTTTGAAGGTGCTAGAAGAAGAAAGGGATGTGAATTCTGTTTTGTTAAATGCTTGGGACTGATGATGTTGTCTGATAATGGACTGCCTCCTGAATCAGTATATAAAATTTTGTGATAAGGGTCCATTTGAAAATTGAAGCCTTACAAGGAAAACTGACACTGGAGATGTGGGCTGTTCTTTGCTTTTCTTATGCAAGAAGGTAAAGATAGTTGCTATCAAGGTAATTTTACATGGCAATCAAGGAAAAGCAAAACAAAAAAAAAGGGTGCTCATCAGCTTTGTTTTCAAAGGAACCTATTTCAAGTTGAGTTGTCTTTGGGTTATGCAATGCAAAGAGGGTGAGCTGGGGACATGCATGAAAGGAAGAATCAGCTGCTATATGATACAGTTGGCTGTTTCCTAATGTTTCTTAATGAACAAGAGAATGAGACTGGGCCTTAAAATAGAATTTGGGGGAGGGAGGAGAGAATAAAGTTCCCTAAAGCATAATTAACTAGAGAGACACTTTTCTATACTCATTTATATTAATCTTCAAAAGTGAGAATAAAAGTAGGAGAAAAATACAAAGGAACTAGGGTGAAGTAATTTTCTCTACTTTCTTTACACTTACAAATTAAGTCTTACTTAAAAAATAAGAAAAGAAAAGGTTGACTTCAAGGAAGGGCCTTCAGGGCAACAATATAAAATTATATGGATATTTAACTGCTCTGTATCATGGTGCCATAATTAAGACAAAGTACCTTACAATTATTCTTTCAACCAGGTTAATGCATACAGTGAGTTGGAATTCAAAATTAATATATATTAATTTTAAAGAAGATTAAAAAGAACCCCAAACCACAAAAAACCCTGAAGGGCATATATTATAAATAGATTAACAATATCAGTTTAAAGATGAAGAACCTTGTTAAACACTGTCTCCACACTATAGACAGTGTGATGATTTGTTTGCATGTCTCTTTCTGTGAAGACAGTCAGCAGTATTTGTCATCATAGAAGTTTAATCAAAGAATTAAAATACTTGTAAAACAGTGAGTTCTCTTTATGTTTTTGCATAAATTTTTGAAATGAGGACGCCGAGTGAGGTAACATAGAGCTTACCATGAAATGAGAATTTGGTTATACTGTCTAACTCCAGCATACAGGAAACATTAAGAATCCAAAGGCTCAGCATTAGGTTTTGTGATGAACCATGCACCTCTGCTCATGTGTCCTCACTATGTGATCCTGTGTTTCAGAGTGGTTACACCACTGGGTGTGAGCACATGGTTCAGTCAGGTGTCTCTGCCCTGGGTTGTCTCTGATTTCTGTGTGATCCCAGAGCTCTTACACAGGTGAGCTCCCCTCCCCAGTAACACCATCAAATCAGTTCTGGCAAAGCTAAAAGGGATCATGTAGGGTGTTGCCCTGCTATCAGTTCATGTCTGCTTTTGGACATCCTACACAGGAATGTGTGTGCCTGTTTTGAAAGATTTAGTGCTAAGTATCTTCACTTAAATCCTCCTCCACTGGCAATAACTTCCTTCACTTGGGAGCTGGCTGGCATCACTGTGCCAGTTCTTTGTCATTTTTTCACTAATTCATGCCTATGAATTTGGGGGCTGCTGGAACTAGACAAACTGGGGTGTTAGACAGCTGGTAAATGATGATTTCTGAGTGTGTTGGAAGAACCTAAATGGTAGAATTATACCTTTTAAAAAGTACAGAAGTGTGAAAACTTTGGAGAATATGGGCCAAGTGCTCTACTAAATCAAAACCTTGGCATTGATTTAAAATTGTGTCCCCTAAGTTTCTAGTCAAGGATTATGGTCTCCTTCCCCAGCTTGATATCTTTCTAAACTTAAAAACTGTTTTTAATGATCTAATGTATGCCTAACTGGACAAAATTAAAGTCCAGGTTGCAACTGGAGTGTCTACTCTCCTATATCTCAGTTCAGTCTGTTACACTTAAATTTAAAACACTTAAAATAAGGCCCCTGAAAGTATTTCTGTGCTAAAATCTTGTCACTTCTAGACATCTTGGTGACACTGTCTTATAGTGAATATCACCCAGATAATACTATGAAGATAGATGAAATGTAGAAAGGAAAAAAAGAATGCAGGGTTCTTCCACTTGTTGTGCTGGAAAGATAAGCGCTTGCCTCTGTGTGGGTGAGCAGAGAACTTCATGGAAGTTTCTGTCACTGCTGTCTTCAGTGATGAATGACAATCACTGAAAGTGTGCTCTCTGAACTAACTGAAGGGAATCAGCCCTACAGTGAAAAGACTCTTAACAAGGAGCTATAATTATGGTGAATATGGGATAAATTTTCACTTGGGTGTAGCTAGTTGAGGTCAATGCTGTCACCTTCATCTCTGAGGCATTTGATGCAGCAAGGGAAGTTAAACCCTGGGGTGAGAGACATGGGTGTAAC
Organism: Rhabdornis inornatus; assembly: GCA_013397075.1. Taxonomy (NCBI): domain Eukaryota; kingdom Metazoa; phylum Chordata; class Aves; order Passeriformes; family Rhabdornithidae; genus Rhabdornis; species Rhabdornis inornatus. The sequence continues at coordinate 831,214 of VWZS01003937.1, read as the reverse complement.
CTTTTGCTCTTGTTGATGACACAAAAATGGGAAATTGGGGTATGCCTTAAGTGCATCTTGATTTAGGGACTCCAGCTTAAAGAAGTCACATGCTAAAAATAGCATGACTCTGGATTTGGTTCGTATATCCATTCCTTTAAAATACAGCTTGCCTCAGTTGGTGGGGAAGAAGAGCTGCCTCTTCTCTCCCTGCTCAGTTGGTTGCTCTAGAAGCTGTGAAACTGTTCAGTGCTGCCCTGGGGGAGTGCTATCTTGCTATGGAAATGAATTCATAAATTTGACATTTTGCTGGCAGCGACAGGTGGTGTCTGTGAGAGCCTGACTGGCTGCCATCAGTTTGCCTGATGGATTGACTCCCATCACTGCTGAGCCAAAATTCATTGATTTTGCTCTTGCCCTTCCTTGGGATGACCTTCTCAAGAGGGAGACTGTACTGATTTTACACTTCCCCCCCCCCCAACCTTTCAACTCACCCCTGATCCCTTTTGTTTATTTCCTTTTGCAATAAGTCAGCTTCTGTAATCTCTTCTAATTATAGATTGAAGATAAGAAAGGTAAGTCAATGGGCTGAATAGAAATGCAAAGTGTACAAACAGCAGCTCTTAGATAGAAGAATCAGAGGTTGTTCCATCTTCCCATAGCTGGGAACTGATGTATTGTCAGAACAATTGTACCATTGTCCCCCTAAACATCCTTGCCATGAAGGGGAGAAGGTGGGGTGGGCAGGAGCAGGGCAGACTGTAGAAGCAAAAACCTTTAGAGTGAATTCAAGATTGAGTCAACTCAAAGGTTGGTGTGTGGTGCTAGGGGGCTGTTACTTCTGTTAAAAACAAGAAGAAAAAAAATCAGTTTAGAAAAAGGGTCATGCCAGAAAGATAGCTTGCAGTGTTTCATCAAGGCTTTTGCCTTTCAGAATCACCTTGTGGGGATGGTGCAAGAGGGCTTTGCTACCCTCTGTAGTAGAGAACCTATTACCTTGAACAATTTTAGTCTACTAAGCTGACTTTAACCTAAAGCAAGGTAAGGAGATGGTCTGAAAGCAGGGAGCATCTGGTCTCTGGGTGCTTATTTGGCAGGAGTACATACAGTGGGAACTGCAACTCTTTCTTAGGTTTTTCTGGTAGTACAATGTCTGCTGCTATGACAGAATCCACATCTTACCTAGAGACAAATGGGTGCTTATAAGAAGGGAAGGTAAAAAACATGTGTATTAAAAACAGAAACCTGTTTTGTCTTTTTTTTTTTTTTTTCCCTGTTAAAAACCACTCGAATTCAGGCAAGTTGTAGCTTAAGTTTTGCCATCTGTTAAGTGAAAGTAGCGATGCTTGCCAAATCAAGACTTTACGTCCCATCTCTGCCGGGGATCTGAGAGCTGACAATGTGCAACTACTGTAGTTGTTATAACTACACTACAAATAATTTTTAACATATTCTTAAGCACCACATAAAATGCGTTGAGTTTAAGCCTGCCCTAGCCTGGCAAAGTTGCTGCTTTGTCACATGTCAGAAATTTTTGAGCAAACTTTTTCACAGAACAAAAGGGGTAAAGTGGGAGGCCTGGTATGGAGGCTGTGGGTGGGGAGAAACCTGGGCAGGCAGGGGAAGGACAGCACAAGAAAGAAGGGAATGGGTGATATAAAACAGAGGGAAAAGGAATCTCCTTTACCCTAGATGAAGTGTTCCTAGTCATTGCTTCGGTTAAAAGGAGTTTGTGGATGCCCCGTAATGGTGCAAAGACAAATATTCACAAGTCTGAATATGAAGAGCACTGAAGGACAGTGTGTGGGCAAGGAACTTTGGGGTGCTGCAACCAGGGAGGAGAGTGCAACCCCACCTCTCACCACTGAGTTGTAATGGACAATATGGGGGAAGGTGCATGTGAGTTCAGAAGAGTCAACAGGACAGTATGGAGCATCCCTTCTGCACAGTGTCACAAAGAATGTTTGTAAGCAGACTGTGGGACAATGGATGGATGATAGGAGTCCTGAGCCTGAAGCACCAGAGGGCATGTGACTCCCAAGGCTCATCTGCCTGTGCTGCTTATTATTCTTATCCCTGCCAGATGCAGAGGTGTCGGAATGCCCTGACCAAGAACGTTCTCATGGGACTGCCAGTTCAGTGTCACACAGTGAGGAGGTATAAGATGAGCCATCTGCAGTTAGGAATGCTTTTCCTCACTGAAGACCCACTGACTGGTCATTTCTGTCACATATTTACATCCACTGCTGCTTCTTGGTTTGAATCCAGAGCAAAAGGCTGTAAGTCACTTATTAGTACCTACTGAGTACCTATCTTGCTGACACAATGATGGTGTAGAGCTGGGAGATAGCTTTCTGTAATCAACTACTTCATTTCAGCATATGGTGGTAAGATTTTTCATGAAGCTTTTTCGTAATTTCAGGATCCAAACCCAGATTCTATTATGCTTTTTCTACTTTTTAGGTTTTTTTCTTTTTAAAATAAGGGGCTGAAGCCTTTAATTCCATGATGATAGGATGCTTAGTATGGTACAAAACCAACTTCTTGATGACCAAAGTGTAGTTAGCCAGCTCTTTCAAATCCCCAGCATAGTTCAAGGAGAGCCTAATATTTTACTCAGTAAAGTGCACTGGCTGTTTGAGCTTTACCCTTACTGGAACACTGTAAACACCATATTGCAGATGTTACATTCAGTTCAACACAGTCTGAAATGATTGACAGCATCTGCTTCAGAGAGGCCCAGGACAGAGCTAGCATGAACACTGTGTTACCTTGTGCTCAAAAAACCTCCACCATGTCACTGGGAACATCATTTGAGGGAGCCTATACTGTGTGGTGACTTTGATTGCATTGCAGCTGCCTTCAGAATGTACTTTCTGTGGCATTTTCCGTCTTCGGGTTTCATCAGATTTCTTGAGCAGCCTGTCTCCTCCCAACCCAAATATAAAAAGTCCTTCTGACAGCGAAGTTGAAAAAACTGGAGAAAGTATATTTAGGTTTGTGCATTAGACACAATGGATGACTAGTCAGTTATTTATAATTTATGGTATTTTCGAAAGGAAAAGAGAAAAACCTAACTTTTAATTAGAAACTTTCCAAAGAGAGAAATAGTTGCCTGTTTGCAGAAAAAAAAAAATCCAGCATGTCTGCATGGGCAACTGCTAGCAAACTTTTTTCTGTTTTGTGAGAAAAAGCAATGTAAAATCCCAACTAACAAGCTGATACAGCATTTCAGTATAATGAAACCTGATGCTTGATGTGCTTGGGTCATCCATAACTGATATTGTTTTTCTACTCCATACAAAGACACGGTTAAAAAGTAAAATTATTTTTTGTTTGTGTGTGAGGCAGTGGGCAAGTTGAAAGGAGGTTGCCTACTTGTCATCTTGCTTTTGATGGGGAGAAGAAAGGTAGCAAGGAGGGACATAGGAGCTTCTACCACCTTCTTCATGGAACAGTAGAGAAGCCTGGATGTCGTGCTTCTCATCAACTAGAATAGTGGGGATAGGGGATTGAATGGGTGAGTGACTAGCTACATATTTAGCAACAGGAGAGGATATTTTAAAGAAATTTTTGTCATATAGATGACATTTTGTTGTTGTAATAATAATTAGAAACAAAAAACTCCTTGGCCTATAGGAGTGTTTGCCTTCCTGGACGTGGGAATAAAGGAGGACAGAGTGCTGCTGGTGGAGCTCTTTTGCAGAGTACTTGTTTTGAAAGAAGAGTCTAGCAGATCCAGTGGATTTTTTAGTGACTCTGAGCTTTAAAAGAGAGCATCTACCTTGTGTTTATCTTGAACACACGGTTCAGCTGAGAATGAATGACCACATCAAGCTGTAAATTAGTATGAGCAAGCTGGCTGAATGCTATTTGCTGATTTTCCTAAACAAGTAGAATAGAAATTGTTAGAGCTATGTGAGAGTTGACCTGGAAATACATTAAATGTTGTAGGTGGAGATGAAGTTGGGAAATGAGAAAGAAATTTAATACTTGACTGGGGGAAAATAAAGCTCTCTAATTACCCAAATTGTTTAGGCAGAAAACATATTTCTAGATAAAACAAAAGACATAGGTTTCCATGGCTTCATGGTTGAAACTGCTGTAAAAAACCCTTGCAGCTTCAAGTAACGGGGTTGAAGGACCCTAGGGCTAGGCACTGGGATGCAGGATGCTCTGGGTGAAAGAGAGGGAGGAGTGCTCCAGGTCTGATCTGGTGACTGCTGTATCTGCTGAAATCTTTGGTGCTGACAGCCGTGTGCTTTGATGCAGTTTCAAAGCCCAGCTCACGCAGCTCACGTGTGCTTCTGGTCATAAAGTGGTCATGCTCCCTGGGGTGCTGAGAGCTGATTCAGAGAGCTGTCGAGTGACCCTCCCACCTGGCTACTGTGAAAGGACAGCTAAAACGCATCTCCTAGGGCATGGAGGGGAAGGAGTCCCCTTGCAGTGTCAGCAGTGCTCCTCATGGGCATGCCTAGATAAGGAAAATACATGGATTTGCGCACACAGGGTTTCCCTAGGGGAGACAAAAATACAGTCGGAGCCTCTGTATGGTTGTTGAAAGAAATGCTTTTCAGCACCCTGTGAAGACATAATGCCTTCTCTGGGTCTCACAAAATTGTCACCAGCCATCACTGCTTTGGTGATACATCCTCCTTCTCCCTCTCTCCATCACAGAGCACTTTGGCCTTTTAGAGCAGAGATTGCACTTTGTGTCAGACTGATGGAAAGGTGACCTGTTTATCAGAGGAACTAATTCTCAAGATTTCATTCTGTCTTGCATGAGACAGTAAACTTGAGAGTGTAGAAATAAGCTAGGCTATTGCTAGAGGAAGAATCCCTAGCTCCAGCTCAGTGTGTTGGGCTTTGTTTGTTTTGCCCAGTGATTTTTGTTATCTTTATTGCATTGCCTCTATGGAATGCATCTATGGTCTCTGTGTGTGCAGGAGTATCTGTATATGCTTGCTGCAATATTCATGACAGGTGTTCTAATAATTTTCGGGTGCTCTGGTCGTTTAGATCCCTTTGAGGTAGTCAAGAATATGTTATTTGTCATTTGGAAAAATTCTCCTCTGTGAAAAGTCATCTTGCTGGCAGGTGAGGTTGCCAGAGTCAACATACATCCTAACTTGCTCACCTTTTTTCCCCTGAAAAACCAACACTCTCTGAGTGGCACATAAAAGGTATTTGAAACTTCAAAGACCTCACCTGCATAGTTAAACTCACCTTTATTTTGCTTTATGATGCTAAAGCAGGGAAGGCAGAAGAGTTTTATGTTGAGAATCTTTCCTGCAAAGTTTTAAATTACTCCAGACTTCTCAGAGTCAAGATCAACAATCAATTCTTTTCTATACGATAGATACACTCAACAGGATGCAATAACTGCATTTTGGGGGGAAAAGAAATAAAATCTTCAGAATTATAAAAGTTACCTATGACATTAGGTTGTTCATTGGAAGATTGCGTAATACTTGGGTTTTTGCTTGGTTTTTCTAACAGCAACTTTCTGTCTAGAAAAAGGACAAAAATAACCATAAGGATAACTTCAACTCTGAATTTGCACGTGTAAATTGAGACTTTCCTCACCTACCGTCTCAGTTCCCCAAATATATGTACATCTACTTTCTCTCTCCTTGCCCCCAGCTGTATTTGTCTGGAGGTACCAGTTGCAAAGAAGCTATGGGAATCCATTTCTAATTCTGCCAGGCAGCAGGTGGAGAATTAGCATAGTGACTTTCATAATGGGAAGCAGGAGGCACTGAGGATCTGGATGCAGAATCAGACATTTCAGAGAACCTGTGTAACAAATGGAGGGCCTCAGAGATTTACTGCTGTCTAGTGATAAATTGCTCTCCCAGTTTTCTCAGCAGTCTTTGGACTGTAGTTTCAATCTAACAGAACAAAATAAGTTAGCTGGAGTCAAGCAGATGCTTTTAAGTTAGGCATGTGGAGATGTGGGAAGGACTACAGGAGCTAATAGCTGGGCAGTGTGTTCCCTGGACTAGCTGCAGCCCCGGATGCCTGTCCTGGGTGGGTGCTGAGCACAGCAGCTGTGACTGAGGTGAGGTGCAGTCTGTGAGTCCTTCTGCCGGCAAGAAAATGAGGTCTGTCAGAATGAAGTGTTGCTTTGCAAATCTGGGGACCTGCAGTTCTAAGCTTTGCTCCCTACTTCTCTCTCTGGTCATAGGTATTTCCCATGGTCTTTGTTCCCCTTTCACAGGCTGCAAAGTGAGGAAAGTATTATTAGCTTGTGTCACAGGCCTGGAAGATAAATTCATTAATATTTGTGAAACATCAGATACCATAGTGATAAGTGCCACACAAAAGCCCATGAGGAAATTAATAATTAGGTATTCAGAGCAGGGAATGGATGTTATGAAGTAAATAAGGTGAGACTACACGTTGAATGAAGAGGATGAAAAGAAATATTGAATAGCTAATTTAGTCCCAGAGCAACATTCAGCTTGTGCACTGATTGAAGGAAGAGTCGTGTGGAAACTTCCTAAGCAATCGCATTATAAAGTTTGTATTGTACATATGTATAGCAGAGGTCTAAAGTAAGGTCAGGTGTAGAGCATTAAATGTGACATTTTCCTAATATTTGATAGTTTACTTTTGTCATAGTTTTGATTTGCCAATTAAAATATACTCATTTTCTGTTGTGAGACAGAACCAGGAGTAGAAGCAAGGCAGGCCTAAAACTTAAGAGGATATAAAAAGAAATTTATTAACTACACAAAGGGAAAAAACTTCAGAATAAGATTGTCAGACCACTCTTTCCTTCCCTTTCTCAACCTTCATAACAATGAAACAAACATACAAGAAACTGCTTCAATTAATTCCCAATTCAAACAGTCCCTTCTTCCAATCACTTTGGAGTGAGAAGCTTCCTCTTGTTAGGCTATAGGGATTTTTTCCACAAGAAAGTAGAAAACAGTCTTCTCGTGGTTTCATTTTCACGATTCTGCATCCGCCCGGTATCTGCAGTCGTGGCACTCCTCCCAACTCCACAGCCTTCCCAAAGCTGTACTTGTGGGTTAATGGTCAAAATACATGGAGTATTACTTTTAAGAATGA
>VWZS01003937.1:544393-823873 GCA_013397075.1 Rhabdornis inornatus | reverse complement strand
GCTGTCAATAACCAAACCAGCCTCCAATTGGTCACTATCAACTCCCAGGGGAGTACTCATAGAGAAAACTTCTCTTTGAGTTTTTTCCTCCCCAGGTCAAACTACCACAACTTTGTACCCAAACTTTATTTTAATGTATCTCTTCAGTTTTTAACGTAGTTCATTTTAGAGAAGTAATAATGTTCCCTGAACAAAATATATTAATAACTCATATTTCATTCCTTATATATTTTGGGGTGGAAAACATGGAGAAAAGATGTTGTCCTATAACAGTACTGAAAATTGATTTGAATATGTACTGAGGTGAAAATTACCTCATCACATGCCCTTCCAATAACAGGGGAAAGGATAATCTGACAAAGCACCAGTGTATTTAAACAGACTAGAAGTAAATTTCCTGCTGGTAACTGCAAATTTGAATTTAGCACCAAAGGAGTTTAATTGCTGTAATCTGGGTGTCAAAAGTTGACACTTACTAGGCAAAGGACTATTCTTACTACACAAGAGGAAAATCGCCTATGCCTGCATATTATAAAGAAAAACCTGGTTATGTTCTGTTTGCTGGTGCAAGTTAATTGTAGTGCTGCCAGTTTCCTTCTCTTATTGCTATGGATAGGACCCATATGTACATCAGCTACAAAGGGCTAACCTTTCTTTGTCACAACACTCATTCCAGTTAACAAATTTAACAAGACAGCTTACTTTTGGAACAGGTGTTATAACTACATAAATAACAGCTGGATGAACTATTGAATTACTTTACTTAATTTTTTTAACAGTATGTTTGCTGGAGAGTATTCGACCAGTTATGGTAGCAAATAGTATTTGTTGAATAAATTTGACAATTAGTGGTGAAATGTGCCTAATATTTGATGAATGTAGCTTGGCAGGTCCCTCATCCTCAGCTGATTTTTAAAGCCTTTTAATTCACTTGGAATGATTCCATTTTCTTTATTCTTTTTCTGGTAAGTGCATTTATAGGTATTGCAATCCTAACTTTATTCCCTTCTCTTCACCATAATTGTCTTCTGAATCTGTTTCTTTTTCCCCACCTGTGCTTTCCTCTCTCAACTCCATGTCATGTTTGCTCTCTCCTCTTGTATTTTTAACATTCTTCATTTCTTCCCTTTCCTCAAATTTTCCTTCCCTCTCTGAAACCAGCGAATCGTAACTCTGATGTGCATGTTTTGGAAGCATGCCGTGTGTTTCATAGTTGTGAACCTATAATAGTGGTGTTGGCAGTAGTCAGAAGTTGAGTTAGATGAGAAATAACTCCTTTCACTACAGTCTTCAGGGAAAGAAGGACATTGAAGTCTTCATGATGGTCATGAGCTACTTGGATATTTTACACTACTTCCTTGACTAGGTGAAGTCACCATCAAATCCCCTGTTTTCGTTTATACATATGAGGTATTTTCCAATCTCCACACCCATCTGCTTCCAAGCCACCTGCTGCTGAGTGGGTAGCTACAAGTAGTTGTCAGTTTGTGCCCTAATGTGATGGGGACAGCTCCAGTTTTACCTCTTCCCCATATTTAAATGTGTTTTGCTGTCCCTTTAAATGCTCAGTGTTCCTTATTCCTGTTCAGCAAGGAGCTTCCTCAAACTACAGTGCCAGCCCTGTTTGAACACCTCTGGATTCCTTGCTCTTTGGTGTTCTGGAAAACTGGCTGCAAGTGGTAAAACCCCAACTAATCTCCACTTGGTGGCTTGAGACACATCTCAACAGCAAGACAAGTCCTGGAGCACCCCTGCCAGAAATGCTGGGAAAAAAGAGTGCTTTGTTTTCATTCTAGGATGGCTTTCCTGCCAGTGATAAAAAGTTAGAAACGTTTATTTTTGTTGGTTCATTTTTAATTGGCGAAGTTAGTCTCTGCAGAAATCAGAAGCAATTGTCCAGGTAAGATGTGTGTCTAATTTGCTACATGGGTCTTCAGGCTGTGTTGCCCTTTACTTTAATTCCTGTGTTTAAAAGGTAGTTTTCAGCTCTTTTGTTTCACTCTGTCTTTTGCAGATAATTAGCGATTGCTTTTATTCCCACAGAGGTGATGAAAGAGGGCAAAGCTGGTGCCAGTGAGCTGAGTAAATTCTCTTGGTGAGATTAGGGCAGAGCTGGGATCGAGCTACTCTAAGACCCCAGCTCCCAGGTCAGTGTTTTGCTCACAGCTTTGTTTTCTTCCCAGAGGTAAGATACTTCATGGGTCAGGTGCATCTCTAGGATTTGTCTTTAGTGCTGACAGCTACTCAGGTCCTTCTGCTGCTGCCAGTGCAGAGTGGGTATAAAAAACTAATGCTTCAGTGTAGCCTCCTTCCAGAAAAACAGCATCTATAAAGATTTGGCAAAGTCCAAGCCTTGTCAGTGCCTCACCTTAAAAGCTTTGTGAGAGAGCAAGCATGGTGTTCTTGTGAACTGAAAGTTTCTGGATGGGGAATTTGAATTTTTTTTTAGTCTACTTCCTTAGCTGAGTATAAGCTCAGTACAGTGCTGGGCAGTTGACAGGCACCCAGCTGGTCATATCCATGATTGCCCTGTGCAGTGGATGGTGATTTTTTCAGTTGGTTTTCTTTCATTCATTACTTAGTAGCTGTAGTGATTCCCCCAAGCTGATGCATCCTTTCAACTTATGACAAAGTGAATAAGAAAGAAAGCACTTTCTGTTGTCTGAAGATATATTGATCAGCTTGATGTCCACTGACTGGCTCACGTGTTGGCTGCAATCAAAACCAAAGCTTATTATTTTGATTTGTTTTTAAAACTAAGGTTGTTTGCGAGGTTTACTCCTCACAAACAGCTCCTACTATTCTTGCATTGTAGAAATATGGCAAAGGCTTTCTTATTTTTCTTTCTTCTCCCTCTGTTATACTGATAATTTTCTGTAGAACAGAGAAATATTTAGTCTGGTTATTTTAATTTTTTTTTTCTGTCTGGACTGATTTGGTGTTGATTTTGCATAGTTAGTCATTACAATGCATGAAATTAATATCTAATATTGTTAACACAAGTTTGCATGGAGTAAAATAGAAAATATAATTTTGCATTGATTTAAAATTTGCTACCTAAAGGAAGCTACCTGTATCTGACATTTAAGAATGATGTGAGAAAATTACAGAGTGTGAAATCAAGACAAACATGTTAAGATAAACACTTTTCCCCCTCTAATCTCTGTGGCCTCGAAGAAACAGGAGGAGAGCATGATTTTGTTTGTGGGTGAAATTGAAAACTTTCTAGTAAGCTGAACATGGAAAGAGCACACACAGTGGATGGTGTGAAACCTGCTGTTATCTGCCTATAGTTATTATAAATGTGTTGTGTATGTGTGATAAAGGTCCATAACATTTTGCAGAAGTGCCTATTATGCACCTGTTATGATTTTGCTGTTTATAGTGCCAATTCCTCACATGGTGCTTAGGTCTTTAAAGATAATATGGATTAAATCAGTGCTCTGTGTTGAAATACTCCCACCATCATCTTGGCTGAGCTGCTAGGCATGGTCTCTGCACACAAATTGTGAGTTTCAGAAGTTTTTTTGTTTGTTTTTTTTTAAATATTAGCATTTTCTTTTAGATAAAAAAATCAATCTCCTGATTAATCTTTATCAATAATTATGTAGTCTAGAATTTTTCTTGGTAGTGTTTTATTTCTGAAACTTTCATTACAATAGAGCATACAGCACACAACACACAGACTTGAATGATGCACAGAACAAGAAATCTGCTATAGCCCTCTGTGCTGCAACACCAATGTTTTAGGTGTTTGACTGCTGCAGGGGAACCTACAACCTTACCAAAAGCTTGTATGCTCTAGAGACTATCCACCAGCAACAATTTTGTTTTATACACTCTGGGAGGTGGGACAAAAATTCAACGTGTCATCCTTTGCTTATAAATAACTTCTTTTACATTTTTTGGAATTCAGTCTGTGGAATTGGTTCTGATAGTAAGTGCCTTTGAAAGAGGAATGGAAATTGAATAGTGTGAAAGTTACACCTTTAAAAAAAAAAACAACAAAACCACACAACCAAAAAACCACAAACAAACAAAAAGAAACACCCCAAAACAAAACAACAGCAAAAAACCCAAAACAATGATACCTTCCCCACAAGCAGAGGCAGAAAAGGAATTCGAGGTCCTCTGCTTTGTACTTGAAGAAAAGACCACTCAGCAGTATGGGTGGGGAAGGTGAAAGTTCAGAGTCGTGACATGCCTTGGGGTCACGAACCCATGTTCTACTCTCTTAAGAGAGACCTAACACCTTGACTGTAAATTATTCTGGGTCATTATAATTTGCTAACAATATCTTCAGTTTCTGTGTTCCACAGAAGAGCTATTGTCTCTGAGTGCTCATTTCAATCACTATCTTGTTCCACGAATATTTGTTGCATGTCACAAAGGTGAAGTGCTTTGAAGAGAAGTCCCATAGGCAGTTTCTAGGCCCTTTGTGACTCAAAAAGCCTCTCTAATGATCTATCAAATAGACTTTTCATAGATTTTGTTATTTCATCATTTATGTCAGAGCTAGGTTTTAAAAACTTTGATCATGCACATTGTCCAGCCTATTGAGTGGAAGTGGACGAACAACATTGGAATTAACCACCTTGGTGGCTGAGTGCTTTTTGTAATTGAAAGAATGAAACCGCAAATGAATCTCCGTAACTATGATTTTTGGAGTGCTTTAACTATTGATTGAAGTAGAAGGAAAGAAAATGCTGAAGTGCTGTACTTTCTTCTCTTTCCTCTGTCCTTTTCATTTTGAAGGAAGGTGGCAGTCAGCACTGTAGGTTTGCAAGAATTGATCTGATGGTGTTGCAAAGGCAATGTGCTCTAGATTGAATCTCTCCATCCTCCATCTGCCTTTCCTCTTGATTGACTCCAGGATGGTGAAAAAATGAACCAGATTACTGAGTCACTCAGTCTTGCCAAAAGTCGCATCCTCTGTACAAACAAATGCAACTCTTAGGTCTGGGGAACTTTGTGGAAAAGAGTTGTACCTCTAAAGTTGGTGACAGCAAGGTGGGTAATCTGGAGACTTCAGTTCTGGACTTCTAAATCCCACTTTAATCCTATTTATAAATATAGAATATTTTTGTGAATTTGGGCTTTATTCATTTCTAGCAGGAAGGACAGTTCAATGCTGAAAGTTATTTTATTTAGCAAGGTTGTGTAATTTCAATTATCAGATGTTTTTTAACTTGTATTAGAGATCTGTCATGATGAATTTATATAAAGTAGACTGTCTTGGAGCAGGGGTTGAACAGGAGAGGAACTTAACATCACTTCTAGCCCTACTTTCTGTAATCTACACTTAGAATAAAGGCTTAGCTGTTCTGTTCTGCAATGAATGGTTTGTGGTTGGTTTGTTTCTGTGGAATGTAGGCTGAAAATCAAGAAAATCTGCTGAGCATTATTGTTGGTCTCTCAAGCTTTGAAGTCATAAAGTAAGCATGCAAGGCTGTCATAAAATTGATCTGAAGACTCTATTTCATTGCTTAGTGCAGGACACATGTTCCATCCTGATTTATATGCTATGAAGTTATGCTTAGGTTTATTCCATGCTCTGGAGCAAAGCCACTGAGACCAATTAAGTTCTCTGGATTAATGAAGATACAACTGAGAGTGGAATTTGGCTCATTGACATCTCTGGGTCTGCATAAATATGAATCAGGAATCGTTTTGTTCATACAAGTGTGGTTGAATCCAATACTTAAATGCATATGTAGCTGAATACAAAAATACTGTGTGAGATCACTAGGCTACCACAGAATGAATAAAAAATACTGTAATTGTGCCCATTGTCTGGAGAAAAATCTTATCAGGTTTGCTTGCTTTTCTTCCTGCAATATATACTCTTAACTAAATGCTATGGAATTAATTCCAAATGTGTCTCCCTCGACATGCTTCCTTGAAATTCTATGAAAGAAAAACTTTTTTTTAATAAGTGGCTGTGGTCCACAAGTTCTTTAGAGTGAGAAGGAAAGTACAAAAATTTTTGACTACATGTCCAAGGGGAGAGTTGAAAGGCAAACTGTTGGTAATGGTACAGTCAGGATTAATTAGATTGGAATACTGGCTACAGTCCTTAAACTGTAGCACTGCTGCCTTGTGTTTGCCAGGTATCAGAAAGTGAAAAGTATTTAGCCTGGTCAACAATTGATTTGATAAAGGCACATTTGCAACTTAGTGGGCAGCACTCTAAGTTAGAAAATGTGACTTGGGTCATTTGAGTTCTGCTGCTAGTCTCTAATAAGGAAAAAACTTGTCTGTGACCATTTTAGTTGCTAGAAATCCATGCCAGTCTTTATAAAGTTTCTTTGTTGTCTTGAAAATGCTGTATTTAGATAACTGATTAAAAATTAGTTCATACACCAATACATTTTAATACTGGGACCTAAATGTCTCTTTTTTATGCCAGTGAGGTAATCTAAGTGTTAGAGTTGCTGTGAGATATGCTCTGCTATCATTCCCTATCTTGTACAGTGCAAGATCAAGCCTATTAAGAACTTTAACATTTCAAGATGCATTTCTTAAAGATGAATTCTTGAGATATGCTGACTATTGCTGCCTTCTATTTTAATTGGCTATAAAAAGTAATGGAATTATTTAAAAGTGGAACCATTTTTTCCTACAGTGGAATTCAAATAGCTAAATATTCTTCCCATCTCTCTGTGGCAGATTGACCCTGACTGTGGGACAAATGTCCACCAAAGCTGTTCTATCATGTAGCTGGATAGAGGAGGGAAAGTTCATGGGCTGAGATAGGGACAGGCAGAAATCACTTACCCATTGTGGGCCAGAGAAAAACAGACTTGACTTGGGGAAGTTAGTTTAATTCATTACTAATCAAGTCAGAGTGATATAATGAGAAATAAAATCAAAATTTAAAAACACCTTTTCCCCCACCATTCCTGTCTTCCTGGGCTTAACTGTCCCCTCCCCACCACCTGGTAAATGGGAATGGGCATTGTGGTAAGTCACCAAATGTTGCTGCAACTTCTCCTTTTTCAGGGGGAGAATTTCTCACACTCTTCCCTTAATCTAGTGTGATGTCCCTCCTGTAGGAGACAGTTCTCCATGAACTTCTCCAGTGTGAGTCCTTCCATGGGCTGCAGTTCTTCAAAAGCTGCGCCAGTGTGGGGCCCTTCCACAGGGTGCAGTCCTTGAGGCACAGCCTACTCCAGTGTGGGACCCCCATGAGGTCACAAGTTCTGCCAGCAGAACTGACACAGTGTAGGTTCCTGTCTCCACTGATCCACGTGTCCCCCATGTCTTCGTTGTTAGTCTGTCCTGCTGCTACTTGCAAATGCTGGAGTGCTTCCCTCAGGACACTTACTGTTCTACCTTGTACTTGCTGTACACTTGTAATTAAAGGTGTGAGTATTATTCCTTCTTTCTTCAGCAAACTGTATCCACTTCCCAACTCTATGCAATCTCTTTTACTGGGTTACAGACATGATGCTGGAAATTATGTGTGTTCTTGCATAGAAAAGTGAACAGGAGCCTAAGAGGCTGAAGTAGGGAAATAGATCTCCAGAGAGTCTCCTTGCCCCCATGCGAGGTAACCCTCTACTCATTTTCTTATACTTTGTTTCATCTAAATTTAGCCACACCCAAAATAGGGGATTTCTGCCATTACTGATGGAAGACTATAACAGGTTAATTAATACATCTCACACAGAAGAAGTTTTCGATGATGTTCAGTGTAAATTATATCACAGATGACATATACCTTTCTGTCAGGGAGCAGCCTAAATTTTCACTTTCTTAATTTCATCCCATTATTCCTCGTTATATTCCTTGTACCAATCTAAATAATTCATCACCCTTCTTAATGTTTATACCCTTCAAATATTTATAGGCAGTTATCACATCTCCCTTTAGTCAGAGCTGAGCTGAGCTGTTCATATTTAGACCTTTTAATCTTTCTTCATAGGAAAATCCTTCTACATGATATTTGAGGGCCTGATCCTCAAAGGTATGGAGGTGCCTGTCATTGACTTGAGCGAAGTTATGGCCTAGATATTAGTACCATTAGGCATCAGGTTTTTTCTCCTCTCTGAATTACTACTAATTTGTCAGTATTAGATTCTAAGGGAAAAGAACTGAATGTGATATTCCGAGAGCATCATGGCCAGTCTTCCCTGGCTTGCTGGGTAGTGTTATCACCTCAGTATGTGCATCCCCCAGGGTGTGTTGTGCCTTTTGCTCTCACACAGAATTGGAAATTTGTATCTATGGTAGTGTTCGGTACTGCCCTTAGCTGCCTTCTGGACCTCTATATTACAGATTTCTTGCTGGTGAATTTGCTATTCAATGTGTGTGAGTACATATTTTTATTAGAGATGCATAACGTATATAAAAAAATGGTACTTACTGCCCATCGTCTGAACATAGATTAAAATGAAGAGGTTCTGCTGAATATTAATCTCTATATCACTACACTATGTAGTTTTCCAGCTTCATATGGTGGCATTAATCACTACTCTTTGTTTACAGATTTTTTCAAACAATTTATTGTCCATGTAACTCTGCTCATATCCAAGCCAATTTGAATTAAGATTGTAAGGTAGAATCCCTGTATCAAATGCTTTACTAAAATCCAGCTACAGTAAATCTAGTGCAGGACATATTTCATTGTTCTCAGTGGTCTCTTAGGTCCCACGGGTATGAACTTTTGTTTGAATCTTCCATTTTTGTTTTGTGCGCTATGAATTTTTACGGATGGTTATGGTTTCTGGGCTCCCACAACTGGAAAAACTCTCCTATTCCAGTTAGAAATGGAAATAGTCATCTCGTGTTTGGGCTCAGGATAGACTGAACTTTTGTTAAAGTACCAATTTCTGCTATCACAAAAGAGTTTGGACACACAGATATAGTGAGAGCTGGACAGATCAGCACACTAGTGGTAATGACTGCATTTTTGTGGTCTTATCATGAAATATTTTTAAGTTTTATCCTTTTAGTCTTTTTTGTCTAAATTAAGGAAATAGTTAAAGCAAATATTTTGAAATTATGATTGAGTACTATGCAAATGTGTAAAAACAAATTTGTTTTGGAGTGGGTAAAACTAATAATCATATTTGAATGAACTTTGAGAGATTTCTTTGCCAAATCAAAGTTTTGTCTAAGTAAATAGCTTTTGCACAACTCTACTTCCATTTTGCGCCTGGCAAACATGAAATCAAATCTTGGAACTTGATACTGCTATTTTAGATGCCATAGTCCTGGTGCAGAGCGATGCTACGTCAAAGCCTGTATATCACCCACAAGCCTGCCAGACTGAACTGTCTCGCCTTTGCTTGTTTTTCTGACAGTGTTTGGGTGGTGGATTTGGAGTTTTTGCCTGAAAGGGCTTGATGCTTGTCAAGTCTGTAAAAAAACAAGACTTCAAAATATTACATGGTAGTAGCACCAAATTTGAGTGACTTTCCCAAGGCTGACTTAGCTCATCTATGCTATTTTTCTGCATGACCTCGTTTTGTTGCAGGGAGCGCATTTCTCTTTTTAGCATTCAATACAATGCATTTATCGTCTTTCATCTCTCACTATTTCACATTTGCTTATTCTGAATCTCGCGATACAAATTTTTATCTACAGCAAAAGAATTTTACTGGAGACCCATTTCAATCTTCTACAGACCTGCTGTGCATTATTTTGGGTCTTATACAGCATTGCCTTCCAGAGGTATAGAATTTCAGCTTCAGACTTGCAAAGGTGGCTTATTGTTAGTTTTGTGATTTTTCTAGCATCACATGAACTCATGTGAATTCATTACATGAATTCTTCTGTTGTTTAAACTACTACCCAAGAAGCTGTATGCCTGTGTGGTCCAACTAAGCATATATGTGTCCTACCAGAGACACTCGTACCCTGCCTCTTTCTTTGCAAAGAGTGCCATGTGAGAGACTATTTTAGGTTACATTATAAAAAGGAAGATTTTGATGGAGTAAACCCTGGTCCTCCCTGGAAGTGTTGGCCCATATAGCTCTCCTGAGAAATCTTTTTAGTGTAGGCAAGCCACCTTTAGCTGAAGCAAAATGAACAATACAGAAAACAAAATTCGATCTTCTATGAGACAGTGAGCACTTAGATGGGCTGCATGCTGGCTTGGGCCAAGCTGTATCATTCAGACTTGGGGAATGAGGAATTTTATTTTTCGTGTTTTTAAACAGTAAGCAAAGCAAACAGGGAAGGAATAGCACCTCCTAAGACTGATGTTCTACTGCTTAATATCCACTTTTTTTTCTATCATAATTTTATACCTCTGCAAATGTGTAGTGCTGAAGAATCAGGTCCATAGTGTTCCTCTGACTGCCTGTAATGATTTTAAAAAATACCAGCAGAAATGTTCAGGAATTAAGGGAATAAAAAGTATCTCATACATTTATAACTTTAAAAATCACTAAGATGAACTTATTGCAAAACCCAGTTTATTTCAATTATATATTCTAAACTCTGAAAAAAAGTACTATATCTTTCTAAAATGTGATTAATCAAATGGTCATTTCTTTTCTATATAGGAACAGAATATTTGGGGTTTGATTTCATTTGGCTATTTTCTTTTATTGGTTTGAGTTCAAGGCAGGCTATTTTCTTTTGCTGATTTGAATTCAAAATTTTCAATTCTAATAAAATAGGAATGGCATCAAGTTGATATACTCTCCACTCTCTTATTAGCATAATACTGTTAGTTTCTTTAGCTCTAGGAAATGGATAATGACACCAATTATTGGTTTTGTGTCAGGTTAAGAAGAATATTATCTCAATACATAGTAGTCAGATTGACCTTTTATTGACTTGACCTTGAGCTTCTCTGAGGAACAAAGTTAGGACACCTACATAACTTGGTGCTGTGATTTTGAAATTCTGACATGGTTTGGACTATAATTTTGAAATTGGTAAAACAGTAATCTATCAAATCATTAATCTGTACCAGTAACACAGGCAGATAGAGTTGAGGCAGGCTTTGCTCAATAGCCAATGATAACATAGCTGTTGGGAATTTGGGATAGGGGTTTTTTTTGTTGATTTTTGTAGTATTTTTGTTAAGTTTCACATTTCTTTATTTGCCTTCTTTTATTATTTTTTTTCTTCTTTTTTTTTTTTTTTTAATAAAAAGGTCCTTTAGCAAAGAGGATCTGAACACAGGAATAAGCAAGCCTTCCAGTCCAAGAGTGTGGGTTGGTTAATATTGTATGAATTTCAATCCCCACTTCCACTATGCTCCAAAATACTTTTTCTTGCTTTTTTGTGGAAAAGACTATGCTAGTTTGGGTTTTGCTGCAGAAAATCAACTAAAAAGCCAGTTTAATAAAAAAAAGTTCTATGTGGTGAAGATGAGAGTCTGCAAACAGTGGAGTGTAAATTAGTACTATCTAAAATATTTTGTCACAAAAAAGGTACCTTGATTCCCTGTAGGCATTATGGTAACACCAAAGTAATCCATCTATCTATCTGTCTATCTATCCTGTATATATCCATTTTTCTGCTATCAAAGAAAGAGATAGACATGCAGGGGAGACATGGTGGAACAACTAATATCTACTTACATGAGAAAACAGAGGATTATAAAGACGAGTGCATGTGCCCTTGTGGGAAGGGCCATGTCTCCTTGAGAACACCTGAAGGTGTCTTCTAGTAAGAGAATGCCTACAAAAATGAAGTATGAAATTGCTCCAAATTGAACCTTGCCAAGATTTAGAGAAAAACATATTGATCAAGACTGTTTTTCATGAAATATGTAGGCTTTCCTCTACAATATTCATAACAGTCAAAGAAGCAGTGCTAATCTTGTTGACCTCTAAGCCTGATCTGTGTTAACAATGAAAGGTTATTCCTGCCATCAGTCTTTCATCTGAAACAGCAGAGGTTCCTGTGACTGATACAAAGGTTACAACCCTACTGACGAACAGTCTGATGCCTTGGGATAAATTCTCTTTCGTAGTTCGCCCTCTTAAAAACCATGGCAACCTCACACATGCACAACTCCAAGCAAATAAACAAAAATATCTATGTGAAAAGACAGTGAAGTTGCAAAGAAACCTTGAGATGTGCAAAAACTAGAAAATGTCAGAATTAATCTGTTAGTACAACTTTCGTGTGCTCCAGTGCACACACGCTTAATATAGTGGCCTACTTGTATGTTCAAATACTACCCTTAGAATTTCTGACTTGTATTTAGAATGAACACATCTAAAAGAGAAGTGACAAAAATATACCAAAGGACATTATTCCCCAGAAGTGCTTTGCTTGTTGTCTATGTTCTTTTAAGTGTGCTTAGTGAATCAGATAAGCAGTTGCAAGGAGAAAAATTGTAGTTTCTTGGGTTCTATCCTTGAGTATCAGGCTGTAGAAATGCACTTTCTTCCTCCTTCTGCCATGGAAAGCCTGTATGACGTTAGGTGAGAGGATTTCAGGTCATTCTTGTCACAGCTAGCAAGGAATTTTCCACCATTGTTTCTTGCATGCTGTTAACAGTCTAAGATGGGAGTATCTTCAACTGAATTTCTTGGAGTTTTGCTATGAGCATAAGTGATGGTGTGCATTATTAGGCACACTAGAAAAAGGTGCTCAGCTGTGGAGTCTAAAGTCAGATAACTTTCGCTCTTAATAAATTTGTGTCATTGTTGCCCATCTTCAGAATGTAGAGAATGCTTCTGCCTCCCTTGCAAGCTGTGAATGCTAACTCTTTTTCATGGAGTGCCATAGGGCAGTGCCATAGAAAAGGCAAGGAAAAATTAATAACTCTGTTTTAGGAACAAAGACCACATACTGTGACACAGTAATGAATTAATGACTGTTCAAACTGTCCCCACATTGACCAAACCATGGATCCTGCAGAAATACTAACACTGTCACTGAGAAGTGTAGCAGAAAAGCTAAGGAACAGGAAGCTGAATGGAGTCACATGTAATCATATTTCTGCCACATAACTATATTTTGTACCATTTTCATGGTTTTCCCTGCAACCTTTTTCCTTACAATTCTTTCCTGGTGATAGGCAATGCAGCAAGAGTTCTTCTAAAGGCCTGACTTCCCCTGGGCTTCTTGTAAGCTGTAACTGAGACTGGGATTACTCCAAGTTTTCAATTTCTAGACATTCAAATGGGATCCGGGACAGAGTTAGAAAAATGAAACATTATGGATTAGCAGAGGCCAGCTTTGGTTATTCCATAGGAATCAGAAGGAAGGCCTTCTGTGTTATTTCAGCTAAAGCTAGAAAATATTTTCTTGGGAAAGTTAATTTTGGTACTGAGAGATGTTTTTTCAGGCTTATTGCAAACAGTGAAAGGAAACTTAAGACAGTTTTTTC
Source organism: Rhabdornis inornatus (assembly GCA_013397075.1). Taxonomy (NCBI): domain Eukaryota; kingdom Metazoa; phylum Chordata; class Aves; order Passeriformes; family Rhabdornithidae; genus Rhabdornis; species Rhabdornis inornatus. The sequence continues at coordinate 810,567 of VWZS01003937.1, read as the reverse complement.
ACTTTTTTCTCTCACATGCATAACCAAAATCCACCACTAAAAATATGTGATTAGAAGAACTTTCAGAGCTGTATGTGTAGCAGGGTTAAAGATCTCATATAGCCTACTCACACAAGTACTTCTCTGAATGGTTTTTAATCCTACAATTTGCTTGGTGAAAAAAAAAAGTAACGTGATATACCACAGTCAGGAGCATGCTGGACTTGATTACTTCTATTTCATGGTAAGAAATTTCAAAGAGGCAAATTTCAGCCACAAAAGATTGAAATCCTTTTCCTATGTAATGCAGTTACTTCCATACGTGTTCACTCTTTTCTGGGATCTTCCAACCGTGACAGTTTATCAGCAGGAGTACTCACCAACCCAGGCTACTGAAACACTATGGATTATTTCAGCTATGCCTAGCCTGTCATGTCCTTAATCTTGCAGGGCAACATTTTACTCTGCCAGTGGTGCTAGGGAGTTTTGTTGGCATTCTCAGACTCTGTGCAGTATTCCTTTGTGTTAACAGAGTCTGCTCACCAATTCTCCCCATTATTTATCCCCCATTGTCGCTCCCTCCACACCCCATGTTTTTTTTGACCTTGGGCATCATTTAATCAAAACCAACACAACAAAAAAGGTAATAGTGTGTCTCTGAAATACATTGTGCTTTTTTAACTGTTCTAAGTTTGGCAATTGTGTTTTTTTCATGGCATATTACCATAAGAAGGGAGAAAGTTTCAGAGATATAACAAAAAATAATTCAGTAGTATCTTTTTACATAACTTTGTATACAGTGGAGATTCAGTGTTTTGGAAAGGTGAGCTTTTGGAAGTTTTCCAATTAGACAAAACTAATCTCTTAATAACTGTGTTTCTTGGATGATTTAAATTTCTACTTATTAACTGGGAGAAGAACAGTGTTGACAAGTCAGCGTTTACTTTGATGAAGTATAAGACCTGCCCATAACAAGAGCTCTGATTCTATTGGTAACAACAGAACAGGCAGGAGCAGGAAGAAGGTAATTTTTGGTATTCTGGTAGAGAGACTGCTGTACCTAGAGTTATGGCAAAGAATTTTCCTAAGGTATTCTTGGCGTTTGGTGTCAGAAGTAAAACAATCTAAAAGGATGGCTATCAAGTAATATCAAATAAGATTCCTGTGGAAATATACGCAAAATCTTTCCTGTGGGGAATAAGCAGTTCATGTGTGCATGGCGTGGATGGCGGAGGGTGGTTCTAAGGGTTAGATTTTTGTTAAGGCAGCTTGCTTTCAACAGGGTTTATGCAAAGATCTTTGTTAGTATAGATCTGCAGATTGTCGTAATCTCGGCCTTGGCTCTTCAGCGGGAAGATAAGAATGTTGGAAGTGCCAAGTGATGAATGTAGAAACAATCTCAGCATTTAGGAATATCCCTATGTTTGGATCCTTTTGTGTGTAAATTAGGTACCAAAAGTAAAGGTTTGATTCTTACTCTGTCACTTACTGGCTTATCTTCCTAAGTAATGAAATTCCCAGCTAAGCCTTTTTAGCACTCCTGTCCCATGATGCATGTTCGGTGTTGCTGCTTTGATCTATGACATTTTGGGTTTTGATCGCTTTTCCTTGCTACCTTTTTCTCTCTGCCCATCATCAGTAAAAAGCTGCTTTTCAGAACTTAGAAACACACTGAACTTTTGAACTGGTATCAATGGTTGGTTATCCAAATTTCTAGGAGAGTAATTGCTATTCAAAATACTCCAATTGTTCCTTTAGGAGTCTTAGCCAGATAAAGTAATCATTAGTAGTGGTGTGAATCTCTTTGGTATTTTGCTGTGAATGTATTGGGAAATACATATTAAATACATTACATCCACATGTGCAATATGAATTTAATCTCCAAGTCACTAACTCCCAGGTCTACCTCCTGCTTCCCTTGGGGTGGGAAGCCTTCTAAGCTAATTAGTAGTAGTACATAAGATTCATCCCTGAAGAACATTGTTCATTTTATCACTTGTGCTGTGTTAAAAAATGGAGGATGCTGCTGGATGGTAAAATGCATGGAAGCAGAAGAAACACTTGGCAATGGAAGAAAACTTCAGTAATGCTCAGACATCCTACTGCAAGGCCATCCTGCAATCATACATTGTGTGTGCCTGGTCAACTCACAGCTGAATGAATTTGGGAAACAATTACAAGACAAATTTTATCTATCTATCTATCTATCTATCTATCTATCTATCTATCTATCTATGTATATGTAGGAAGAGATGTGTAAGAGATCTAACTGCCTTCATGTGCTCCTTGGAGGGTTCTCAAGGGATTGTGCTATAGCTGCCTTCTGGTCCCGAGCAAGTGCATTGAAAAATTATATCTGCCTGGTCTCAGTAATCTAGGTAATAAAATGTTGGTTGTACCATTTCCTGTAAATGCACTCCTGAAAATGTTTGGTCTAGTTACAAAGAGATTCATCATTTGTATTCCTTTCTCGAAATGTAGGGGGTTGCCCTGTTGCACACCTTAGCATTCTGCTGAGGCTTTAGCATTGTTGGAAGCTGTCTGCTGAAGGATTTTCCTTAGAATAGAGTGGAGTAACAAAATATATTTTATGAATGGGGGAGGGGAAAGTGGGATCCACAGCAGAGAGAGATGTTCTAAATTGCAGAATTTAGAAATAAATCATTCGAATACAGTAGTATTTTTATGGCACTATAACCTCTTCTTGCTGGGGCTTCTTAGAAAAGCCTGGAAACAACAAAAAGTGTGGGATGCAAAATGACAAAGGTCAGACAAAATGTTCACTACTGAGATAAAAAGCTAGGCTTGGAGATTAACTTGTTCTTTGAAACCTCTTTCTTCTGACAGAACGAATGGTAGCACAGGTTCAGCAGCCTTTACCCTTACTGAAACCGAGTGAGTTAGAGCACATCAGGGACCCTCAGTAACTTCCCAATCACACCTGTGTCAATACAAATTAGCCACTAATTACTCCAAAACACTGACTTTCTATATCAAAAGGTGTGTGGGAGTTCAGTTAATTCATACTCCTTGTGATTGTAGTAATGATGCCTCAATTACATGTGTATGTGTGTCTGAGAGATGCATGAACACCCATTACTGTGCCTATGCACTTTACATGTGTCCATATACAAACACCATACATCTTTGCCTGCACTTGTCAATGGTTCATTTTTTAGCTGGTCATTGTACCTTCTCCTGAGTCAGTATTCAACTGATATTCCAGCAGGGGCCTGTGGGGTGTTTTTTTGGCTCAGTTACAAATGGGAAGACAAGAGCTTGGATATGTGAAATGCGCTTTTGATATTTTACATTATTTGCAGTAGAAAGTCTCCAAATTTCAGTGGTGCAGGCAACTCCAAGTGAAATGATTTCACTCTCTCTTGGGACAGAATTTTTGGGTTGCTCTTCAACAAGCCAGTACAGATAGTAACAGAGTAGATGCTCATCCCATCCCTCCAGTGTAACAGATTGTACGTAGAAAGATATACATATGCTTGAAGAGAAAAATAAGTGGATATGGAGGTGCTTGGTTGTCTTTCCCAAACTTCCAACCTTGATCATTGCATAAATCTATGATCAAGCACAGCCATCCTGGTCTAGTTCCCAATCCCTTGGAACTGATCTATATGTAATAGGATCTGGAGTGTTTTCCCAGACTCTGTGTTGCACTATCTTGCTGAGTGGAATTGAACACCCTCATGTCTAAAGACTCCAGAGGAAGAGCTTTTTAAAGAGGGTTTCTTAATACAAAGTTATATAAAGGGCCAAGCAGCCCAACCAGCCAACTCTGCAGATGTTGGGTGTGACCCAATATGCTGTCCTGGGACAATCTCAGTGCTATAGCACATCATTGCATTCTTCTTTGAGAACTAAAGACAGTTTCTTCTTGCATATTGGAAGAGAAAATAATGATATTGTTGCTGTGAAGTGTATGTAAACTAATCTTGTTCTGCAATAGAAGCAATAGTTTGTAGGATATAGGGTAAGCTTGATGTCTGTTTTTGAGTAACACAAAGTTCTGCTCAAATTACTGGACTTCTATGGTTTTAAAATCTGCTTCAGTTTGGTTGCAAAATCTGTAAAAGTTGGATTTCTGAACAGCAATAAATTTTTAAATTAAAAAAATTAAATGGAAAATAGTAGATATGTATACAGACATTTTCATTTTCCTTAACTGCCATAAGGCTACAAAACTCAGTTCTTTTGTTGTAGTGCATATGGTAGCAAAAAATTCTAGATACAAAATACTAACTCTAATGAATTTCTCAAGTACAGTGACTGTGTGAGAGAAATTAGGGAGTTTTACATTATTATGAATTGTTTTGATTTAGCAGTAAAATTTAGCTTGAGCTAAGGCCCTAGTAGGTTGATTGAAATGTGTCTTTCCCCAATCATATTCCTAGCAAATTGTTCTTTTCTACATTTTCCTTTATGACTCAGAGTCTCTAAGATGTGGTTTCAGGTAGTGCTTCTAATTGCTTTGCTGATGCTTTCCTTAAAATGAGGAGATTAAAATTCATCTCTATATGTAGGTATCTTAACATTTTTTAATACATTTTAATTAAAAGTCCATTCCCAATGTTAATTTTAGATGAATGATTGTATAGTGACAGACAGCTGAGGGGTCCTGCACTTGGCTGTATTCCATTAAGACTGTATGACTTCTAATTAGAAATGAGCTAATGCCAAAGTTGATCTTTTCTGAAGTCTGAGTGTGTTCAGAGAGGAAGACTGTGTTTTAATTAAAAATAGAGTGACCAGTAGCAAAGTTCAAGTCCTCTATGTAGTGAAGCAGCATACTACTCAGCAAAACCATAAAATAGAATTAAGTTTTGCCATCCTGACCATAGCAATTTATGTGATCTTAAGCAGATTTTTAATTTAGTGGGCTCTGAAAATCTACTTAGAGTTTAGAAATAAAAATATTTTTGCTGACTTTGGATATTAGATTTTACAACTTTGATTGTTCTCTTTATTAAACATAATTTTAAATGAGGTGATACTGAAACTTTTTTTTCCCCTAGGATTTACTAATACCCAACATTTTCATTAGGTTTTAACAAAGTCTTTAGAATTCCTCATTCTCTTTCTTAAAATCTGAATCACCTGATACTTTTCCAGCAATTAATTTCATGAAATCTGAGCAGTAAATAGGGCATGAGTTGTATATTGTAAGATTGAATTAGAACTCTTGTGATTTTGAGTGCCTATGCATACTGGAAGTGGAAGATGCCCAAATCATTCTTATAGCAAGGATTACAATGACAGTAGAAGCTGCTAATGCTGATAAACTCCTTATGGTCTTCTGAATACATACTTATTTTTTTTTCTCTTCAGATGAATGCCATTATAATAAACCCTTTTGTTTACAACCTCTCTTCTAACTCAGAAAGCTTGTGAATGCATTCAGCACACTGTAGACAGGGGCATATTCATCTATTGTCTGTCACTGAAGTGCAATCACCTCTGAGGTGAAACATGACACTGGTTCTTACATTAAAGTACTGCTGATAGTCTGATCACTTCCTTTTTTTTTTTTATCTCTCAATATTAAGCCTCACCATAAATCAAGAAGTATTTTTTCCCTTTTTCTTTCTTCCTGTAACTTTTATACTGGAACCAAAGTAGTTCTCCATCCTTTGTCAGTGCTTATTTTTGAAAAGAGACTTTGAGTTAATAGTGATCATGTCATTTTGAACTTCAGCAAAAGATCTCAGTTTGCCATTAAATTTTCTGCCCCACTGACACAAAGGGGCAGCAAAAATGCCAGACAGTCCAGACCTTAATATGTTTTTCACGGCTGAAGGTGGCATGACGTGACAGTTCTCTAGTCATTTGACCACGACTTTAAAAATATTTGCCTGGAGCCAAAAGCCACCACCATGTAGATTTCTCACTGTGCTGCAAGATTTAGGCCACCAAGGCTATTATTTTATTAGGGTGTCTTAGAGAGATGCATTCCTTTGTAAACAGCCCTTGTCTTTTGAAAAGACCTTTCTCAGCTTCTATAATTTTTTTGTGCTTTGATGACAGAGCAGCCATTAAATCTGGGCAGAGATAATGCCAGGTGATAAATTCTTTTCCTCCTGACCTCGTAAATCAATTGGCAGAACTATACACTGCTTGGTGTAACAGTGTGCCATTTTTAATTTGTTACTACTGCAGCACAAACTAATTTTAGCACTTTAATGCTTGCTCTCTGATCCAGTTTGCAAAACAACTCCTGGTTAAAAGCAATGCAATAAGTGGTTATATTTATTGGCCTTATACCAACCACTGACAACAAGAAAATCACAACTGATGCCAGTATTAGTGTTATTACATCTAGATAGTAGTGAAAAAGGAAGTTGTGTTTATAGTAAGATTTGTATCCATTCTCACTATACTATTAATATTTAGTTCGGCTGTCAGAAGTTCTCTGCTGATACAAGGAAGAGAGGCAGTGGTATCTCAAATTTTAGTAGTCCCAGTTTGCCCAGGGCAAAGAAATCTGATTTTCAGCTGGCATAGGTGTAGGTCAGGTTTCCAGACGTCTACATGATCTCACTCTCTTGAGGAGTTTGTGGAAGAAATCTTCAGTCATCTGTTTTCAGGGTTCTTCCCTCATTTTTCCATTAGAATTTGGAAAAGGCCAATGTAAGTTTCCAAGAGGAGGGATATTTGTTTTTCTGTGCATAAGGAGTTCAAAAAGTGTCATTTTTCTGAGTTTGCCACCTTACTTCTGCCTTCTGCGTACAATTTATAATGTCATTGTGTTTTTGTAGTAGCTCCACTATGAAAAGCTCCACTTTACCTGTTTGCGTGGTGGTTGCAGGGTCAGTAGGATTAGGTGTAAGAATGAATCATGGACGTATTTTGAAGTCTAGTGTAGAAGGATGACCAAATCAGTCTTGATAGAACAGCCAGACTTCCACTGCAAGAGGATGAGGCTTTAAACCAGATGAGAAACCAAAAGCAAAGAAAATTAAAAAGAGGAGTCATTAATATTTCATCCCTGTCATATTTATTCCTTCAATTTTTTAAAGAAAAAGTCTGCTGTAATTTTTGTCTTTCAAGTGAACTGTTTGTAAAAACACTATGGCAAACTTCAGTTTAATGCAAGAAAATCAGAGCAGGAGGGAGAAATGAAGGAGTCTGGGCAACACAAGAATGATAAGCTTTGGGATGTGGTGGAGAGTCAGAATCTGAAGCTACAAAAGAGAGCAGCAGAGCAGTGTGCAGGTCCTAAAGAAGGGGCTGTATTCATGCAGAAGCAGGAAAGATTATATAACTAAACAGATAAGTAATTCCCTTCACATAAGCAGTGAAGGCACAGGGAGTGATAGCCTTGAACTGAAATGAAGAGAATCAGCTTTGAGGAGGTCAGTTTGAGGCAAATCCCCAAAGGAACCATCACTGTAAGAAAAAAATCATAAGCTCTTAGTGTCAAAACAAAAAAGTTACTACATCCACAAACTTTTGTAAGCAGTTACGTTTTGTCATCTTTGAAACTGATAGTAACTCTCACAAATATTTACAAGTTGTATTTTCCTATGGATTAACATTAAATTTAATTAACCATGAAGCACATCCTGTTAACAAAACGCTGGGGCAGTGTCCCACTTCTGGCTTTGGGGATATCTTCGAACTTACAAAAACATCAGGGTTGTGATATCACCTGTGTGTGCACAGCTTATACAATTTTAGTTGTATGAGAGAGAGAAAACAAACCCTTCACTATGGCTGAGTGTTTTGCATTTGTAGGTGCCATATGATAAATTCTAGATGTAGAATTATTTGGTTAAACAGTCTGTGGCTCATTGCTACTGCTGAAAGTACATTTTAGGGTTTTTAACAAAGAGGCCAGAGTCCTCCTTCAGTGTCTACCGGAGAGAGTCCATGCAGCTCTCTGAGATTCTTTAGTTCTCCTGTTTCCTGTGCTTTTTTGTATATGTCTCTATATGATATCTGTCTTTATGTTCACACACATACTTTTATTCTTATTATATATAATGTCTATATTGTGTTTAGGTATATAATGTATAATCAGTATTCATCTGTATAAAATCTCTATGTAGATTATCTCAAAATACGGATTGTACATAAATTACCCATGTTTTTCTATACATCATATAGTATATATAGTATCTATATAGATACATGCATGCATAGTATCTGAATATAGTCCTGGACAAGTCCTGGCTTTTAAAGACCCTGACTGAGCAGGGAAATTGGACCAGATGACCCAGATGAAATTAATCTCTTCTGCCTTGACCTGTCATTCTGTGGCTAAAAGAAGCCACTGTTTTTCAGTTATTAGTGGGCTAATGTCCTAAAGGAGGGAGGTGAGTGTCAACTAAAATTTAAAAAATCTTCATATTTTTAAGATGTTTTTAAGAAAGAGTTAATTTTCTTTTTATTTTGGCCCAACTCACTATTCGTTTTTACAGTTTTGGATTCCTATTTCCTTTTGTTATCAGGCATACCTTTTCCTATCAGCAATCGTTTCCTGTTCTAACTTCCTTGAGGTGGGTGGGAGAAGCAGAAAACAGAACAATTTGCTGTAGCATCAAGGTTAGTGAGTCCCTTTTCTCTCCACAGACTTTTTTTGTAGGCCCATCAAGAAGTGCTTTGCTGTGCAGACACTTAGGGGAACAGATAAACTGTAGCTAAAATATTCTTTAGCAGGAAATCAGGGAAAAGTATTACCGAGACACAGTCATTTCCATGCCAGTGACATAGTTGCTCCATCATCTTCTTTCCCCATCTATCCATGTACTTCAGGAACAATGAAGAATAAACATTGCACAGCTTATGTATTCTTCTACTGATTCACCAAAATCTGTTCATCTCTACTCACACTGCTTTTAATATGAAAGGAAATACCTGTCATTTACTATATTTCATTTCTTTTAGAGTAAATTTTTGTTGTTGACTTAAATACAAAGAGTGTCTGGCTTTTAGATAGATGTTTGAATTTGAAAAGTCACAGTCTGGTCTGGATCCACTAGGTGAACTCACAACACTCTGGTTGTAGAAATGGCCCTCTAAGAAGGAAAATACAAACAAGTGGAGATGGAGGGTAGCAGTGCTGTTTTAGATTAAGTATGTATTTGGGTTTTCAGAGTGGTCCATAGGAGAAAAATCTGGATGGTAAAAAAGCAACTGAGCTAGTGGGAGGCTAGGTGGCCGTGAAGCCATTACAAACTCCAAAACCATACTAGGAAGCTTTAGGAACAGGTACAGATGAAGTTAAAGACATACTTGTCACTATGGTTCAGCCTAGAGGTGGGTCTCAGAAACCTTGTCCTTTACCCTGCTGTGTGTCTAATCAATCATATTGGTCAAAGAAATTATCTGTCTTTAGCATCTCTGGAAAGAGAGAAAAAGAGAGACAGGAACTCTGTGTACTTGAAGTGCTAATATTTAATTCCAACATGAACTGGTTTTCACAAGAAATATATAGGATCTGCTGGGATGTTTGAGAGTATCAACGTGCATTCTGTTTTGTCAATTTAATTGCGTATTCTCTGTTATTTTTGTCTTCAACTTGAACCGTAATTCCAAAAGGTGTTGATGCAAGGGAGCAAACAGTGATGAGCAATTAGGGGTCATTAACACAGAGGGACTTTCCCTTTGTGATACCAGATGTATCTTTAGTTATTGCTAAAGTTCAGGAAATACTTGCTTTCCATCCTGGTTTTCAGACATGTGGCGGACTGATTGGTTTCCTTGGGAATTTAACTCAGAGAATGGCTTAGGCCAGGGCAGAGGATATTCAGAAGGACAAGGTCTGCTTCAGGTTACTTACTCTGCAGCAGGAACAGAAAAGAGTGACTGAGGAAAGCAATGAACATGCTGAAGGAAGTGATGGGCAAATGAAACCCCTGAAAACACCAACATGCCCAGTGCAGAAGGGAGAAAACTGTTCATTCGTTGTATTTTGTGCGTTGCCTTTCAAGTGCAATAGCTCTGGAGCAAATTTAGGGGATGCTTCCTAAAAATGCTATCAAGAGTAGTGTTTATGTCCTGAGGGTGTAGATAGAGTGTATTCTACACAAAAGAGTCTAAAAGCATATGGATCTGTTGTATTAGTCCCCACATAGTTTTCTGTACAGTTCCCAAATGAAAGAGCATAGCCTATACCAGGACTAAATCACAGGCTGGTTATTTATAGAAATCTGTTTAATAGCAGCAATTTACTGTCAATGGCAAGTAGGAGCAAATTTGAAGATAATCTCCTGAAATAGGCTCTTACAGATGACACAATTTCATATACAAGAGCCATTGCAATTTGTAAGAATGTCCTTAAAATGTTCTGTAAAGTATCTTAAAATATCAGCATACATTGTAAGGTCTATTGCACACTTCCACAATGCTCTTGTAAAAGCATTTATCTACTCTAATCTTCTTAGTCCTTCACACAAATGATTCTTATTGTCAAAAGACTAATACCTAGGGCATTATCTCATTATCTTTTATATCTGTGTTAAAAAAACCCAAATGCAACAACAAAACCCTCCCCTTTTTTTTGTTGAATGGCCATAGCCATGTTCCTCATCCTTGTGTTACATCAACATTCTTAATTATCAGCCTGTGCTTTCCAAAGATAAACCCAGAAAGAGGCTAGTGTGAGCTGATTCTACTGCTCATTACAATTCTTTTGTTCCATGTTGTTTTACTGTTGATTCTTCAGCACAGAAGTAGCTGCATATGATTTAAAGTAAAATCGTATACGTATGATTGCAAGCTAGGGCCTGTGAATCTTTCCAGGTCACATCATGGTTTGCAATTTCACTGTTTTCAAGGGGAAAATAGTCTGGACTCTTGTGTTCTTTCAGGTTCTGAGTCTTGAAAGTTCAGCTAATGCACGCATTCACAATGTGCTTCTTGGCTAAGGATGTTGAGGATGTTTTGATAGTACAGTGATCAAGGGAATAACTCATACCTGCATCAATTAAGAGTGAAGTTCTATGAAAACCTTGTTCAGAAGACTAGGGAACTGGTAAGTTGTAGATACAGTAAAAGAGAGACAAATACTGTATTTGGTCTTAATTTTCACCTGGGGTAACACTAGAAAAAAAAAGCCTGGTCAATGCAAGATTGAAATCCAAGGGCAGTAAATAAACAAGCACTGATTGGACTGACAGTGAATTAATTTTAAAATAGAAAGGGGAAATTTAAAATTAGAAGAGAGCTGAAAATAGTAAGTAGCAAAAAATGCATTTCATTTGAGGGCCTAGATCCTGCAAATCGTTAAAAAAAATGTACCAGGAAGGAAGTTTAGAACATGTTCCTTTAAAGCAAGAGTAAAAAAGTTTACTAATGGCAGAAATAGAAGCTGCAGCTGTGAACATATTCTAAAGAGTGTTAGATAAGCACTTGAGGGGAAAAGCACTACAGGTTACAAATGCTAGACTTAATTGGCTATATGCCTTCTTCCATCCTGAAATGTCACTATGCAACCAATGTCAGCTTCTCCACTCATCTTCTCTCCAGGGGATAATAAACATAGCCTTTGTACATGTCAAAATTGTGCTCCTTACATTGCTGTTCAGAATAAATCTGCACATTTAGTTCCATTTTTCTTTGCCATTTGCTTTTGTTAAACCCCCATTCTACCCTTCTGTTCCAGGAATATCAAATGCCTGGTGGGTCTTTTAGACAGATCTTACATGTAAAATAAGGACATGTGTTCAGGTAGCATGAATATGCCTCCTGAAGTCTGTCACCTATCTCTTCCTTCTCAAAAGCACAAGGTCAAGGGTATGTGGTTATCTCAGATCCACAGCATACACTTCATTCATGGTATATCACTACTGTAACTACAATCCTTGAAGTATCACAAGAGAATCAAACTAAAAAGGGGTGTAGCTTAACTCCTCAGCTCTGTGAGATGAAGCCATCAACCTACATGTAAGCAATATTTTTATTTTAAAAACACTATTAGTGGCATTGGGGATAATAATGTTGAAGGGAACCCCATTTTAATGTGATTTGAGTTTTTTAGACACTGGAAGTGGGATCTATGTGTATTTGTTCATGAACGATGCTAAATTAGAGCATCAGTACACAAAAGAGCACAAACTCATCCATATAATGAAAAGTTTCCAAGGGGAATCCACTTAGATATGTGTGAGAAACCTTGAAGAGAAAGTTAATTACTTAGGAAGACTATGACCAACTAGCCAAGAAGTTTGGGTTGTTTTCCCACCGACTGACCCTGCTTTTGTCAGAGGGGAATAACTTTCTCAGGATCACTGTATGTGTCCAATTGTTTAGAGGAGCAGCCACACTCCTGGTGTCTGTGAAATTATTCTTCACATGGGCAGGGTTCACTGTCAGACAATGATTCTTTTTGAATTAGACATTCTCTTGTGGTCTAGTTGGCACTTTGACTTTCCTACTGCTGAATACTTAAAATATTTGTGCTGCTAGTTTACAAAGCATCAAACTCTCATTGCCATTTAAAGGTTGCCAGCAACACTGCTTAAGTATTTTAGCAGTTGGATTTCAGACCTCATCTTTAATCCATACTTCCTGTGGTGACAGCTCTAGATAGGCTCTTTTTTCTCCTTGCACAAAGACCAGAGTATTTGTGAAGGATCCTCTGCACCTGGATTTTCTCAGATGGAGTTCTCAGAGAGGATGAGGTGGATTACAGTTACAACACGGGTAACAACACCTTTACAAAATCAATTTTGCCTAATGTTCCAAAATACTAATAATGTGCATTTGAAAATGCATTGGGCACTGTCTGTTATTATGAAGTCTACACATTTCATTTCATTGTAATGATCAGAGGCTGCCTTTCATCTTTAAAGAGCTGAATAAATATGAGGTTTGCAATCAAACACTTCAAGCACTTTGGGGACTTCCTCTTCTGAGCCCCCCAGCTCTGCCTCCCCCCTGACTTTCTGAAACTTGTGATAAACGTTGCTGTGGGAGTGGAGAGGGTACCAGAGCATCCCAGAAGGAGTTTAGAGGGAAGATTTGTGGGATACAGCTCTTCACTCTCCCACCCTCATTCTTGTGCTTGTGACTTGACATGAACCTTTAGAGACAATGGAAAACCAATGTTTTTTTCCTAATCTAAGGGTGACTGTTGTCCTTTCTCTTCTGGAATAAAGGGTCTCTTTAAGAGTCTGAGAAATTCTGGCAATTTAAGTCAAACTGAGTCTTCCCATACCATAACAGCTCAGAGCCAGGCTGAGGCTGTATGGCTATGGTCCTTGTAGCAGTAAAACTGCAGTGATTGCTGTGGCATTGACAAAATGAGAATCCCGATTCAAGGTTGTGTTTTTAATCCTCGTGGACCCTTGCCTACCCAGCAGTTATTTAAACATAATTCTCATTACTTATTTGTGTCCTTAATATATTATTACATTAATTATACAGCTTTTATGGTTTATTAAAAAAAAAATGTCCTCAGTTAGGACATCTTAGTACATACTATTTCATTTACATGCATATTTCTGCATTCAAAACCTTCTGTGATTCTAACTGATCAAAAACAATAAAAAATTTATAAAGTAAAAATACTCCCTTGGCCTTAACTTACACCACTTTTAATTCAATTTTAATTATTAATATTATAGTTGCTCTTTTCATTTTTGCATTTTAGACTTTGTGAAAGCTAGACTTGGCCTTGGTTTTCTGTCCCAGATCTAAGAGTTTAGCATTTTCAGCTGTTTCTTTACCCTTATTTCACCACTTTCCCTTGTGCTGGATTAAAAAGCATAACTTGAGACAGACAAAATAACAATGCATGAGGGGAAGGTATTTCCTGTTATGGATTATCAAGATACTATCCTTATTTTTGAGTTGTGATTTTGTGCAGGGTGTGGGACAGAAATGAACCACTGTTTTGGATTACTATTTTTTTGAATCAGTCATCCCTTTTTCTTTCTCTGGTTGGAGGAGAGATGTAGGTACACACGCACACACATTGCATTTGCAGAGCTTCTGGTCATTCCTTTTGTCTAATTATGGATAGATGTAGCAAGTTGCCTGAGGAAGAGAAACAGAATAAAAAGGAGGGAGCTTAGAAGGGGACAAAAATAATATAAATAAGTTATTCTATCTTAAGACAGAGTTGTCACTAGACCACCTACTTTAGGCTTTGAAGGCCAAATAATTGTATTCAGCTCCTTTTTTCTTGGGGCCAAATGCTTGAGTGAGGTGGGTCTGGACCAGAAGGCCTGGTGTTCACATGACTTACAGATTTTTCTGGGGAAACTAGCATGACTATAGCTCCTTAAGATATTTCACAGAGTACGAAGTCCTCTTCAGAGAGCTTGGATCTGCTTGAAGTGGCTCCTGTAAAATCTATGGACTCTTCTGCTTTTCTGCCTTACTTGTTAGATTTTTTTTTCCTGTGTGGAACGTTTATTACTTCTTTGATTAGAAGCTGTTTATTAAAAAAATAAAAACAACAAAAAACTGAGATTTTACTAAAAGCGCTGTGGAGAAAATATCAGTCTGACTACTCTTCTTAGTCACTGTTTGTAGTAGTACTTTTCATGAAAAGCAGTACTGTGCAGCAAATATTCTGACAGCCACTGACTTTTACTGTGCCACTTCGGCAAGGCAAGGGAATTCTGTCTCATTCATTGTATGAAATAATATCCCACACAAATACATAAAGAGAAGAAAAAATGCAGTTAAAAATATTAATGTACCACAAAGGAAGAAAAATATTTAGTAATAGGCAATCTGTGTGTGTTTTCTGCAGAATATTTTTGCTGAAATTTCCGACATCAAGGGTTTTCCTTGGAGCTCAATACCCTAGGCCTCAAATTCTTCACTGCCTGTGTATTATAAACCATATATAATAATATATGGGGAGAGAATAGTGCAGTAAGACTCCTGGTATAGGTAATTTTAAATGATATCCCATGTTACTTTAAAGAATTGTAAGTAAACAGCAATAAGTAATAGAAAATAAATAATGATAGATTTTGGTCATCTAATCTCTCCTTGTTTATTTAAGGGCACTGTAGGGAGTCCAGAAAAGGATTAAATATAAAATATGCAGATATTATGGCTTCTTTTCTGTGCTGTATTCTAGTGATATCAATAGTCTATTCCCATGTGGGTTACTAATTAAATAGGGGAAGCAAAGGAAACAGGAAAGTCACCCTCTATCTACTTACTATATGAAATTTCTGTGTTGCAATGACATAGAGAAAACTGAAATGCCACTAGCACTTAGGAAAATTCACTCGTTTTTTGCATTTTTGCATTAGTAATTATGATCATATATATGTATATGCTATAATGAAGGTGCATTTTACAATTTTGCCACTTTCTTCTCTGTGTCATTTCTACATCAACCTCTGTATGCTCCCTATGTATCAAAAAAACCCCCCAGCTATGTGATGACTGCTTATCACCTTCTGTTTAGAAACATTAATATACACAGCTGAGTCCTCTTAGGATTTTGTAGTTCTCTGAGGAAATTTGGTGTATGAAACAGCGTTTTTTCTAGAAGAAAAATGATAGAAAAATATCTAACTCTTTTTCTGACCACTTTTGAGGAATGAACTAATGAAAACAAGTAGAACCTCTCTGTTATTACACCACTTACTGTTTTCTCTCTGGTCTGGAAGGGAGCCTTTCTGTTTATTTCAGGTGTGTGCTGATGGCTACAAGTCCCCAAGCTTTCACTTATCTCTGACATCAGCACTACTGATGACAACCCATCATGAATGTCCTTATTAGTGCTTAAATTTTCAGTTGTTTATTAGCAGTGTGACAATTGTTGGTTGTGTATGTGTGGTAAATGGTTCAATATGCAATTACTAGGTCAACAAACTGGTTGTTATGAAGTTCCTAATTTTTATAGGCTTAAGACTGAGACATAGATGCAGATAAGAAAAAAATAAAAGTGGGACAGAGAGAAATAAAAGCTTTCTGCAATGTCAACAGCCACTAGAAGCATTTTATATATCACAGCCATCTTGCCCAAGGCACCGCAGGAGGCATTGACCCATTACCAATGAGATCATGTGTACAGCATTCAAGAATTCATGATGGAAAATGTCTTTTCT
The DNA here is from genome assembly GCA_013397075.1 of Rhabdornis inornatus. Classification (NCBI taxonomy): domain Eukaryota; kingdom Metazoa; phylum Chordata; class Aves; order Passeriformes; family Rhabdornithidae; genus Rhabdornis; species Rhabdornis inornatus. The sequence goes on along the minus strand of VWZS01003937.1, from coordinate 794,554 downwards.
TCCCTCATGCCACTTTATTTCCTAGTTCTCTCAAAAGTAACGGGAAAAACAAAAAGGGGATTAAAAGCCGCCTGATTTTATATCTTTGCTTTTCATTTTCATTTTTATTTGTGCCTCAGACCTCTGTGGGAAATAGCTAATTTTATTTACTTTATTAGCAGCATTTGTGGTAATCCAGAGCTCAGCAGTGCAAATATCTCAAAGGGTAAGCAAGTTGGAACTCCTTTTCTGAGGACAGATCAGGAGAGGTTTCTTGCAGATGGCAGAACATCACCTGGGGGTTGCAGGCACCATTTGTTTCCCTCCTACAAGTAAAACCGAGCTGCTAGTTTTGACTCAGTGATAAACCCAACTCCTCCCATCCTTGTTCACCATTATGTGTACTGCCAGGGCAATTAGCACTTAACTAATGGGGGCATTCTTGATTCTTCACTCTGTGGCTTAATCCTGCTGCCATTAAAATGTTTTCTGAGGACAGGGCTAGATTTCTTATTTGCTTCATTGTCACTCAGCTCCCCACAGAGACCATCCACATCTTTGAAAGAGTTACTTGATCTTTGTTCTTACTAGACCTCAAACCTTAAAACTATACAGCTTCTGCACATTTGGACAGATAATGAAATTAGGCAATAATAGTGGTACTGGGCTCATATCCTTACATCAAAGCTTCTACAACAATTTGAACACCAAATCCTCTGTGCTTTCCTTCTATCAGCTTAAGGCTTTCACAGGTTGTGAATGAACACTGAAAAATTAAACAACAACCAAAAAAAGAAAATAAGGAACTTGCTTTTCTCTAATGTATTTGAAGTATTAATTCAACGTTTATCCATTTGTTACATATACACCTCGAAGAAAATGTAGCAATTAAGAATCAGTTTTGCTGTGTGCTACCAAGCACTGCACTATTTAGCCTTTCATTTAGGCAGGAGGAGTTCAAAATAATGTACATTGCTTATAGTGGTTCATTTTTTTCCTAAATTCTTCCATCCTCTTTCATACTGTGCTTGAAGTCCTGTTCTGTGAACCACAGCCCTAATTCATTTGAATGTCAGTTCATCAAATAAAGGGCCAGGTGCTGAGCAAAGAGGGTCAGAAACTGGCCATGTGAGTACCTTGATACCACTATCTGACCCTGATTTTCTGTTGGTGAAGTCATCTAACAGACAAAGTATTTGTCGTGAAAAAAGTGCATATATGTATATATATGTGTGTGTGTGTATATATAAACAGAATAATCATGTTTTCCAAGTTGTTTATCCACATGTCTTGTGATACACATAGACCTGATGATCCGGATGAGTCCCTTCCAACGTAGCATATTTATGATTAATGTCCCATATCCCTTCAGATTTCAGCTTTAGCCCATCCTGCAAAGAGCTGACCATTGTCACCAGTGTGGGCCATGCACTTGGACTTCCCAGGTAGCCACGTGCAGAAGCAGAGCTGCTGTGTCTGTTCCGGCGTTTTAGCTGGGGGAAAGATCACCGTGAGGCAGGAAGGTCAGAAAGGCTGATGGATGTGATTTCCTCCCCTGTTCTCCTCCACAAGCCGCCCAGCAGCCTGTGCTGCTCCTCTCAGCCCCAGGCACAGAGGTGTCTGACCACTGCCAGTGCCTGCCCACACCCCCTGCAGTTCAAACCACAGGAGCAAAGGCTGCTGCCCACATTATGGTTTCTGTCCAAAGGGTTGGGCTGTAAGCTCTGGCTCCTGCTAGGAGGTGGAGATAGACTCTTCCCACTACTCTGCTTGTTCATCTTCTTCAGGGACCTCCACAGGTCTTGGTTTGAGTTTGGATTTCAGGCCCACTCAAAAAAGTAGTGTTTTTTCTTGAGAAGGATAAATCTGTTAATAACTTGAAAAATCCAATAAAAATCAGAAGCAGTCTGCAAAGGGATATAAGAAGCACCACAAATTGGCCAGCCTTTACTGTAGCTATTTTTTGTTGGTTTTATAAGAGCCTCTTGAAAATTCAGTCTCATCCATTTTGGGGGCTTTTGTATATAAAATTGTGCATCCCTCTGGAATTCTGAGGCATACTTTTTAATTTTATAACTGATTTGAGCTACATTTTTTTTAATATAAGGTTCTTACCATCATAGGATTTTGTGATCACATTAGTGGTGCTGGCTGCATCGTCCACTGGCAGTTTTACAAAATGCTCACCCATGTGTGCAGTTAAAATATTTCCCCGTAGAAGCAAGCCTGTGTGTGTTCAGTGGCACTTGTTAAAGCAGGTTGCTGTGCTGATTGATCTGTGAAGCACTCAAGGTGTTTTTTAGTCAGTGCTGACTCAGGGACTGTTGGGCAGTGGCACGTCTGCCTCCCTCTGCCCACTGAGAGCCAGGGAAGGCTGCTCTGTGCTCCCCTGTCCTCCTGAGCTGCTGTCTGACTGCAGGCACCTGAGGACTCTGAGTCAGTGTGAGAGCACAGGATGTTTCTGGTGCCTGAGACTGAGCAGTGGGATGCTTCATATGTTCCTTGGGCTGACTGACAATGTGTGCAGATCGTCTCCTCCTCCTCCTCCTTGTACTTGCAAGGGCTGGGAGATGGGACTGACAGGGTTTGCCTCATGGGGCTGACTGAGCCGTAAGACAGATTGTGCTGTAAGAAATAAGAAATAGGCCTAAAGAAATGAATTGAGGTTTTACCAGAGCACTTGTTAAGTGGGTCATGAATCAAGCACAACAGGGTCTACTGGCCATCTTTTTTTTTCTTGTGGTTAGAAGCTACCATTCAGTTCTTCAGACATATCAGAGGCTGAATGGGGTGCGGGGGGGGGAGGGTGAGGTGACAGAAATTACCGTATCCAAATTCTTTATTTAACAGCTGAAGCTTGAAGTACCAGTTACCAAAGAGAGATGGCTGTGGTCAGAGGCTAAATCTATAGAAAACAAGTCCTGAAAGCCAGGTATACTGAGAAAATCTTCATTTCAGCATGGACTGAACTGAAAATGAAGCAGCCAAGCAAAGCTTTGGAACTACTTGCAGGGATGAAAATGGTCACTGGCAATGTATTGTTGTAGCCTCATGAGAGCAGACCTGGCATCCACTCACTGGCAGTCTGTTATCCATTTGGTTAGCACTTTCAATGTAGGTCTATCTTTCTGTCTCCATCTAAACTATTTAGTGACTTGAGGCCAGAATGGTTAAACTCTGTAATGAACTTAGACAATCAATCAAAAATTTAGAGCATTGTGGTTTGGTTTTGCTTGATTTTTTATTTTTTCCCTTGTTAAGCACATTACCTGTTAGCCTATTGTCTTCATCTGGAATCAGGGAAGACCCCCCCATAATTTAAGGCTGAAAAATTAGGCTGAACCTTCTTTGCACCTTTCTTTCCACTTTCTCAGGAAACATTCTTTTAAGTGTGCAATTTCTCAGTCTCTCTGCTTAAACCCATAGTAGTCTTTCTTGAAAAATGTATGTGCTCCACCAAAGAAAAGTGTTCAGAATTATGTATTGTTTCAAGGAGGAAGTATTAAGGGCTTAATTTTATAATCTAAAAGTGAGCTCAGCCTTTCATAAAGAAAGCTGTGTTTGAAGTGGGTATGGATTTAAAGCAAAAGAAAAGTTCATTCTTCTATTTTTCTCTTTCTTTGAAGCTGAAAGGAAAAGCCACTTCTTGAAATGTGGTCACATAATATCAACCAGCAAAAAGTATTTGCTGGATGAAACCAAATATGTAAATTAATCTTGTGTCTCAGGCTTTTCTGTTCTTATCTGATACCAAAAACTTTTTCCTCAGAATCAGTTTAAAAGGGGGTTCTGAATTTTATCTGACTTGTCTTTTTTTCATTCTACATAAAGAAAAGTGGTTTTTTTGTTGGTTTTTTTTTTGTTAATTCTGGCCAAATAACAAAGTTAATACTTCCAAGGTTCTCTTTCGAGTGTGACAAATTTAACTACTCTGCTACAGAACACAGTGGATGCAAGACATTTCAGAAGCCAGTGCTTAATGGGGTAACCAGAGCAAACCTTAGATAAAAGCCACTGACACTGAATGGAGACTGCATTTCTGTGGCAAGTGAAAAAGTCTATGGGCTGTCTTTTTAGAACTAATTCCTCACTGCTATTTGTAGATGAAGCAAATGTGGCAATGTTTCTACCTGATTTAAAACCTAGGACTCTGTGTTTATGGGTTAAACCCTCTACCAGAGATGTGTGTTCGACCATTACTGAGCTGCCACATGCCATTTCTTTCCTGATTAGATTTGATCTTGCTGGTCTGTCTTTTCATCTCTGTAAGAAACTATTGATGTCTTGCTTCTCAGTTCCCTGCTTCCCTAAATCTTCTGTTTTCCTTGTGTTCCCATAGTTACAGATATTAAGTGGGAAATGATGAGAAGAAAACAGCTGTAGAAATGTCTGAAGTGTCTTTTTCCAATGCAGGTATTTGACATGAGTGTCCTTCCCCTCTTCCTGGCCCAGACAGTGCTGTGGTAGGACTCATTATTCACCTGCATCTACTGTCATTGCTGTGACTTCTCTTTTGACTTCTGTTTTCATCCCTAAGTGGCAAGTGGCTGTAGTTCATTGCATGCAGTTTCTGGAGTCTGGAAGGAGTGAGGTTTCCTAGAAGCAAGGTCTGCTGTTGATCTTTGCACTGATCTCTGCATTATTCTTTGTTTTTTTCATTTGCAAGTTGTTGATTTCATCATGATGTGCCTTTGTGTTTACCTGAATGTGTCTGGGGCTGGGAGAGAAAGTAAGATAGAAATTACTTTTCTGACTCATCGGAGCTATTTCTGACTTACGTTTTTACAGCTTTCTGGAGCTGATTTGGGGGAGGGGGCTGGGGAGAGTGTGTGTTGACATTACTGCTTTGATGGGTACTGCTTAACCTTTTTGTTTGGTTCATGAGAAACAGTGGTGTTTTCTTGAATTTGTTTCCATTATTTGCTATGCCTCTCTCTTGTGGCCAGCTGTATATCATATCACTTAAAAAAATCAATGAAGTTGCAACTTTTGGAATTGTTTCTAACTGTAACTCTCACTGGAATGAAGGACAAGATCTAGAAGATCATTTTCTTTCCTACTGTTGCTAAATCTATGCAGTTTTGAAGATATTAGTGGTAAAGACATTGTACTTTTTAGACACGATAGCTGAAGACCTCCTCTCCACTCCTTGAGAAGTAATCCAATTACAGAAAATTGGACAGTAAATAAAAGCAGTGAGGGGAGGATTTGGCTAACTATAAAACACTGAGGCAGTTTGTTCTGTGCAGTGTTTTTGGAAAGCATTTAACACAGAGTTTAATCCCATTCCAGGATAGTTTGCATGTATCTTTATATGCAAAATTTGGAAAACAAATGGTTTCTATATCTCACAAAACAGGGGTATCTTTGACTGCAATAACAAAAATAATAATAGAATAATACGTTTGCTGATTGTTGTATTATTTGGTGTATTACAGCTAGTTATCTTAAAACAGTTTAATTTACCAAAGTCATTAAGTCTACACTGATTTATTCAGTGTGATTCACTTCCAAATACCTGCCATATAACAGTTCCAGCACCATTATTCAAGTGTGTGAGTGAGTGACGTGTGTGTGACTGGAGGAGAAATTGCTTACCTTTTTCTAATCCTTGTATCAATTCACAGATTTATCCAAGTGGTAGGAGAGGGAAGAGCCATCAAAAAGTTTTTTCATACAGATGGCAGCTGCAGACTTAAGGACTCTGCAGTCTGGCTGTGATCGTGCAGCTCCCATCAGATGCTGCAAGGCTCAATGACCTTGATGATTTGGCATGGCTGTCCTCATCTGATGAACACAGTGAGCTGGCTGCTTGTTTCATCCAGCTTTCAGAGAGGAAACAGAGCTTGAAACTGGTAGTTTGTGATGAAATGGTGTGGACTAATACTGCACTCTGGATTAGAGTCACTGTGGTAGGTTAGAATTTTCCAAGATGATGACAGCTAGAAGTCAATGCCTTTTTCACTTTCTCTCCTGGTGCTGGTGTAATAGTACAATGGCCAGAAAAAGGTATTGGCTCCTCCCACAGCTGTGCTTCCTGCAGCATTACAGGGCAGACTAAGGATGCCTGGGCAATTCCAAGGGAGAGTGTGCAAGCTCCCCACAGAAATGATTTTGAGTTGTTATAAGAGCCTGTTATGTGCTTTAAGAAGCACTGAAAAATATTTCATAGATTACAACAGCGCAGCAGTTGTTTTGGCAGCTAACTGGGTGGGTTGGAAGGGGCTTGCTGGTGTCCACTGAAACAGCAGCTAGGAAAGGAGGCTGTGTTCAGAGGTGTCAGACTCAGAGCATGCTCTGACTCTGCCTTGGAATGTATGCAGCCCAAGACTCAGCAACTAAGAGAGAAAAGACTGAAAATAAACAGGAAGTACTTCTGAGCTATTATGTCATGAATCAGTAAAGAGTTTTCAGCCTTATCATGTGGTTTATTCATTGTGTAGCTATTGCTACACACATGGGGAGAATTCATATACTTCCTCAAGGTATTAATTAGCCTGTGCTGGAAGGTCAACACAAAAATTCATCTGTAGTAGGTTGCTAGCAGCTGAAAGGTACATTTTTATGCTGGACACTCAGATTTCAGGTCTTAAGGGTGATGGAGAAGAGGATGCCAACAAATGGTTTTGTCTAATGTCTATGGCTGTGTGAAGATGGAAAGTAGGGAAGTAGGGAACCTGAAATTACCTTACTGTTTAATGAAAAAATTGTAGTTTTGATTAAATATCCTTTTAGAGACATGAACTTTTGCCTGTTTGCTTTTTCCTTAACTTCCCTCCTCTAAAATAGAATGTCCTTATGCTCTTTTGCTGGTTTATGAACAGTATAATGATGCAGTTATGTATGTTTAAGCCTGTAGTTTCCTTATAATAATATCTTGTTTTAAAAACCTGAAGAATCCACACTGTAGGGTTACCAGTGGAAATCCAAAATTATGATAAGCCTGCTGAAGAAGCCTATTGGAGCTTATGGAACAAAAATGATGTGCAAGTTTAAAACAGGAATTTTTCTCCTGAAGTTCTGTTCTCCTACCTGAATTTGAAGAATCAATCTAATCTAGACAGATGTATCATATTATTTATATCCTTTTGATAAACCACCAAAATAACCTTTTAAATTCAGATGGTTTGTGTCTTTAAAAGTCTTCTGAGACTTTCCCTAAAAATAGTTTACAAAGCAACAGAGTCAAATTGTTGGGGAATTGCACTCAAATGCATTAGAGAGTCTATTCCTGGGGCACTTAAACCAGTCAAAGTAATAAATATAAAATGGTAATTTTTCTCCATGAGCTGTGCTTGCTGCTCCCACATGATTTCATTCCCACCCCAGAGTAATATAACACTGCCTGCTCAAACAATCTCCTGGATTCATGGAATAAGGCAGCATGGGGCTGCTACTTTAAGTGTGCTCAGAAAAATCGACAATTACAATTAATCCCTGTTTGCCTCAGAGCATTCCATTATTATTTCCATACCCCAAGTGTCAGTGATTTTTTTAAATTTTAAGGAAATTTAGACTAAGCAATGGATTAGAAGGATATATTGGTGTATTAAACAAGAAGTGAAAACATAGAAAATTAGGACATAGCTCTATTTTGTTCCTTAGCTATATTTTTAACTGGTCGCTGAATACATGGGAGCAATAAGCAAAGTATTGTAGATAGCCATTCAACAAAGTGTGGTAGTTAATTTTTTTTTTTGTCTGATGAATTAATCACCCACTTCTTCCTAATAAATGTCAATCATACAAATTTCTGTTAATATGGGGATTTGTTCTGTACTGTGAAAATTCTGTTAGCTTGTTCAACTTGTAAGTTAGTCTTCCCTACTTAGGTTTTTCTTCATCAAGGAGATTTTTGGCTTTGTCCTGAGGGTGGCCACAGGTACACATAGTCCTCCTGTGTTGGCCAAATCATCTGTGCAGGCAGCTGGCACATTGTCAGAGCTGGTATATTGTTTTGAGTACCAAATTTAGTTTTAAGACATAATTCCCAAACTCTTGAGAACTCTTGAGTTTTCAGCATTCATCTCACTGATTAATTATTGACCTATTTCAAGGTATTCAGTTATATTTGCTAGTATATATGAAGTGCATATGTTTGCAGGTTAATTTTTCTTCCAGGGATAATCATGATACTAGTCCTTTGAAGTCAGGGATGACTGAAAATGACTATCATATTATAATAATATAACTATTATAACAATAATTCCACAGGGGTAGTTTAAGCATACATAGTTCAGGGTTGCAAATGAAACATTCTGACCATAGATGAAACAAAGGGGAAATACAGGAAAGAGACTGGGGATAGTAACTCCGGGTTTTGTTCACCTGTAATGTTGAGTTGGACATCTTGTCTTAGTCTGATCTCTTTTCAATAAGTGGATTTTTTCTGTTTGTTTGCATGTTCTGTGTATGCTATGTCTGAAAATTTACTTTGAAGGCATTCTGACTTTTTCTGTTTCTCAAATCTAGTAAAAAATTTCAAACTATGGAGAGGCTGTCAAGTGTAACCAAGCATTCTTCCTTGCTTGTTGTCTCTATTGTGGTTAAGGGCATGTCTGCCTCGCACAGAGGAGCATCGTCCAAAAACCTGTCAATCAGCTAGATGAGCCCATGAAGTATAATGCCTTCCTTGGATTGTACTGTGGAAAAATTAACTGAATGGCTGAAGAATAAGATATCTGATGTATTCCATCTACCCAAGGAGACCTATTCTTTATCTCCCTGCTTGGAACTGAGCATAGTTTCAAGACTCACATGACGATTTAATTTGTGTTCTGGTTCATGTTAGTGGTAGATTTAATTATAACTCACAGTGTGATTACTATCAACAGCTTCCTACACTGTATCTCTAAAAAGCTACCAGGAAGAGGAAGGGCTAAACATTGGGAATATTATCTCACATGCCATTCTGTTTCTCAGTTCAGCACATTACCACAGGATGATTGGGGATGGTTCATATCCATTTAGCAGGATGAAAATTTCAGCAGGGCATGAGTTGGTTTTGTGTCCTATTTGGCCATCTTGGATCAAGGATATTAACCTTGGATTTTAGTAGGCAAAGTCTTGCAAAATATAAGCACTTCACCAAACCCATCCACTGAATATTTGTCATCATACTTTATTGTGCTATGTAGGCCAAGGATATGCCACCTTCTTTCAAAAACATCCTACATAAATTCAAAAGCTAGTGTGGTGGTTTCCGTGCGTAGGCTATTCCAGCTAGGGTAGTTGGAAGAGGTGAATTTAGAAAGTAGCATATTGCATTAGGGTTCTTCATGGAGTATCTCACAACTAGACCACTTGTTAGTGTCTGTGCTGCTTTCTAGAAAGAATGGTTTCCAAAGCGCTTGTGGAAGAAGTCCTCTGCTACTTAGAAGAGCAGCAAATGGATGTTTTTTCTTTGGGTACTTGGTATCCCTTGGGAAATTCTTGTCAAGTCTTTGGGCATTATCTCATTGCTAAAAACCATTTGCCTCTTTACTCTGCAGAAAACTTTCTCTTGGCCGGCCCAAAATAGGGGCTGCCCCAAACAGCTGAATTTTATTGACTTTTTTTTCATACAGATGTCATCTCAAAGGCTTTCTGCATCACCTCAGGGGAGCACCTGGAGCCACCTGGCTTGCAGGTCTTGTTGAAGACCTCCTCTTCTTCCTTAGGATGATGTTCTAGATTGTTTTCTGTTTCTGCCACATCTTATTTTCCTATCCTAATCAGTATAGTCAAAGTGCCTGCAGATTTTATATGCCACAACTCGTAAATTTATTTTTTTATTGTTTTTGCCCTGGGCATCAAGAGCTGTTTTTTCCCTTTTGCCTATCAATTATGTGTGCCTGAGTGTTGCTGAGGTGATAATGGGACATTCTGAAGAGCTCTGCAAGATTTTCACTTCCTTTGTCACTTGGAGCTGCTATTTTTCTTTGCTGGCAAACAAGGAATAGCCTAAAAAGTCTTTCCTCAGCTTACTTGGTTGTGATTTTCCATGGTGCTTTGAACTACTCTTTGCTGTGCACTTTTACATCTGTATGATTTTAGTGAATGCTTCATGCTTATTGCATTCTATTGCATCTTTAAAATGTATATAGAAAAGCCATTTGTTTGCAAGTTTTATTACTGCTTTTTCTTCATGAAACCACAAGAAAGTTGATTAGAAAAGAAGAACAAGTGCCCGTTAAACCCAAAAGCGTGGTTGTCATCCAGGAAATGTGGTGGCCTTAATTCACCAATGGTTAATTTTTAATTGTGTGTGTTAACCTCATACCCTTGTGGAATTTGCCTTGAGTGACTAAATTCTTTGCATGCCATGCTCTTTGCTGACTTTCTCAGTTTCCTCCTGTTGTCTACTGGCAAAGCTATGCCCCTAAAATACTGCCTGGAATGAAGGTTAAAATATTATATAGTTTCCCCCAAGTAAGGAAGAATCTATGATGAGGCTGCTCAAAAAGCAGATGTGGGGTTTTTTTTTTCACTTCTTAGACAGGAAAAAAAACCTTGTCTCTGGTGCTTCCACAGATGTGTGTGTGCTGCTTGCATATTTCTGAGAAGAGCAGCTTTGGCAGGACTGCCTCCTATCACCTGCCAAACCCCAGGGAGAGCCAGTGCAGCTTCCTACACAGGAGGTGAGAGCTTGGCATCTGCATGCCAAGTCACCTGTGTGCATGATGACCATTAGGGAATGTGCCAATTCACCCATGCATTAACAGAAACAACTCATTTGTCTTGCATTACAAAACTGGTTTACCTTTAGAGGCTGCTTGGAAAGGCCTTAGGCAATCTTTCAGAAAATAGATGGGTGATCAAAGAAAAATTTTTGGGATCCCTAAAGTCCTCAATTTTCAAGGAGGGGTCAATCTGGCAATCACCTTGTATCTTCTGAAGAATTCTGTAAAACTGAATGGAAATATTTTCTTTTGCTAGAAAAGTTCCAAGGAAAGGTGCAAATTATTTGATTTGGAGATGTATTTTGTAAGTGATCCTTTTCCCAGGTGTCCTTACAACAGAAAGGAAGCTCTTTCAAAATATGATGCCAATTCTCAGCCATACAAGGAACAATCTTCCAGCAGCTAATATGCTCTAATGTTTCTGCTGAATGCTTCAGGACCTGGATATGCTTCTACTTGCCTGGTTTTCTGTCATCAGAGTGCAAAGTGGGAGGTGGGTTATAGCAGAGTTTTATTCTGCAGAGGGGAAATATACCCGGTCCTGTTGGCTCTAGACTCTCACAAAGCCTAAGTAAAACTTTTGTTCTTAAGACTCCAAGTTATTTGACTTATTAAGTTAAAGACATGGTTTCTTTAGTGACCTGTCAGTTTTGAGAAAGCTGCATGCTTCCTGTGGCATGTGGCGGTGTTTCATTAGAAATGCTGTGTTGTTGGAAGAGCATTGCCTGTAGGATATAGCTGAAGTGCAAAGAAGTTGCCGGGTCTGATCTGACACTTGTAGATTGTTTCACTGACTTTTTTTATGAGGCTTGGAATTTCAAGTGATCAGAGCAAAACATAGGAAATATCAAGTAATTAAAAAACAAACAAACAAACAACAATCCCGAAACGTCTCCATGCATCAACATTTTTATTGGCCTGCTTTGCAGTGTTTGATTTCAAATTCTGCTATTTGCTCCCAGAGACAGCTGATACCATCTGTAGAGATGGAAGAGATGTCAGCAGTCTTGCCCTCAGGATGCACTCTATGCATCCTAACAAGTCCATAAAGAGTGTAATAAAAAACTTTGAGGTATTCATTGTGTTTTACCTGATGAAAAGTTACATAGAAATGACTGCTGTAAAACCCTTGTCTTTCATCAAAGAATGGATTTATGGTGATCCCATAAGCATTCCAGGTTGAAAGTATGATGCTCATGCACAACACATAGGTTTCAAATGTTCTTGAACTCATTAATATTAGTGAATAATAACATACGTTACATCACTTCTCCAAGAGAGCAATGTTAAAGTTAACTTACTGTACTGTGAACTGTTTTCCAGCTCAGCTGGAACTGAGCTTGGCACCAAGTCCTTTCTCCAATGAATGTATTTGGTTTGTTTCACAGTAATTTACTGCAATGGCTTTGCTTTATTATAACCTTTGTTCTCCGCAAATAGTGTCCATAGGGAAATGAAACCTGCAAACCTGCTCTCTGATACTGGATTTGTCTTCTGTTATCTTTCTGCTTTCTTTTATCTGGAGCTTAAATCCAGCCTTGGTTAACGGTTACAAGTTTTGTCTTATACCCCTGCACTTGGATATTAATAAGTTGTCAAGCTGCCTTTTTAGCAATTTGCATTGTGACAGGTTACACTTCAAGCTAGACTTTCAAATATGTGTGAAGGAGCTACTTAATAAAGTAGTTCCTTGATAATGGGCTTTTACATAAAATCTACCGACACAATTTTTTCAGAAAAGCCTGAAAGGAATCTTACGTAAATTCCAGTATATTCATTCAGCTTAAAATTTCTGTTATTTTGCCCTAACCTCTCCAACCTGTGGGCATTGGCCTTGTCTTTCATCTTCATTTTCTGTGCTGCATGTGGTCAAATAGAGAAAACAGTGAGACTGTAGGCCTTCATGATCACCTTGGTTCAGACCTTGCCCCCTGCCTGTTAGTTTGATGTGGTCCCTGGGTTTCTATGTGTTATGAGAATGCTAGTACAAATATCAGTCCCTGGGAGAAGGATCTTCTGAACTTCAAACTAGCTACACATACACAAAAATTCTCTGATAAAAAAGTGAGGGTTTGAAAATGCTCCTTCATTCCCTTTTCATATAGTTTTCTGCCATATTGTGTCCTCAAGAAAAGTGACTACATATTGGCTCCTATCAGCACTGGCTCTACTCAGTCTTACGCTATTTTAATCACTTTTACCTGTTGAGAGCACCATTTGTTAGTAGCTTACTCCGTTCCATTTTTAACAGGACTTTCACTTTCATGAAGAAAGGAAAGGTTATGGAGAAGCATGGAGATATTAGGATGATTTTTTCAATGTTGTTTGGAATTAAACTGTTGATCTGCTCTTATGCAGTGGGACAGAAGAACCCTCTGCAGAGGTTAGTGCAAGGTTGTCACTTGTGGGGCTTTTTTTTCCGCCTCCTTGGTGGCTCTGATATTTGTCTGAGTGAATTGTCAGCTGATACCCAGCGCTCTATAAAAACTCTGTAAAGAAGCTCTTACCATTACATACTGTTCTAAGTACAGGCTGCTTTTTTTTACAGAGGCCAGCTATTTAAGGTGGGCCATAAACTTGTCAAGAGTTATAAATCTCTGGAGTTAGTACTGTAGAACATTTAATCTCCAGAGAGCCAGCAATATCTGTAATGGGCATAGCCATATTCCATAAGTGAATGCATACAACATTATACGTGGGACAAGCTGCCACTTGTAGCATGGTTCAGACAACAATTTACTTTGTAAACCCACCCAGCTTCACCCGTGTTCTTATACAAACAGAATCAATAACTTCATTGGAATTTAGATTAGAACATAACCAGATGTGAGCCTGCAGGTACCTAAACTCGTCAGCTCCAGCCCAGTCAGATAAACATAGACTGCATCTTTTAGACTCAAATATAACTGTCTCAATCTCTGTCAATTCCAATAATGTTGTTTTAGTGACTCACTTGTCATTTTCTCTGTCATCGTGCTCTATGGCGTGAGCAGCCAGAGGGGAAAAGAAATTGCTGCATTTCATTGAAGCTTACCGTTCATCTGTCCCTTGTTTAGTCTAAAATAGGTCGTTTACACTGTAAAAAACATGATGCCTCACTTTTAATATTTCACAGTACCTTTTTATTCAGACTGAGTTGTGGAACACCTGTAATGATGGGTGTTTTTTAACTGTGAATCCACAAAAATCCTGGGGAAATAAACTGACAGCAATAATTGTGTACAAAAATATCATATAGATTATGAAATAAATCAGCTTTAGAAAAGCTCTTTCAGGTTTCTGTTGTATCCTTAGTTTCAGTGGTTTTTCTCCCCACTTCTTGCCCTATTGTCAATATGTCGGAAATCAAGCCCCTGTATCTTGGCAGGACCACAGCTCTACCTTTTTTTTTCCTCTGGATTGTTCTCCTGTTTCTCTTTAAATATAATATCATCACATTGGAAATGAGCTGACACCATAAAGCAACCTTGATGTTTCTTTTACTGATAACCCCGTTAGAAGGGTCTGAAGTTCCGACTGCCCTACTACTTGAGAAATGAGATATTTGGCTTTTTCTTTATAGCCCCTGAGAGAGTATCATGGACCAGACTCTAAAGTTTAACAGAACAAAAACCTAGACCATGGCAATATAGAAAAAACACCCCAAACACAGTGGGGCTATTTAGTGGATTCTTCAAAAAGCCGAGGAGGAAGTAATGGCAGAGCGGAAGGTACCTGAGTGGTGACTCTGTAGACCATCTTGTGCTCCTGGACATTTGTGTTGCATACATCTGCCCTGATACACCATGTGTTAGCTGGCTGCTAACAGAGGCTGAGGCTTATTCTACTGTGGCAAATTCTGTGCTATAGCTGACAGGAAAGCACAGAACATCCCTGCTAAGGACTGGTTTCCATTGGGCTGAGTACAAGATTCGTGATGTATACCTGCCTTCTGCCGAATGCCACAAGATGCAGTTTTCAGGCAATTTCTTCTCTACCCATCAGTCCTCATTGTAATCAACTGAAAAAGAAAGAATCTTAAAATATTGTTGAAATGGGAAAAGAGATATGGTTTTACTGTTTCAGACAGTGTCACTAAAGAAAAATGTTTTTGAAAATCCCCCAGTTTTCAGAAACTAGGAATATCATGAGAGACTGGGACTGACTTTACCAGGTTCGGGAATCTACCTTATAGTTGCTGCAGTTGAAAATGCTAGTGAGAAAAATGTACAGCCAAAGTATGAATGTTCTGTGAAAATGAAGAAAAAAATAAACTTATCCCATATCTTCATTAGGACACTTTTAATTACAAGGTCTTTTTGTGTTTGAAAGAACTTGCTGCAGATGTTGCATTATACAATAGAAAGGAAGAAAATCACAACCAAAAATCTTTGAATCCAGAAAGCAGGCAAACATCTGCAACAGGTCAGGTATTTCTACCAAGCAAATCTTTTTTGGTAATCAAATAAATAGCAGAGAGCAGTTGGCCAATGGGCAATACTTGACCATTGCCAATAAATATTATCATTGATTCAGCACTGTGATAGTTCATGAGGAATTTGCAATGTCTCCTAACTCTGATTAACAATTCTCTAATTAGCTAAGGCGTCTGCTGCTTGTAGGAAAACTTGTCTTTTTTTTTTTTAATGTAATTTCTATAGTCTTTAAGATTAAAAACTACGTTTTTAAGAAGTTTCAAGGTGTATTCTTGCCAGCAATGAATGAATTCATGCTCTGAACACTGCAATGTGAAAATACCATTATAACATTGTGGTAAGGAAAACTTTATTTTAATTATGTTTTTAAGAGTTCTAAGTTGAGTCTAGGATGAGTAGCACTAGGTAAATTCCAATTTTTTTAATGATGCCTTTTGCAATAAATGCCTATGTACTTTAACATAATTTCCTTCTATACGAAGGGAAAAACAAGTTGAACTTCACTTTTGTACTACATTGCCTGTTTTTGGTGAAGGGGCCATCTCTATGTTCTTTGTTTCATGTTTTCAGGTGTATATAGTAGATAGATGAGGTTGTGATTACAACACATTTTCCATTGCATTGGGTATTTCTTTCAAGCAGGTTGCGCTTCTTGACTTGTTTGTCCCAACCCCATAACCAATAGAAGGCAACAATCCCACTCCTCAGTCTGTGTGATAAGCTGATATGAAAAATTCACTTACATTTCCTGTATTTTCATATGCAAGTGTGCTCTGATTCAGCATTCCAGACTTATATAAAGAGTGATATTGACTTTAGTTTTATGTCAGAAAGTATCCCTCTGCCTGGATGGTCTTGCTGTCTTCAGAGTGACTACACAGTTTTAAAACTGGAAGAGAATTTAGTATGTGTTTTCAAGAAGTGGCAAAGATCAAAAGAAATTAGAATGTCAGTTTTCAGCAACATCTTCTACTGCAACATTTTTAAAGAGGGTTTTGCTTTTCCTTGATATTTTGTAGCTTTACATTCTTGTTTGTGAAGTTATTTTGATGAAAGGCAATTTTTCATCTTGTGTAAGAACTAGCTCTCAAAAAGAAGAAATGGATAATATACCGTTTTTTCATTAGGCCAATGAGAAAAGGGTTGTGGGGGCTTGTGGTTTTTGTTGTTTACTTTTTGATGGGTTTTTTTGATTTGTTTTTGTTTTCTTTAAAGCAAGATATTTCCTATGCTTATATAGGTACTAAAAGTCTGAAATGAGAAAAGAAAATTAAAAACATTAATTTTTTGAATCTGTGGCTAAGAAGGTATGAAAACCAATCCATAATGCTTTTTGAACAAATAAGGTCATCTTTACCCACCCATATGGCTTTCTCTCTACTGTGTGGCTATTTTCCCCCTGTATTCAGCTTTGCTCTTTCATCCATTACTACTCCTAGTTCAAAACCATTTCTTTAAAATATAAACATAATACCAGTAAAGATGAGAAGTCTGCTGTAATAACTCCACTTGCCTGGAGGTGATTACAGCCAGCAAAAAGGAAAGAAAAGGGAAAGCAGATGAAAATGCAAACTTGCAGCGGTTTGTTGCCACGATGTAGCAAATGATTGTGAAAGAGACATAAATTAGTATGTTCCCCTAAATAAGATTCTATATTAATATGAATCTTGGAATATCCTTACAGGCTTTTTCCTTATCCTTTTGGTGAACATTTGAGACAATGTTGCACTCCCTTTAGCAGAAAATTGGAGGCTCAGGCAAAATTCGAACATACAACATGGTGCTAAGTAGATACCACTGGTTACACAGAGAAAACTTATCCAAACCACTAGCCTAATAGTTCTCATTCCATTCAGATACTGTTAATATACATGAATCACATCTGCCTGGAGAGTGCAATTTAAGTTTCCTACATCACATTACAGTTTTCCTTGAGTTTTTTCTTCGTTTTCCCTTACTGCCAGACATTTTATCTTCTCTCTTTGTGAGTGCCTTCATTCTGTTTCCTGACTTTTCTAGTCTCTTTCTGCACAAATCTGGAATCCAGAACGGGCTTCCAAAACCCTTCCAAATCTTACAAGTAGCAACCTTTACATTTTAACTTTGTTGTGCTTTACATGAGTCAAAATCAAGAATCCACTTCAGCTTTTCTGACTCTTTATTCCTTCTTTGGCATGTCTAGAATATTGCATTATGTAGTGAATCAATTGATGTTCTGTGGCCCCACCAGACAGGTGAATGGCAGCATTTTTGATCATGAAAATCTCCATTGCAGGAGGTCTGCATGTACATTTCCTCAGACAACAGACAAACTCTAAATAGTGGTATTATATGTGTACTATATATTATGCATACATGTGCATTAAGAAGACACTTTTTTTTTATCCCCTTCTGAAATATTCTTCTTGGCTTTGCTTTTAATTAGCCTCCAAAATGCAATTACTGAATTCATAAATCTCAAAGTATATTTAGTTTTCCAGTTAGCAGCATTCACCTCTATTAAGAAATATGAAAATAATACCCTTGAAAACTGCTACTTTATACAGACAAATGTATCACAGGGATTTTTCTTGTACTTCATATGGTATCTAAATTATTAACCTTCCTAATAAGGCTCACAGAAATTCTTTTAATAAGTTGCTATGATATTAACCTTTTGTGTAATACAAAAAATTGTATTTAATAATATAATTAGGTTTAAATGAAACTATTTTTAATTTCTTTGGTTCTAATTTGGTGTTGCTGTACTCCAGATTTGAAATGTAGAAATGGTGAAATGTGTTTGTGAACACAGTCCTGACTCTACAAATAAAACAGACAAACCCACCTTTTAAGATGTGAACTTGTTTTCCTCCTGTGCACAAGAGTTCCCAGCTCTCTCTGCCCTTTTTGTCTGTCTTTTGTAATGGCACATATAAACATTTACTTTAGAACAGTGGGTATGATAACAGCCATTTGAGTGTAGAGGAATTTCATATCCAACTGCTTCCTAAGTTATGTGTCTATGCACGTGGTCAAAGAATATTTTACTTTCATTTCTACATGAAGAAAGGATAATTACCATGGTTCTCTTCACATCACAATGTCCCTGTTTTCTTGAATTTGTGCTAACTTGAAAAAGAGCTGCACAAACTCCAGGGAGAAAAGATGACAGGGAACTGTGTAAGGCGAAGATGCTACACTGGCTTGAAAGTCCTGATCCTCAGATCACTGGTGGATGAGAGTTTATTCTGGACCTGAAATACTTACGTGCCTCTGAAGTTTCCTGGTCTTATGCTGCTGACCACTACCTGAAAGAAGCTAGTGGCCTGACTGACCCTTTGCTATGACCCAGTGTGCTCATTCTGTCCAACAAAGTGTCTGCTACACAAACCATGTCCTTCAAACACCAGCCAAGGTATTTCTGTGTGGCATTTAGCCAAGTAAAGAGGAATTAAATGAATCACTCAGCTTGCTAAATCAGGTCACAGGAAGTTGAATCATGCGAGGGGTAATAATGGGAAGAGACCTCTCTTGCTTGTGGGTCCACCTTGTCAGTGAAAGGCAATCTTTTTATGAAACTTAATCCTAAAACAAAGAATTATTGGTCTTTGTCCCATGCTGTCTGGCATCTAGCATAATTCTGCTTGAGGCTCAGGTTTAGAAAGTAAAACAAATATTTGAAGTTTTCTGTCATGTTTTTTTATGAGTTTGGGTGTATTTTAGTTTTGTTTATTTTCTTAGGCAATTGCCAATTATATCCATACTCTTTAGGGATGTGTGTGAACCGGCGTATTAAAAGCTGTGTAACATTTAGCATCTCTGCTGTGTGAGAGACTAAAGGAAGGATGGATGATTTCCAGGTTGCCTGGGGCATTCAAACTCCTTAGAGGCCAGTATACTGTCCTAGTTCTTTATATGCAGTTACTATCCACTTCTGCCTCGGAAAGAAGGGAATCTATAGCCCAGGAATTCAAACAGAATGGATGGAAGGAATCTTTAGTAAAATATTTTACTATCCTCTATACTAATTTGTACTGAAATAGTTTGATTTTATTTACTAATGTTAAGAATATTACTGCTTCTTAGTACAAATTATCATGGCAGCAATTATTTCCCAGGTCTCTCAAACTCACAATTCATTTAACAGGGTTTTTTTTCACAAAACTGATAGAGAGAACATGTTGAAGCATACACACTTATTGGTTATTGAACCTGCAGTAAGGATTTTTATTCTGGAAGCCCTTAGTGATGGGGCTGCCCTTAGTGATGACCCGCCCTTAAGTGTAATTTTTCACCAAAACCACTACATTTGCAAAGATTTTACTAGTAGGCCTGGAATTTTCATTTCGTCCACTATATTTTTGAAATACATAAAAACATTTTTAAAATTAAAAATAGGCATTGGGGGTAAGGTTCAACAAGTGAAAAATGAACCTTGTCTGTTTTTTGAGTATGAACTTTAAATTAAAATCGTTCAATTATGAAGTGATAGAAAACACTTCTGTAATTGTTTGGGAAACTGAACTACCTCTCCACTTAATGTCAGAAAGCTTATCTTGTTTGAGTCAGATATTATTCTTATGGAAATCTAACCACATCTAACAAACCAAAAGAGAGAATAACCCTTACTTCCTTGATGGAAGACTCTGAATGGCAGGCCACAAAAGCTCCAGACCCACTGGACTTCTGCCTTGACCATTGTTTTTTCCGTGCATCTGCTCCTTCTGCTTGGCAGAAGAGTCCAAGACCCTGGTATTGACCTCAGGAGAGTGGATCTCCAATAATCTTCCCATTGTCTGGGCATCTAGTGAGCAAGGAAGTAATTTCTGATAAGGAGAGAGGAATTGCAGGATTTCTATGGCCATAAATTTTCTGTCCAAAACAGAGCAAGGTCATATACACGAGGTAAGATCAGCATTCCTGAGGGCAGCAGCAGCAGGTCATAATCCAGGAGAAACCTTTGGTTTAAGACCGTCACTTTCAATTTAAAATAAAATGTGCTGAAATTCTTTATTAATTATTAAAACTGTTTTACATCTAAGCAAGGGATGAGGGAAGAAGAATTCATAGACTTTAACTCAGTATTGATTCCTCAATGTTTTCCCTAAGTTAGGTATTCTGTGGGAGTGTTATATTAAAGGCTATTCTCAAAGTGAACTATAGGTTAGGAACATGCTAAGTGAATGATTGTTTCTCAAAATTTCCCTCTGCTTTGATGCTTCTAGCCCCCTTCCTTGGAAAGATGTAGACAAACCAAAAAAAAACAAAAAAACTCCCTCTTTCTCTTAAGAAACAGGTGCTATGTATGCAGAGTTAGAATGCCACAGGTACAGCTAACTTGCTGGTACACACAGCTGCTTATAAATACTTGGGGAAAAAAAACCCAAACCTGGTAGGTAAGTTCAAATTGCTTACAGAATAAACATCAAACCACTTGCACTGAAGTCTAACAGTGTTAAGTGTGTATAACACTAAAAGGGGCTGATTATTCTCCACAGGTAGAAATAATAGTAGTGTAAGACACAGGAGTTAACAAAAGCATAAGGAATTTTCAAAACACTGCTCTCCACTGAAGAAGCCAATGCACTCTTTTTTGACCTAATGTAGCTATTAACACCTGGGGTTTTTTTGTTTTTTTTTTTCAGTGAGAATAAACTCAAAGCAACTGCAAGAATGTTTTTACATGCCCTTTATTTGGAAATTAGCCAGAAAAGTGAGTACCTTCTGAGGAACAAGGAGTTAAGACTCGAATGTCTGAAAAAAATCTGTCTGAAAAGCTAAATAGAGAAATCGTGTGGAGTCATTTGTCCATTAATCTATGGCTGTCATGAGAACCCAGATAAATAATGGTTTTAGTTTTAGCCATTTCCTTAGGTTTGTTGTCTATTTTCCTCCTTCTTTCAGGGCATGTGGTAAAATGTCGTGAAGGTCATGGAAGCCATGATAATGTGCAATGCAGTGGAAAACCAGAGGTCTTTTTGGGGACTTCCAATGTTCCTGATTGTTGGCAGGGTACCTGCCAATTTTAGTTGGGATATAATGAATTATAGAGAAGAAACCAGCAGAACTGTCAAAGGGGACTGAAGATGCTGCAACAACTTCTGCAACCCACATGAGATGAAGTGAAATATATTATTAGACCTTGTGTTAAGTTTTTGTTACTATTAGATGTACAGAAATGAAGAGGCACTATATAAAAAAAGTTACTTCATATGTAAAAGAAGAATAAACTGCTTTAAAAGGTTTTATGATGCAAAGTTTTTGCAATCGTATGAGTTAGGAAAGGCATACTCTTGATATAATATTTAATTTTGCAGAGTTGCCAGCATGGGGCAAGGTAAATCATTGTTCCAGTATAAAACAGCTGATGGTAGCCAGATGTATAATTCCACGCCTGTTAAAGCAAAATTAATATCTTCACTGCATAATTGTTGATACTTAAGAGATAACAGAGATCTAATTTTTCTGCTTAGAAAAGAACAATATGTATTCTTCTGTTTGAGTCTTGGAGTTGATTATACACTATGATTTCCAATGCAATTGTTCAGTGCTGCTATTGATTGCAAAACGGAGGCTATTTTGTATAGAACTGAATCTCTTAGGCTGAAAAAAAAGAAGAAAAACAAAAGGCTGCCTGTTACTGGCTGCTGTTACTGGCCACTGACTTAAATAAGAAATCATCACTATGCACACAATGTAACTAAAAATCTATATTAATGTTTACTGGAACATTGAAAAATATGTCAGGTTTGGCAATGTTGCTGGCTAGCTGGATTTTCAGCTTTATGAGCTTTATTTTTCTGTTTCTCAGAAATTACTGTCTGCTGTATTTTTATAGGACTTCAAAACTCTGGAAAATTGCCAGTAGAGGTGGAAGTTGAGTTGCTACATAAAATTGGAGACCAAGGTAATTGCCTATGCTTCTTGGAACAAGTAGGTTTCAAGAAGACACAGAGATGTCTCATGGATAATCACTGAGCCCTGAAATACTATGGGGCTTGTATCTTCTAGATGATTGTCTTGCACTTCCAGAAAGTCAATATTTGTCTAGCAAGAAAAGATAGCTAGTTGAGAATTTTGTCCGGAAAATCTACCACTGCCTTGGTAGAATAGAACTTCTACATCTGGAGCAGTGCTTTTATGTAATCTTCTGCAGCTAGCAAGTAGCTGGCAGAAATATAGAAATTCTGTAAAGCCATTAAGTTCCATATCTTATTGTTCGTATTTATTGTTCTTGACTAATTTGTAATGAAATGTTTTTCCACTTTTTTTTAATCTATCAAATGTATCAAAAATGTTTAAACAAAATTTGCGTAAGTGCCCCAAATTGAATACAGGGAGGACTAGGAGCGTTTCAAAATATCATCTGAGGGGGCTCAAGATTAATGTATTCTTATGGTCTAGTAAGGGTAAAAGACATACATAGACCTTATGTTTTTTGAAGCTGCACAATGTCAACAATTATTTCTCTAAAAATTTAGAAAAAAGGCAAGTCCTTATGAGATACAGACAATAAATTATTGGAATTTCTCCCTGTCTTGGCATCCAGCTCAAAATTTCCTAATTCTTTTAAATAGAGTGCTAACTTTGAAGCCAGTTGTTTTGAATACACACAATTTTGTTCCAGAATTGGGTGGTGTGGAGTCACAAAGAACTCTTTTCAACCTTGGTGTAGTAGGATTTTGGCAGTTGGTGAAAAACGTGCAGGCTTCTTCAGGAGCAGGTTATGGTGATACTATTCAGAGCGCTGAGACAGAAATAAAGTAATAATGATAAAGGTAGTGGTCTCTTACAAGATAGTGGGTCATGTAAGGAAGGATATCTGACTGAATTGTTACAAATGGCTCTTCAGTGAGTGTAGAGCCATAAACACCCTGGTGCTCAAAGAGCAGTGAGGAATGCTGTGTGGAGGAACGGCATGAGGTTTGCTTGCCTGTGCTGTGAATTGACAACTTGTCCCCACCACTGATCTCATCACATGCTACCCGTGAGGTACAAACTAGATATAATTTGACCTTGTACAAGAGCCTGTTTAGTAGCTTCTGGAATTCTATTTCAATATGGATCATTGAGTTTTTCACTGCTTTAGATTTTTAATGTGGAAGAATTTTTATCATGCTTTAGTACATTCACAGTCTTTAATCTCCCAGGCTTGGCTATGTTCTTCCAATGGTAATCATTATCTGTGGTTGTCTTTATCTTCTTTCTATATTCCAATCCCTTCATGCTTTATTTTCCCTTTCTTTCTGTGACCTTTTTTTTTCTTTGCTGAGTATATTGCATGCTTTCCCCTGGCAGCCTCTGTAAATATGTGCATTACTATTAGTTTCATCTCAATGTGTATGGGATTTATGCCTATACAGCTTGCCCTCCACTTAATTTAATCACAGGTTAATTAGATCCTCCACTTAATTTGATCAAAACCTTCCTCGAGCCAAATCACTTACATTAAGAAGACTAGTGGTACTTTCTACCCTTTAGTCTGATCAATATCGATCTTTTAAAGCAGGTACTTTGGGGTAATTCAATCACTGGCTGTGGATATTTTCCATTTAATTAATAGAGAATGAGAGGAGAAAATAAACATAGAAAATATCTGCAGACATGTGAAAGACAGTAGTTTTTTTGCATTTTTGAGGGAGAACAATTTTTATTCTGTTTTTGCTTCTATCCTGAAGCAGTTCCTTTGATAACAACCTGATCAACTCTCCTGTGTACAAGGGGGTGGGCAGGGTTGTACTGGTGGCAGTGTTAATGGATAGACAGAAATAACAGTAAGGAATTTTAGTATGTTATTGGTAAATGCTAGTGTAGCAAAAGTTTACTGTGAGTCCTGGTATATTGTATTTGGGTGATTACTAATGAAATATTAATTCTGAATGCCAGGGAGCAGGATGTCAATGAAATAATTTATATACCTGTTATGTGTGTATAAGCATATTAGTGTTGAATGAAGTTACAGGTAGCACAATTCTTTTCTGAAGCGTGTTGCTTGCTGTATTTAAAAAAAAAAAAAATCTATGCTTAATTTAATTTCTCTAGAGAGGTCATTTACAGACCCTAAAATAACCATGGAAATGAAAAGAAAACCAAATGCTCAACCTTGCCTTTTTCAAGAGCTCTGATTGAGAGGTGGCAATCTTCATGTAGCACACTGTAGATGACTTAGTGAGCATTTGTTCAGATTGCTACTGCTGCTCTTTTCAGGAAGAGTATTTCTATTATTTCTTATAAGTTTATGTTGTCCAATCTGTCTCAGAAAAACGTGCTCAGATATGTATTATGAGATAGCTGTGAAATATGTCTACTTGAGCTAGACTTTCAAAGGCATGTGGATTGCATGTCAGCATGTTAACACCACCACTGATGTAGAACCTTCAGTTCTCCAGAGAACATATTTTTCTCTCCTTGTCCTTATCAGCCACTAAACCAATCCCTGAGTCTATTCCAGCAGTTTCTTAAAGGCTGTAATTCCTAAACCCATACTGCTACCTACCATACTGGTGAAAGTAACATAGGATTCACAGGAATTGCTAACATTTGAAATCTGACTGGGGAGAATGACAGAAAAGAGTTCATTTCACCAAATTTTATCCATCTAAAAATCAGGGGTCTAGTCATTCTCATCTCTCTCTAGTCAGTCTATTCTCATCTAAAGCTTGTGTGCCCTGAAGTGCACTTGGTTTTTGTTTTTTTTTATTTGTGTGGGATTCTTTCTCTGTGTTGATGTTACAGTAATCTTATATTTCTAGCTTTAATAGGCAATGAGACTTTGAGATAGCTGAAATAGGGTGACAAGAATTTCATCCTTCTTATCAGCCGTTAATATCAAGAACCATTACGGGCTGTACTAAAAAAGATTTTAAAAGATCTGCTGAAGATCTCTTTAATGGTGGTAGTACTGCTTGCTTCTGGGTTGCTCTTTCTCACAAATAGCCCAAAACATGCAAGTCTCATGAGTCTTGTATTAGTGATTAGAAATCAGAGCAGAGACAACTAACAGATTTTAATACTTGAAGTCAAGATTTCAAGAATGGTTTTTAATATTTAGGACTAAATTGGATTAAACTGAAGCTGCCATCTGTATTTACTTGCCTTAATGTTTATAAACTGATTCTTTAGGCTGCAAGAAATGTAGTTTGCCACAGGTGTCACTTGGCACTCTAGTAAGTTCAGGAATTTCTCAATATGGGATCTGAAGTTCCATAGGTAAAAAAAATATTTACAAATTCAGAGACTACTCAAAGTTACAGCCATAGGTTCCTGAATATTTTAATGAATATATATGATNTATATATATAATGATAAATATTTATAAATATAAATAACTTCTGCACTGTGCTCAGTGCAGAAGTCTCGCTGAGATGCCAGAAGTACATGGGACTCAGGTTGGTTGTACAGGTGCAACTTTACATATGCATTGGCTTCTTGATTGTGATGGGAATTTTTGTATGTATAAATTTAAACTACTTTTGCCATGACAAATGAATGAAATAGCTTCTTCATAAAGACTACTTCTTCTGTAGAAAATGCCCTCACTTTCAAATTTCTGCTGACCTCCCGTGACTGTCCTTAAAAAGAGGGAAGGAGGAAGAAACAGCAAACTAAATAGGTTTGTGGTTTTGTTTGCGATGAAGTTGAAGTAATTTGTAATAACTACTTATTAGCATTGAAGTGTGTGTGTTGTGATGGCTTCTTACATAGCAAATACAAAAAATATGGGACTGAGTAAAAGTAAAGAGTTAGAATATGAGGAATTTTGGCAGATGTTGTGACTCTTTCATGTTGCTGTTAGTCCACAGCTAAGCAATGGTCCTGGATTTCAAAAGACTTTGCCATCACTTCCATTTCCTTTGAAGTCAAAGCAGGTTTTGTTCTGCTGGAAATATGTTTTTGCATATATATGGAGAAAACATATGTGATTCCTATGTTAACAGCTAGACACAAGTGGTTTGTGATTTTCTGGTTTCTATAGAAACATTAAAAGCATTTGTAAATCTTCCATTTTTAGGTAAATGTATTCAATTTTATAAAAAAACAGATGCTCAGACTCTTACCCTTTTTATTTTTAACATTTTCAAAGATTATGACAAATGGTACCAGTAAACTATACTGAAACAAGAAGTAAACGATCATATTTCAGTCAGTACCTTTCAAACTGTTCTTCTTTTGTAATTATAATGTTAAACTGCAAAATCCTTATGCTATCAAAAACTCCTGTAGGTCTTGTGTATAGAAAAACAGACTAGGAAGAAAGCACTCCTGTGTGGATAAGAAACAGGTTTGGTATTAAGGAGACCTGGTTTATATACCCAGTTCTACTGGTATCCTGGTTTTGTCAGAGCAGCTCTCTCATCTTTCAAGTGCCATTTCAAAGAGTGATCTAACATGACACTTACCGTTTTACTGAAGGGTTTCCTTATGTGTTGATGGAAGCAGTACGAGCAGCTACGTGTGTGATCACCATCACCATCTCGCTGCCTAAGTGACCTTGCACTGTGTCACCCAAAACACCCTCATTAAGAATACAGACCTCTGCTCCAGTCAGTGGAAGAGTTTGTACTCACCGGATGGAATGATTAGGTCGATGTGGGGTGCGTGGTCTTTTACCTGGCTTCTGGCAGGAATAATATTGAAAACTCTGAAGAGGCAGGAGGGCTGCGTGAGGAAGTTGTTAGCAGGGATGCTGATGGGCCTCTCAGCAGTTTTTTCCACATAGACAATGAGTGTGCATAAGTGTAATTGAGATGAAGTGTAATTCAGTTTTTTCAGAGCAGCTGAAATGATACATGTTTTTTTTAATTTCTCTTCTTACTACCTTTTACCATGACTGAATCATTTTCCCCCTCTCACCTTAGTGCGGAGAGGATAGCAACAAAAGGTAAGGTGTCCCAAAAAACTGATATGGGATGGAAGAATTGGACAATCAGTGTCTTTCTGTTAGCTGTTGTATAAGACTGATACGTTTCTGCAGCTGATCCTATGTAAGGCTAGCAAGGTCTCTTCGTTCAGTAAGCCCCCCCCAACACAGCCACTAAAATCTAAATGCATTCACTTTTCTTTTGGCTTCCTAGGCAAATTTTCATGTCAATCACAGCTCTTTGTTTTTAATGAGGGCTGTCTCCCTCCCAGGCCATCTTCTCCAACTATTACTATTCTTCATGCAGAGCAGATACAGTGACATACCAATCTTTTTTATTGTACAAGTCATTAAGGGTGTAGACAGCAATTTGAAATTTGTAAATATCCTGACAAGTTGATTGCCTCCTGCCCATTTTATGCCCATAATCTGCCAAGGTAGACCTGCCAGTGCAGACAACATTATCACTAACCCAGCATGGGCCATTGTAGAGTGATATCTGGCAGTGTGTTAATGAATGACCAGAAGAACAACAACAAAAACACATCTCAAAATTACAACTACAAACAACCTGCCAGTCACAATAAAAAACGTTGCCGCTAGGAAATTAAAAACTTGTACACTACAGTGATCACAGCCTATGCATCACTACTTCCAATGCATGGCATAGACATAAGATTAAGACTTCTCTAGAGATGAGGCAGAGTCTGAGGTGTAGCAGAGATACTTTTTTTCTCAAAAATGTAAAACACGTAAATGTGCAATATTCTTGACAGATTTTTTGTTTTCTCCTCTTGTTTTGTTTTATATTTTGAAGTTTGCTTTGGAAGAATTTCACTGTAATGAATGTGCAGAAAGACAAATTTCAAAATACTGTGATATTATTAGGTACATTCTTGGTGCTTTGAGTAAAGAGAAAGCAGAACAGATGCTGTTTGATGCTCAAAACAAATTACAGTCTTAAAAGATCATAGACATACACAGTGTTTTGGTATTAGTCCATTATCTTATTGTTGGAAAAATTTAAGTGAAGTCTTGAATAATTAACGTTTAAAGTACTAGCAATAATACAGTCTTTGCCCTGGAACCCATCCGGGATATTTAGATGTTTAGGTAAGGATTTTAAACTCATTTTTAACTTCCCTTGAAACTGAGGAAAACTGAGATCTTCTATCCTGTTTTGTACAGTGGGGGAATTGAAGTTCCCACTTTTCCTTGAGTTAAAGAACATGCACTTACCTGTCCTCAGAGTGTTTTCTCTGCTTGCAGGGTCCCCTGGCTTCCCAAATGCCTGTTGTCATTGCTGACAAGCAGTCAATGCGCTTCTTAGATTGGAGCCATGGGCTGGAACAGTGATCAGCTGTTTGATTATTTAATCTCGACCCTGTGAGAACTTCATAGGGGAACAGCGAGACTGTGTGCCTTGTGGTTTGGGGTTTTTTCTTCCTATTTAAATCCCATGTTCTGACCAAAACAGAGGCAATGAGAAATAACTCCTTCTTGCATGCTAGAACAGTAGTGACATCACTTTTGCTTCTGACAGAAGGATTAATGTCCTGCCAGGTTATTCATGGGCAAGAGATTGATT
This sequence comes from Rhabdornis inornatus, assembly GCA_013397075.1. Taxonomy (NCBI): domain Eukaryota; kingdom Metazoa; phylum Chordata; class Aves; order Passeriformes; family Rhabdornithidae; genus Rhabdornis; species Rhabdornis inornatus. The sequence goes on along the minus strand of VWZS01003937.1, from coordinate 766,069 downwards.
TTCTGATCTCTCCACTGCCCTGTGCCTTGCATGGTTCACAGTGGGGATTGCTCTTTCTCCACATGGATGCCAAAGTGAGTTTTTTTGGTGGTTCTAATTTACCAGGAGGAGCTTGCATAGATCTTCTGTCCCCTTTCTGTAGTATTTAGGGATGGGCAGGGCTCTTACTTGGAGCAAGGGTGAGGCTAAAATCAGCCACTGATCTGGATAGTGAACTGTGGGCTGTCTCAGGCACTGGTGGCACAAGACTAAATGCAAAGGTCCCAGGCCTTGGGTACAGATGCTGAGAGGACAGGAGGGAACAATGCTGCCTGATGAAGTGGTGCTCATGTTCTGAAAGTGCCAGTGTTTCTGAGCCCTGGTGTTTGAGTAATATCCCTGTCTCTTCAGATTTTGGACAGTGCATGATATATTCAACATATACAGTGTGAATTTGCAGTGAAATTTAGCCCAGGTGCAGTTTCACAATAGGTTTTTATCACTATAGACATTGGAATACAAACTCTTACTTCACACTGCTGGGCAGACACTTCTAAATCTAGACCCACTGGGTCGGATGTTGTTAAAGGCAGTGTTTTGAGGGATTTTCTGCTATAACATCAGCTCTGCGTTCTGTGGGTTTTGCTATTCAGTTTTCGGTGGTTACAACAGAGTGCAGGCATTTCTTTTCTTTTCGAAGGGATACGACATTCATTCTTCTAGCAGTGCAAGATATTGAAGAAGTTGGAAACTGCCTGGACTTGGTTAGCACCTGAATCAGTGAGTCCTTAGCTTCACTCTGGAGTTATGTTTCAATATATATCACTCCTACACATCTCTTAAAAAATAGTATTTTCCTATGGATAGGGCCACAGATCATAACTCAGCTATGCTGGGCAGTTACTGCTAGTTCCATTTGTAATATGAATCAAGCAACCTGTAATTATTATGTGGGCACTGTTCTACTTATGTAGGAGTCTCTCTTTTTTGTTTAACTTATCACTTTATTTTTCCTCAAAGTGATTTAAAGAGAAGTATTTTCTTTCTGGGTTAAATATTCATTTATGAAACTACACCAGTACTATTTCACAGTACTAGAAAACTGCCTATAAAGACAGACTTTCTGACTGAGGAGATCTCATCCAAATTTCCACTTCAGCTTTGGGGACTGACTTACTGAAAAACAAGAGAAAATCACTGTGACTTGGCATCATAAGTAGAAGCATCAAACTGCATCAGCCACGATGAACAACAAGCAGGGAAGAGCACAGGGAGGGTTTCGTCTTCTCTCACTTTCATCATTCATGTAGAGAAAGTGCAGGTTCCTAGATTCCTAGTTTAGGAAGATTAGTTACATGCTTCAACTTAGGAGTGAAGAATCAGTATCCTAATCCTTGTGCTTTAATTCTTCTTTATTTTGTCTATCAGCTGTTACATATATACACATTGTTGGTATGCCCTCACTCTAAGTACAGAACCTAGCACAGGGAAGCTGTATTTTTCATTTGTCAAGAAATCCTGGTAGTTATGGATGAGAAATCAATGCCATTTAGTAGTCAGATATTGTTATTTTCTACACCTATATTATTTTACTCCCTGCTTTTGTTTGTGCATCTAAAGGATTGTCACACTCCTTGCTTTTCATGTCCAAGCTCAAGGTGATGTGATCTTTTAATCAGCAGGCTCTCAAACAGTAGCTCTTGAGTTCTGTGGCCACCAATTGAGTGCCAAAAACTGTCTTGAAATGAAGGGCTTAAAATTTAAAATCTCTTTCACTGTTTCGTCATCCTTTTTGGGAACAGGTAGCAAGATTTACCCTCTTTGCAAAGGGATTTTTGAAGCTTTTGTCGATGTAAACATGGAGTTTTTCTTGCCAGAATTCATCCATATGAATAGAAATGGCAATTTTATTCATTATTTTTTTAATCACTTTTTGAGTAGTGTTTTTTTATGATTATCACAGTGCCACATGTAATGTCTAACCTCTCTGCTATCACTGCAGAAGAAGTTTCAAGCAGGGAGTATCTTACTTCATAGCTGGTGAATAATAACCTCAGTTATTTGCCTAAGGACGCTGGAACCCAAGATACTGGTACAATTGATGCCTTTGATGCTTTTGCCAAAGGAAAGCCATGGCTGCTGTGACTGCTGAAGCTGCTAACCTGCCTCCTGTTGCTCAGGACGGGCGTGTTGGAGGTGGCCAGAACACCAAACAGAGCCAAGATTGGTGTTTGTGTCTCTCCTTCCCATTCCCATTTACCTCCTGAGTAACCTTAGGCAGGATGATTCGTGTACAGGCTCTGTGCCTTGGCTGACCAGTGTGTACAATGACGTGGTGGAAATCACTGATCATGTTATGCTCTTTCAAATAATTTGTTTAAACTGCTTGGACCTTTGTATGGGAGATATTCTGTGTATGCCATATTCCATAATCTTTCAAAATTCTAATGTTTTCCACTTATGGGATTTATAATATTGTTTAATTATATATTTAAAGAACTTTTTTTTTTAAATTATACAGTCTTGAGGGTAACACCACCAGAAATTAATTGGATCTCTAATTAACTGTGTGATCAATTGTTATGTACAAGACTAAAAAAAAACCCAAAAACCCAGATTCTACTTTTTTCCAGCCAAGGATGCTGGAGAAGTTAAATCTTTCTGGAGAGTGATGGCTGATGTAACTAGGCCATCCAAAAATAGGATGTGCTTAGGAAGACAAGAAAAAACCCCAAACTGCCTCTAGCATCTAGATTAATAATATCAAGTAAATAATGTAGGTAGAATCACTGCTAGGAAGAACAAAAATGAATTTATGTGAATTTAAGGTTGGCTGAAGTTTGGTTTATCCCAATGAGTGTCAAGAAACATCACAAAATGGATACAATGAATATAAGTTCTGATGGTGATTGTAGTTTGTGATTTATTCTGCCAAAACAAAGAGTGCAGCTATGGAGAGCAGTTGTAGTGGGTTTCAAGTTTAGTTTAAGGATAATCAATTATATCTGAGAAAAACTAGACCAGTCTGTGTCCAGACAGGAATGATATATTAATCTCTCCAACTACAGGCATAGTAGTTTGTCATGATCCATCTCTTGTCAGTGCTGGTCAGCTTTCTCTGAAACTGTCTTTCATTCTGGCATAGATATTTGAATTTTTTATTCTGATACATAAAATAGGAAGATTTGCCTTTTTGTCTCTTTATGACCAGGTATAAGTTCAGTTGAGTCTGTTGATCGTCTGATGAAATTTATTTGGTGTTTGTTTGTTGGTCTATTTCTTTTCATTTCCACTTTTTAGTAAGGGATGCTTTCACATTCAGCATTTTACTTATTGTGGTCTTCACCAGGATATCCAGGAAATCCTGGATATCTGTAATTTTGGAATGACTTAGTCTTCATATACACTGGTGCAGTCCCAGGTCCACTAGCCCAGCCCAGTGTGGGGAGTGTTTTTATTTTATTTATTTTATCAAAACATAAATGAACACACTTATAGGTATAATTTCTGGCAGAAAATGTCCTAAGTGAATGATCAGAAAAAAAAGAATCAGAAGTCTCATGCCTCACTTAAGTTTTCAGAGCTGAGAGTTCGATGAACCTTGATTGAAAGACAGGCAACAAGGTGAATCTCTCATAGGAGATTTGAGAGATTTCTCTTTTTTAGGGGAATTGTACAAGCTAGCTTGAAGCTTACAAGATCTCAAATGGCATTGTCATTGAGTTTTCATAGAAATTTCTAAAAATTGAGTGTAGATGGTTTGGAGAAAGAAGTCTTCTTTGTCCTGAGTGCTGAGTGATCTGAATTGCCATAAGAAGTACAGCTCTGATACCAAGTTTTGGGTCTCATGGTCATCAGGCTGTGCACTTTTGTCTCATGAAATGCCACAGAGCAGGATGAGAGTATGTGTATGAGAGGCAAGCAAAGTGATGCAGAACTCCTCATTTTCACAGCTGGAGCCTTGGATTGATGTTAGAACAAGCGACTTGTCATGTAAGTAACAATTCTGCACTCTTAAATAGCAGAATATAACCTCCATAAATTGGACATTCACACTTTTTCTACAGAATGGCCTGTAACAAAATATTTCCTGATTCTACTAGATTCATGGCTGTTGAGCTTGGAATTGATCTCTGGAAGCCATTGTAAAAGAATTCCTGCAGTGACACCCAATTTCACCTAGGTCTGCAACACCTAAATGGCTTGCCAAAATTTAAACACATGCAATATTTACGTTGTGAGGTTTTCAGCCTAGCTCAGTAGATGAAGAAGCTGGCTGAGCCATAAGTAAGTCTCTAACACACTTTGGTCTTTCTGAAATTATTCTGATTTGCATAAAGTGATATAAAGCTATTTACAGCATACTGGGTTGTAGCTGCACTAGTGAAGCTACCTGGAGACAGAGGGCAAAAAACCCTAAAAGCCTGAACCTGTTTACAAGGGGTTTCAGCACACTCTGGGGGTGTCTGGCTCCAGCAGAACTCTGTACTTTGGCTCTGTCCTTTCTGTCCTCCTCCATTAATTAAGTCAGAAGATGACCTAGGTCTGACTTGCTCCCTCTTGGAAGTTTTTGTGCTCTGAGCACAATGGGAAGTGGTTTCTTACTGCGCATTTCACCTGTGATGAAGAAAATAACTTTCATTGTTATCTAACTCTTCCTGAAGTCAGGTAATAGGAAAGCAAAAAATATTGTGGAAGCTGTTAATCCCAGCTATTGCTCTAAGTTATTGAATGAAGAGCTTCAAAGCATGGTTGTTATTGTTCTTGCTTTCAATTTTAAGACTGAAAAAGAGGAGAAATTCAGATTACGGATAAAAGCAGATGCTCCTAACTCATCTGCAGGAGGCATCCTAGGCTGATAAAAATTCTGCTTTAGAAGTGCCAAAGTGAAAGAAAGGCTCTGCCAATAGCAGCATAATGTTCTTGCTTAAACCAAGCTGAAATAAATCCATTACTTAATGTAGCAGAATTGGAATAAAGTGTTACTGGAGTTCTTATTGTATAAAAAATTGCCTCAAATTAAAGAACAGTGGGTACAGATACACTTGGATATGCTCCATCAAATAATTTCTTTTTCCTGTACCAACTAAAATGAGGAGGATGCTAATTCTGTTGAGTAAAATTGAAATACGATGTGTGTCTGTGATAACTAAATGATTTTTTTCTTGGATGAGTTCTGTTTAATCTGGCAAAGCTAAGACTTGTTCTGCTTTGTTTATAATGTCTGGTACCCCAATAGTTGATTTGTCCAGAGTCTCTTTGCCTATCAGATCAACGAGGATGTTTATTGGGCAGAAGAACTGCAATTCTCAGGTGATTGAGCAAAGAAGAAAATATGAGTGTATGCATGCAGAGATAGTTTGATCCCATAAGCATATTATGGATATAACATCAAGTGAAGATACATGATATGGGAGGGAATACATCTGTGGAAGATATCTACAAATTGACATATCAGGCAAATATTTTCATCAGAGAGCTATTTTGATGGTGAGATTTTTTGGGTGGATTCAGGGAGACCCTTCTAAGTTTATGTGCTCAAGCTATGGCATGGCAAGCCCTGAGGAAGTCCATAATGAATTAAAACCAAAGCTGCCCTAGTGGTAAAATTGATTGAAACATGGGGAAACTGTCTTTGCTTAAATGTAGCATGGTACAGTGCTCTTCCTTGCTTTTATTACATGATAATGTCTGTGTTTATATATTTTTTTCTCCCATTTTCTTGAAGTGTGATGAACATAATGAAAACAGACCAACCTCCTTAGGGACATGGGGGAAAAAAACAGACAGACAATAAAATCAAAAGGCAGTAATAAACTAATAAAATAATAACATTTTTTTGATTAATTAATAGTCACTGCATCATGAAAATCAGAAGCTTAGGAGGTCAGCCAGACAAATCTTGTAGATGCATTAGATGATGTTAGCATCATAAATAATTTTTGCAGTTATGCAAGCTAAGACAACAACTCAAGCTTGAAGCTCTTCATCGAATGAAATAAATGCTCATTGATGGAGCAGGAATTTTCCCATGCATATACATATATATGCATATAATATTCCCAATTAGTAGTCAGTCTATTAAGGGCTACTTACCTTTGAAAACTCTGCTAATCCTCTGCTAACTCTGTGAAATCCAAAGGCTAAATGGAGTAATATCCTGATCACATGTGGTGGCCCTGGTATAGCTGTCATATCTGCTTTTCTGAACGATGTCTTGCAAGAATCTGCTAAATGACCCTCCACTCCATGTCTGACTTTGAAACCTCCTGAATTTGACACAGTTTGATAACAACAGAAGCATACAGATCAAAGATTGTTCTTTCCTTTTCTCCCCACATCCCTCCTGTTCCCCCATTCATGTTTGTAGTAATGCCAACATGTCCATGAGAAGTGACAGAACACAGAGCTGCTCACGAGGAGGAATTCAAACTTAAAACTCCATCCCTGCCCCAACACACACATTCTACTGCAAACCACTGCATTTTACATTATAACTACATTAATCCTGTAACTGTTGGTGCAAAGGGTTTTGCTCCTCTTCCATCCTCCTCACTTGCAGTGGCTGTGGCCCAAATAGGGGTGTGACATATGACTGAGTGGTGTGACAGTTGTGGTAGCTAAACTGGCAGAGAATGCCATAAGGATAATTTAGCTGTACCATGAAACTGCACTCTGCAGGGCTATTTTGTGTTTCTTCCTCACATCCCTCGTCTAACTGTCAAATTAAGATGTATAAAGTGATGTAAGGTACACATCAGTAGTTTAGGGCCTTTATATTTGCTAAGAGATGCCTGATAGTTCTGGGAAGTGTGTGTGAGGGGAGAAAGATAGTAAAAAAGAATAGGTGGAATGAAGAAGGAATAATTTTAAATCGTTTTAACCCACTCATCTAGTCTAACAGTCTGTGCTTTATATCTGCTTAGAAAACTTTGCCTCCAATTCCCAATATCACTGCATCACTGTCTTACTTAAATATCTTCAATTTAGTTCTGCATGTGCCTTATCAGCTTTGAGAAATGATGAAATGAGGCATTATAACTCCCCTTATAATAGCCTATTGTTCCTCTTCTTACATACCAGGAAAGCTGTTTCAACCTGTTTAGCTACATCTTATTGTGAATTCATTATGAAAGGTATTCCTGGTATTCTTCATAATTTTTGTTATATTTTCCTTCATTTTAGCTCAGATTCTCTTGTTTTTAACCATAATTTTTCTTAGCACCATCCCCTTGGTGCTTTGTCCTTTCTATGATATACATTGCCTCATCGTTACTGAATTTAAATCTGAGCAATTTTTACTTTTCCTCAAGTTGCTTCTCAGTTGAGCTCCAAAAAGGTCAGAATATCTTCTAGAGTTTAGATTCTTAATCACATTCAAGCAACTTAAAAGAAAAAGTTACTGATTTAAAAGCTTCCCATGATGGTATTCCTACTCACTAGTAAAATATTTCAGTCACTAATGAGATGCACTTAAAAAAGAGGCTTTATTACACAGATAACGGAAATTTAATTTATTGTAACTATTTGGTTTTTTTGCAATGGGGTATTTGTAACTGACATTATTGCAAATATCATTAAGATTGGATGGCCTATGTGCACCATTGGTATGTGCAGATTACTTCCTCTCTTCAGAATGATGGAAAAGCATTGTTGCCTTAGGAAGCACCACAAACATTTGAGATATAATTTGGAATGAGGAGGAGTCTACTGATAACAGCATAAAGTTGCACCTTAAAGCTACTTATTTCTCATTACCTGTAAGACTTGGTTAGTACACTCTCCCAGAGACATAGCTTTATGTCTATGAGGAGGGAAGCTTAACAAAGTTTATGGTAAAAAAATATCTAATCTTGTATATGTTTGCCAGAGTTAGAACCTGTGTTGCCATCTGCACTGTTTGTAAACCAGCAAACACAGGGGCTTTACAACAATGTGTGCTGATTGTGATACTGAAAATTCTTCCTCTTGCAGCCTGGATTGCTGCTCTTTATTCATCCTAATGCTGCATAGCTCATCTGACATTTCTTACAGGTCAGTGGAACTTGGAAGATGTTACATAGCACTAATCAATTCTGAATCTGTCTGAAGGTTGTGAAAATCAGAGCTTTGAGCTAAGTATCAGGCATATAAATACAGAGCAGCAAAACCTCTGTAGTAGTTATCTGGTAATGTTGCAAAAAGAAGACAAATTACAGGGATCCACTTCAAAAGTCCTGGAAATTGGGAAAATATAAAGAAGAAATGCTTAGAATATTTAGTTTTAACTGAAAGGAGCCATTCTCTGCACAGAAGAAATGACTCTATCTGCAACAGTTAATACTTTCCTGTTACCCACTGTGCCAGCCAGTAATTCCCAGCAGTCCAGAATCAATGCACTGCATCTATTCGATAATATCACACCGGAAGCTCCAAAGGGTGGAAAGGATGATGTATTACCTTAGAAATTATGTGGGAAGGAAAAAACAGATGAACACAAAAAATCTGAAAGTCTTGTAATGGCAACTACCTCACTTTAGTAAGGAAAACAACTCAAAACCTTTCATAGCAGTAGATGAAAATAGGTAGTAAAGGGTTTGGTCTGGCCAAGCATGTTAATGGATACTATCTGCATTATCTTTCTTTGCCTTGAACTTTTCATAGTTCTGAACCGAGAATTTTGCTTTATAATTCGGTGTTTTCATAGTAGTAATAGAGCTGCTGTAGCTGTGATAAAACAGCTACTGTGTCTAAAGCTTTGTGCTTTTTCTTTGCCAGTTAAGTTGGCCTTGCAAAAGACATTTATCTTTTTTTATAGGCTAGACTAGAATAGAGTACTTCAGTTGGAAGGGACCTACAGAGATCATGTAGGCATGTGCCTGAACAATTTTGGGCTCATCAGACATCGAAGCATGTTGTTAAGGGCGTCAGTGGTGCCTCCTATGTTCCTAAAGGAGAAGATAGTGTTAAAGGATCTGTATTCTGGAAAGCCCTTTATTTCTGTTGCTGTTATGAAAACTGCAAATTAGAACCATCCCTACAAAATGGGGGTGGGGATATGTATTTGTGGGCAGTTTGCCTATGATTGTGTTCAGCAGAAACAAATTTAATTTGGGGATTTTCTGTAATATTGAGCATTTTCATCTAAATTTTATAATTCTCCTAACTTTGTGGTGCACTTAGCTTCTAGAAATTATGACAAAATATCTGTGCACAAACATCATCTACTCACGATTGACCCAGCTTATCACTAGAGGTAACACTGGCTAAAATCCCTGCTGATTGGCACATTTCTGTGGGTGAGCCATGCAAGGACAATGGCTGGTTGCAGAAGGAGAGGGGAAGCTTGAACTCACCATCTCCCTTCCGTGTATTGAAGTGTGCCTTAATGGACAAAGATCCTCCTTCAGCCAGCGTGACTCCTCTATACTCAGTCTCATCTGCTCTGCCTTCCAGTTTTGTTACCTTTCCTGGCAGGTTCTAGAACTCTACCTGTATCCATCCTTTTGGTCAGAAAATTTACCTACTCATCTTCTTGGGTTGTCTACATCCACTCCTGTGTTTCTCCTCTGGCTTTTCCCAGGTTCTCTTCTTTAGCATGACCTGCAGAATTTGCTTTTTCTTCCTGTAGACCCTGCTCTTCATCCAGATAATTGGCTCATTCAGGCCTGGTCTTGCACACTGGGGTGTTATTTAGTACATGCCCACCTGCAGCAGCGACTCCAATTTCCTATCTTGTAATAAGTGGTCTGTTACCTCTCAAGACACACTTGGCCTGAAATGCACAAAAGCTCTGTCCTTTCCTCTGAATCTTTCAGCCTTATTCAGCCAGCAATGAGGTCTCTTTGCCATAGCCCAAGTCACAACTCCTCCAGTCCACATCTCCTCCCAACATTTGTTTGTAACATTTGATGCTCTCCTGTCCAGTTCTTGGGAAGCTTCTGGGCTCTGACAGGGGTGGAAAGAGAAATGCTCTTTGTTCAGGTGCTTGCAAATGCAGGAAAACTCTACTTGACCTAACAGAACATCCCATATAAGGAGTAAAAATTTGGTTTTTTTGGTTTTTTTCTTCTATGAAGAAGAAAGATTTCTAAATTATTTCTAATTTATTTCTAATTCTAATTATTCTAATTATCTAATTTCTAATTCTAGTTATTTCTAAGTTATTTCTAAATACGGTGAGCTTCCACCATATCAACTGTAACTTTTAAAATGCATATACAGCTAAGTTTTGACTGACTTCCCACAAGAAAAAGGCTCAGCATTCGACACAGGGAACCCAACATCAACTAACCTGTAATTGCAAAAGTGGAGTCAGCAGGAGTAAAGCAGTCTCTCTGAGTAGATTATTGTGTGGTTGATGTTTTGTTTAAACAGCTCATTTTTAAGCCAGTAGAGGTAAACTTCAGCAAAGCAGTGAGCAGTGAAAAGCAAGATCCGTAAAAGGACATGTTAAGAAATTTCAGTTGCTGTATTTTTCATACAGGCAGTATTTTGTAGCTAGGGAATTACTCAGTTGTAATTTTCCTGCCCTTTGCTTCTTTATTGTTCCATTCCAGACAGAAAGTCCTGGGAGAAGTTGAACATTTGTCTGTGTAGCACAGTCCAGAGGAAGGAGTTTGCAAGTGGCATAGAGTATCTAGTAGTGGTTACTGCACATAGCCCTCAGAATCTGCAATACTCAGGAGGTGATTGTATCCTGGCTAGGTAAGTTTCATGTGAGTGGGGTGCACACAGAACTTGTGCAGGTTGTTAGTTACCTTACCTTTGACAGAGTGGTCTAATTAGGGAGCTGCCTTTCCCTGAGGATTCTTTGTTTATTTCAGGGGTGGAGGAACGAAAAGGCAGTCATGCTGAGCGTAGGTTGTTCACGAGTGAGCGCACAAATTCCACCAGTTCAATACTTTTTGTTCCTGTGTTTTGTTTTATTTTTAACATTCGAGGTTCATCATGACCTGTGCTGTGTAACCCTCTGTACTGTGCCATCCCACATCATAGCATAACCCTGGCTTGCAGGAGTTTCTTTTAGTGACAGACAGCAAGCTTCATAAACTTAGGTGTATATAAAGCCACAGAGCACAGATGATGAAGGGCATGAACCAGCTATTTGCAGCTCAGATGCACACATGCTGATATTTTTTCTTTTTTTTTTTTTCTCCTAAGGTTTTGTCCATAGTCTTTTTTACTTTGCTAAGACTTATACAATAATTTGTAGGTTCTGTTGAAGAGATCAGAATCTTCTGTTTCTCAGCAAAATTTGATTTCCCATCTGCTTCTGACAGATTTCTCTATTCAGCAGACTCTGAGAAAGTCTTGTCATTCTTGACACATGGGAAGTTATGAGCATAACTCATGCCCTTTTAATGTTCATGGGTGTTATCTGAATAAATCACTGACATTAAAGTCTTAACCCTTTTTAGTCTAAAAATTGACATTTTCAGAGCTTAATCTCTGTCTGGCTAATGTCTCTCCTGTTCCGCCAGATGTATGCAATGTCACTCATTTCAAAACTGTTTGCACTGTGCCTTGGAAGCTGTAACATCTTTAAATGGAAGTAATTACAGACTTATTCAGGGGCTGTCATGCTCCCTTTGCATCTTTCATCACTGTTACCAGTGGCACAAGAAAGCCAAGAAGAGAGTATTCTTTCATTAGGTTTTGCTTGTTTCTTTCCAGATCACAGAGAGCCACTCTTAATATTGTCCTGGAGGCCAAGATGGTAGAGTACAGGTGATCCAGCCAATACATTATCTCTGAATATCACTCTGTGTCATGTTTCCTTCTCTGAACCCTCATGAGTTATCACTGTTAAGATTAACTCTCTCTAATCTGTTGCTCTGACTGTATTTGCTGCTTCAGTTCCCCATCACTCTTGATTATTTTAAACTGAAGAAGAGCCATTGGATGACTTGATAAAGCTTATTCTTTTTGTTTTGTTCAATTGCTTTTTTACCATTATTCTTATCCTAAATTTATATACTAAATTTTTGTATCCCCCTATCTCCTTCCCCATAAATATAGATGGTACTTGCTGTAAGAATTATTCCACTAAATAAATTATGTTCATTCAAAATGATTAATTTAAATGAGTTAGGAGTCAGCCAAGTTAAATGAACAACCAGCTTTGCTATTGATTCTTGTCCGAGTTGCCTATGGATATGATGCAGCATGATAAGAATTAACTAACCAATGTTTTTGATGGGTGAGAAAGCAGGCTGTGTGAGTGAGCAGCATTTAGATCTCTATATATTGTTAGCAGAGCTTACTTAAGGTGCGCTTGCTCTCTTACTCTGGTTTTTTCATCATCATCATTGTCAGCATCATCACTTTAAGGCTGAAGTTATCTGTGACTACTAAGTTCAGCTTAAAAAAAAAGCCTGTTTCTGTGGATCAGCACAAGTGGGAGAGCTTTGTAGTAGAGCTTTTGTTTTTCACTTCTTTCTTAAGAACATGGCCTGGTTGTCCACTTTTCTGTCTGCTGGCTTAATGTCATCTTGTAATAGAAGAAAAGATCATCCAGAAGTTAAGGTACCAGTCTGGGGTTAGGGTGATCTGTATTTGGTTCCCTGTCATGACAAACTGTCCAAAATTATTTTTAAAGTTTGTGATGCAGGTAGGATATTTGGTCTCTTTCCAGTCAGTGAGACCTGTGCTCCTGCAGTTTCCTTAAACAGAAACAGGCAATAAAAGAACTCATTAGTCTTTAAAAACAACACTGAATAATCTGTTAAATGTGAATAGCATCATTTCCAGAGGCATGTGGAAATTAAGACATTAAAGAATTTAAAGCACTTAGGTGTTAAAGTAGCTGGTTCAGTTCTAAAAGAGAGGACTTATTTTCTTAGAATGAGAAGGCAGGAGTTTATTTTTCCAAGAAAAGACTTGCCTGTATACTAGTGTTGGCTTGTTCTTTGGAGACCATAATAAGTAATATAATAAGCAGCGCACATAATTTAACTGTACCATCTTCTGCTTATACACTTTAGTATTTAAGTCAATATAATATTTCTCTCTTTTTACCACTCTGTCTTTCCTGTTCTGCAGATACAATATGAAATGCTTTCTGGAAATCCATATAAAATTCTGAACACTCATATATTTTTACTACACAGTCATTCTGGGTTATATATTCCATGCAACCTAAACTCTTTTATTGGCAACATCTGATGCTTGGATGATGTAAGGAGCTTCGCACTGGCAGTCAGATTTGTTGGCTATAGCACTGCTGAATTTATGCTTCTCTAAACTGTTCTGTCACTTTAGCTCTCAATTAATGCTTCTAAGCTCTGTTTTAGTATACTTTGTGTCAAAACCTTGCATAAATTTCAAACCTAAATAAAAAGAAACCTCAAAAATGTTTAGAGTAAGTTTTACAATTCTTCTTGTTCCATTGCCATCTGAGCATTGATTAGTTTGTTTAAATTTTATTTTACTGAACCTTTTACTGAAACTGCTTTTTTCTTTCTTTGCACTTGTACTGAGTAGGTAATATTTTATAGATGTCATGTCTATGTTCTTTTCTCATTCAGAATACTCTTATGCTTCATTCTACCTCAGGAAGAAACATCCCTGCACAGCAAAAATGGAGGAGAGAATGTAGCAAGCATACCACATGTAGTCACAGCTCTGAGGAATTCATTATGTCCATGTAGGATTGGTGTTATGTTAGCACAAGATGAGGTGAGTGCTAGCACCTTTTCACAGGTTTTGATGCCTGCACAATCCTAGGTACCTTGTTCTTTGCTTCTGTGCTGGCTTTTTTTTCACACTTAGTTGTAAGCTTCTGACAGAGCTTAAAACTGTTCTGAAAAATGTTGCTGCTCAGAGCAAAAGTTGCACACCTTTTTGAAAGCAGGGCTTTGCATCATTTTAATAGCTGCAAGAAAGAAAAAGAAACACATGGGTTACAGTTTAAGAGTTATTTGAAATACTGGGGTGGCAGTGAAAGTACCTGGTAAATTATGAATTTTATAACAGAGGGTTTGAGCTGTAGTAGTTAAAATGAGGAAAAAAAGAAATGGCATCAGATTGGTAATCCATTTTTGGGATACATGTGAAATTCCATACTCAGAGAGGAACCTTGTTAATGCAAATTTTTCCAAATGATCCTCAGATGGATTGATGGTCTCATTTTGGGCTTTGTCTCCTGTAGTATTTCATGTTGGTGTTGTCCTGAATAGGCTCCAGCTGGCTCATCTTCAGTACCCTTCCTAACCAGAATCATCTGTACTTCATCTCCAGCAGGGCGTTTAGATACCTCCAGAGCTTTGTTGCACTGCATAAAGCAGCACAATCATACCTCGTTTGCTTCTAAAAAGTCGTTCTTACCTAGGGCTGTCAGAGAGTTCAGGAGTGTGAAAGGGCACATGGAGGAAATCAAGACAAGGAATCATGGGTTTCCTGCTTCCATGCTGGAGGCCTGCAGAGTGGGTGGAAGCAATGCCAGGAGTGGGGATATTGGAAGACAGGAGACTCCAGACTGACCTCTACCTGTGGAACTTATGTGCTGAGATGAATTGTTGTTAAAGATCGAGGTGAGGGCCTTGCAGGACACTACAGCCTAGGTGGAAAAGAGATACTTCCTCAGGGCTGACTCTAAATTAAACACTTTCTAGGACTTGTAAGCACAATTCTGTATCCACAAACATCTCTCAGGACTTCTCAGACAACATTTAACTAGACATTGCATATGGTCTTATGTTGTTACAGTTTATAGAAAACTGTCATACCACTTACTGGAGAATGTTCATAAATCATACTCAGTAATTTGATCAATAGAACATTGCAACACAACTACAGCTACTTTATTGAATAACACAAGTTCATTAAAATTCTATAAGAGCCATGCCATTCATTTTCAGAAGCCTCTCGAATTTCAAGGGAACTTTATTCTTTCCTCCCTATTATTCCTTATAGGCTTTTTTAAAAGAACAGTTTCCGTTTAGCTAGGTGTTGGTGGAGCTCTAGTCTCTGGTTCTTTATGAGGCCAGGAATATCAGCAACATTCTCCAAGTACTGTGGACCAGATCCAAAGTACACTCCACAGACAGTGAAAGTCTTTTCATCTATTTAAATAAATGTTGGCTCAGGCCCTGTAATAGTGGCCAACTTTTTCTCTGTCATAATGGTCATGACAGTGCTTTTAAAAAGTCTGTCTTTTTCTTTCTTGGTAAATGGACCATATGCCAGCACCATAATTGGTTCAGAAAACACTGTGTATATGTTCAAAGGGCACTGAATTGCTGTGTGCACGGAGAGCTATCAGACGTAGGAGGATGTTTCTGCTGAGCCATTTAGGCACGTGTTTACTGTTGGTATTGCTGTCTCTTCCTGCTGTGGTGATAAGTGCACTAATATTTTTCTCTTTTTTCTCCAATGTTGCTGCTTTTTAAAAGTTTTTTCTGCTTTGGGATCCAAAATAGCATATCTAAGATTATATATATAGGATGTTGTGTCTGTGAATAATATATAAAGAATTGGCTGCCATCTTAATTATTTCTCCAGTATTTCTACTGAACACAGTTGTTTAGTCACTTCCAATGTCATATTTAATTTCTCAAAAGGAAAATGAAGTAAAATTATAATGTAAAATCTCTGATAAGAAGTGTGAAACTGAAGGCTTGGAGTTTTTCTTTGTTCTCATGATTTTTACCCCAAAAATGAACTCAACTGTTATTCTCTGAGCTTGTTTTGAGTCTGTGCAAAACATTCTAATGTCAGTCCACCTGGTGGGTGCAGCCCTACTCTCTATGCAACTGTGTGGTTTAAGCAAAGCATTTCTTCTGTAGTATTTCTTCATGGTATTCACTGCTGGAGCCATGGAAGTAATAATGTAACAGTACATCAACCAGCTTTGGTATCTGGACCTTACAAGTCTCAGTCTGCTTCCTTTCTTATGGATGCAAAGTCTGATGAATCCCTCTTACCGACAGGAAACGGAGGACTGAAATAGGCAGGTGTATTGAAATAAATTAATAAGACCACATGCATGATACAGAAGGCAGTCTGACTTGGTAAGGGTGAAAAGCTCCCCAGCAATTTCTTGGGTCCAAACTTTGGACAGCTTGACAGGTTTTTGCCTTTAAATAGAATTGGATTAAAAATATGGATTTGAGCCAGTGTGATGATAAAATGTGATGGGTAAGGAAGTGTGCAACATATATGTATCTGGATTTACCTTTTTGCATTGTGACACACACGCTCATGGTTAATTAAATTGCTGTGTGCCATGTTAGTGATGTGCTCTGTCTCAGCTAATTCACCTTAACAAACCTTTGATGGGTCGTTCACCCCAAACATTAGAGACAATCTGTGGGAAAGAGGAAGGGTGTTTTTTTGAATGTTTAGTAAATAAGCACTGGAGATGGATAGTAGGTATACATCAGAAGCGCATATTTTAGTGGACACATTAAAAAGAATAAAAAGTAGGAAGAATAGGAGACAGTGCCCTTCTAAAACCAAGTAGCCCCTTAGCATGTTGTCCCCCATGCAGCTGGTAACAGGGAAGAGCTCTTGGAACATTTTTTTCCTTCAGCAGGAATTTGCCAGGCAGTGTTGCTGGTCTCTGGGAAAGTGCCTGTTCATGTGCACGAGACGTGGATGGAGACTTACCATCTTTTGAGTTTGACAAGTAGACGCAGACAGTAAAAACAACTAAATTAATTAAAAGCTAGAAAACAAATAGGCAAGTCCACAATAAAAAAAATAGGAATGCAAAATAAGAACATTAGATGTTGTTTGTTGGGGTTTTTTTTACAGAACTGAGCAATCCCTAGACATAAACCCTTCTCATTATGGGTCAAGGGTCCACTGTGATGATAAAGGACATCTGACTCTGTGTGGGTTTTAGGTCACTTTACTGGGAAATATTAAGGACAAGCTCAGTTTTGGGTGGTTTACTGATCCTGGGAGTATGAAGCGTGTTTGTTCACAGGCAGTGACATGCAGGGCATCCTGCCTTCCCGAACACTAGAAGTAGACTGACCTAATGGTAAATGAGATTCACTCCCTAGTAGCTGGCATATACCACTGAGATCATTGCAAATTTGTCACATCTTGGTTAAAATGTCTGTCACTGAAATACATCGTAGGACAGCATGCCTTATCCTGGTTCTATTATAAACAAAACCTAATAGAAGAATAGAGAAAGAAATAAAAAAATCCATGGTTCAAAGGTCCCCCACCCTTTTTTATGAGTAGAGAGAAACAAGAATGGATATGAATTCAAAATTAGCTTCTTATTACAGTCTCAAGAAAGGTATTTTGCTAGTCTTTTTCTTACGTTTGGCCCTCTAATTTAGCCTCATAATATTTGATATCTGGGGGAAAAGTTCTGTTTGTAGCACTCTTATCCAGTAGATTTAGACTAGGATTAGGTTAAAATCGTAGTATTTGCTGCTGTTTCCAAAAGTGTGTAAAAAAAGGCTAGATGACAATGTATAAGTATATACAGTGCTCATAGATAGGGTTTCGCATTAGAGTTTATTGCTCAGAAGTGTCATCCTTGTTTTGCACCAAGTGTTACTCATAAATGCTCAGCTTCAGTGTGTTACTGCAAAAGAAGGAAAAAGAGGCACCTGAAAAGGAGCAGGTCCTATCTCAGCACATTCTGGCAGAGGCAATGTGATATGCCCTTTAATCTTTTGAAGGTCATATTCTTCCTCCATCCCCTCATTTGTTTTCACTTATAGCTTTTCCTCAAACGTTAATACATGACCATGGCATGCCTGTTGCCTCTACCTGATCAGAGGTGTAGGCATCACATGTAATTACAATTACAATTATCATATGAGGAACTGTGTGAGGGTTCTGCAATAACCCTGCTAAGTGCCATGTGCTGCAGTAGCAATAAGAGAATTTCTCACTTTGGGGTAAGCTGATTACTGCAGAAGTGATTCAACTCCTCACTTTGCCTACTGCCACTTCCATACCTACCATGCGTGCTTTGTTTTCAGGTTTTGGGGCTCTGAATTTCTTTCAGAAACCTCCAGGAGTTCCCTAAGAAAGCTCTGAGCTCACTGTTTTCACTGATCTGATACAAAAAATACTGTGTACTTGCACCCTACAGCTGATGAACAGAGAGAACCAAAACTGCTTGGAAGATGCTCTAAATTAAGTTGCTGTCTTATGTTCACACAGGAATAGTGCCATGCTTATATGCCTTTTGTCAACTCACAGCGTGGGTCAATGCTGGCTATCAGCCTCTGTGTTCTCTAAATTTGGCCCATTAAACATGAAATACATGACCACTCTAGAGCATGAGTGAATGTTTGGATGAGAGTTTTTCACTGACAGCTTTTACAAAAATAGATTTTTTTTCCCTTAAATTGAACTAGAATAGGAATGGTGGTTGACACATTTTTCTCTCAACTGAGAGAGATTTTTAATGCATCTTGGATCAGTGGGGTGCAAAAGTTTGATAGTTTCTTTCCACTAAGTGCACAGAGGAGCAAGAAAAGTGCTTTTTATCTGCTCTGTTTATTTTTTCAAACTTTGGAGCTGAGCGCTTCACTTCAACCTTTTCTCATATAATACCTTACAATTTCTCCAATTTCCACTTTGTTAAGTGCTGGGACTTCCTTTATATGGTAAAGACAGTTTTGCCATCCCAATACCCAGAAAGTTGCTAATTAATAATAATTAACTGGTCCTGGCCAAAGAAAAAACCCCAATCTGTAACATCTTCTGAAAGAGTGACATATTACAGAATTCTTAGAGCATGACAGACATGTTGTGAGAACTGAGAATATTCAAGTAGTGAGTCCACTATGTTTTCATCTGGCTTATATTTTTTCCTATCAGAAATACCACATTGCTTCAAGGTTTATCAAAGAAATCATGGCATAACAAAAGCTTTTCTTGCAGAATGTCAAGGAAGGTCTTGTAAACTCTTCCTGAAGTAAACTTTCTACACTCTTTATTAATAGTGTCTCAAATTTTATCCATGCATTCTCTACATTTGTGCATGCTCTCACCCTTATTTTTGATAATTACTTTCTGATGGAACATTCTTATGATTTCTTTTTATTTGAAGTACTCCAGGTGAAGACTGGTTTCAGAAGTTTTTATTTATGTATCTTGTGTTTGGCCAATTTTTTTTTTATTAGAGATTTCTTCATTTTCCAGAACCACTATCCATACCCAGACCAGTGGGGCTTTTTTTTAAAAATGGCAGCAGTTTTTGCATAAGCTGTTACTCTGTCTTAAGATAAAATTTCTTCAAAGAGCTTAAAAGTTGGATCAAAGTCCCTGTTGACTTCAAAGAGAGCAAATCTGGACCTTGATATTCAAAGGATTACAGGATTATATGGTTTTGTCATATTTGTTATTTATTGACTAAGTAACAGTGATAGTGACATTTCCCTTCCAGAAGACTCTTAATCTATAATCGTGTATCTTAAAAAATGTGATCATCAATTTCCTATCACAAGATCAAACTGCCTTATCTATGGGCTGCTGACATCTCATTACCAAGTCCTGTTCTTGTGTTAGACCCATCAGCCAACAAAAATCACAGGTTTAAAATGTGAGTGTTGGCAGAAATTGCACAGAAATCTGTGAGGCAGAGTTACTGAGCTTCAGTAGGCATCTAGGTGATTCCATAAAGGTTATACAGAAAAGCTCTGAGGCTCTAGAACTCATGGTGATAAGACAGTGCTGAGGACAAAACCAGAAATGTAATACACAAAAAAAACCCAAATTTTGTTTCAGAATCCCCTATTTCAATTTGCACTGAGTAGTATGACTTAATGATGTTAATACATTTAAAATGTATTTAAATTCAACTATTTTTAAACCATTGAGGCATTTTAGTAAAACTGTTAGCAATTTGAATATGGAAAAAGGAGAAAAAAATTCAAAATACAAATGAAAATTAAAATACTTAGAAAGTCATTAGAGAAAAAAAATTGAGTCTTAGCAGTGCAGATTGTGCTCTACAGATTCTTAGTTGTCATCCTAAATTAATGCTAGTATTTCTGGAGTTCCAAATTAAATAATGTATTTCTTTAAAACTGAGACGAATCTTAGCAGGAAAAGAAAAAAATCTGAATTCATTTTTTCATTTTGTAAAAATACCAATTGACCTTATTCAGTTAAAAACTAGTTTTTATATGATCACCACCTATCCACAGGCAAGAAATTATTAACCTGCTGCCATTAGACCAACAGCATGACAACAGGAAGCTCGTGTGACTGAACGTAGAGCTAGTCCCCATCTGGGTCCTGCAAGTGGAAGCTTGAGGCTGAAGTGATAATTTTGATCTTTAATTATGATACAAAAGGAAGAGATAATATAAAGCGAACCAAGGAAGGTATCCTTTCACATGACTTCTTGCACTTTCAGCTTCATCACTAGAAATAAAATTTCTTGGTTTGTTTTTGGTTGATTTTAAATATCACACATTCCTCTAATAGACTTTTAGCACAAGATTGTAATTGTAATTGGGGTGGATTGCCATAGGGGAGTATTAACTAAGAGTAAAATTGACTGACTTGTATTCCAGATGTCACGGCATCACTATGAAAATACAACAGCAAGGCTGCTTTTCTCTAAATTTCAATTCAGTAGTCCTCAAAGACAAAATATGGAGCCATCAGTTGTGGGCATCTGCTTCACTATAAGCCTGCAAATAAATTTATAATACTGAGATGTCCTTGATCTGTCACAATATGACACTGGTGTTACTCATTTCAGGTGGATCTTTTTAGAAGCCTCTGTGGGGTCTGTGTGACTAAAGGGGAGAAAGAGAAATATAGATACTTCCTCTTTTTATCTAATCAAGATACTGAATTTGTTATCTCAGGGGAAGTAACAGCAAATTTTCTAAATGGCAAAAGACAAGCAGTGTTTCTATGCGCATAATTTTTGTAATTTATCTCATACAGAAAATTTGAACTGCATGGATTACTACTCTTAGATTACTGTATGATTTTTCTGTGTCTAAGTTCTATTTGCTATCCCATGTACATGAGCAGGGATGTAGATGGAGAATCAGTCTGCATTTAATGTTGGATGACTCATATGCTACTTAAGTCGTATTTTAAACCTTTTAATACCATTGGGCTGAGAAAGCAGTAAGATGCTGGGGGTGATGTCAGGGTGCTGGGGGTGATGGCAGAGGCAAAAGGATGAAAGGGCAACAGAACTAATGAAAAGCTATGAGCAAGCTGCCTTGTACATGGAAAACTCATTCTGGAAGAAAGAAACTGTTTGGCCAAGGCTGAGGGGTTAGTGCAAAAAGACTGGGAGTTCTTTACGTGATTGTATGTCACAGAACCTACCTCAGGCTTTAAAATCTAACAGTTTACGTAAGTCGTATGCACAGTTTGGTTTGGAATTTTTTTTTTCATCAGTATAGGCCGGACTGGGTGAACTTGCCCTGCTTCTTAAAGCTCTTAAATGTCTTTTGATAGATGTAAGTAATATCTTTTATTGTCCATGAACAAGAGGGAAAGACAGGGGACATACAGGAACATGAATGAAATAAGACTTTTATGGAAGCATCAGCTCAAACTATTTACAGAAATTTGTGTTATTGTGTTTAATTTCCTCCAGATGTTCTTGCAAAGGTTTAACCTGGATTAACCTGGGAAGGTCAATGGAGAAGCATATTTTCCTGATTTTCAGAATAGGGGAGAAAGGACCCTTATAGTGCTCATCTGACCGCTTTACAATTACCAGAACAGTCATTTGTTTTGCTTACAGTGCAGGGATGAGAATTTTTGGAAGAAGTACCACCACAACAGCTATTAAAATTCTAGGAACTTTTCTGCTGTTCAGAGTCCCTGAAAAGCCAATGGGGAAAAGGGCCTCTGTGTTAGCATTGGATTAAGATTGTTTGCATTTAGTCTGGGTTTCATGTGACTAAATGTTGACACTGACTGAAAGAGAGAAAGAACAAAGAAAATAAGAAAATGCTATCACCAGAAATAGCTTAAATTAGCATCCTGTTTGACAACATTAGCAAAGTCTGAAGTTTCTTATCACTCTTAATTGACTGTTTAGCAAAAGATTTATCTTAAGTGGAAAAGTAAGTAATATTTGAAGATTGAGAAGTAATTGCTCTGGAT
This sequence comes from Rhabdornis inornatus, assembly GCA_013397075.1. Taxonomy (NCBI): domain Eukaryota; kingdom Metazoa; phylum Chordata; class Aves; order Passeriformes; family Rhabdornithidae; genus Rhabdornis; species Rhabdornis inornatus. The sequence continues at coordinate 744,040 of VWZS01003937.1, read as the reverse complement.
TTAATGTGATAAATGTGGTGGGAAACCTAGGTGGTTTATAGAAGTCATGTGAACTAACATGGTGTCAGATATGGTTTTCTAGCCTGGGGAACTAGAGACACATTATCTGTGTAAATTGCTTATTTAAGTAGTGAAGATTGAATATATGGGGTTTTTCTCTACCTTGTCTTACTCATTACATCTGCATTTAATCTTTACCAATGTTTCTCCTGTTCCTGGCAAGATCAAAAGCTGATCACAAGATACTGGGGCAGGTGTCTGTGCAGCTGCTTTTCTGCTCAACCTTCACTAAGACAAGCTGAATTGTGAAAATCTATAGGCCCAGAAGGGCTAGTAGATAAAAAAATTACATTGAATGTCTTCTCTAGAACCTTCCTATGTCTCCCAAGACCAACACTCAGCTGCCTTTGTAAAGCAAATGAAAAATAAATGCCATAATACAGAGTTTAGCTGTTGGAAAAAAGAAGTTATTGTCAAATCCATGGTAGTGAGTCGCTTTCCTGTAGAAAGAAGTCGACTGTGAATGTTTAGATAATTTTTCATTATCTTCTCCAGTGCAGGGAAAGTGCCAAGGCAGAGATGTGGATGTTACTGTTGTGCTAGACAAGCATTTCCCCATGTTCCTTTGCTTCAAAGAAATAAGATTGAACACCAAAGATTATTTTCGTTTATAGTAAAACTAGAATTTCCCAGATCTCAGTTTGCGTGTCTGCTATTTTGCTGCCTTGACCAATTTCAGTAAAGAAGTTTAGTTGAAGAAATATGCTGATTAATATAGAAACTTACTTCCCTCTCTTCCATTCATTGGTCCCTATCTTCCACAGTGGAAGTAAGAAATATTAGTCACTATTAAAAAAAATGAAAAGGCAAGAATTTTTCTCATGGTAGTTTGATGAATTTTTTATTTCCCATTTGTTTGTCTGTGCTTTTGCTTCACATATTTCTGTATTGAAAATAAGTACACCCTAAGATTTATTCATTTACTTTCCACTGCCTGTGGCTCTTGTTTCACATATAATATCATGTTTTCTTGGCAATGTACTGCTTTTCGCAACTGTTTCCAGATGGGATGGGGACCATCTTTTTGAGTATTATTTAAAAGTAAACAATGATGGATTTTCTTGACATTTGATGAAAATCACACTATGTATTTGTGAAAAATCTCAGGATTATAAGTGTTTTGAAAAATTATTATGCAAAGATATAAGAAACCATTGTAGTCTAACTGATGACCATTCATGAATGAAAAAAAAATTAAGACAAAAATGAGACAAAAATGTATCAGCTTCAATTGATTGGAATAGAAACTTCTCTAATCTGTTTAGACTTCAGGGTCGTTGGATTGGAGGAGCCCAGGGGAGAGGGGTCAGAGAGTGTCAGTGGGACTTGGCAGGCTTTCTGGAAGGCAATATGCAGAACCATCAGTCATCATCATATTTATCTGTACAAGCCTGACTGCAGTCACTACAGCACGAGGGAGTCAGATTTGTGTTCCAGTATGATCTGCTCCAAATATCATTTCAACACTTTAAATTTGTTTTAATTTGCTTCTGTTTATGAAGGTGAATTTAAATGTTCTTTTTCTAAATATTATTACAGAATCATGGAATTCTTAGGGTTGGAAGGGACCTCTGGAGATCACATAGTCCAAACCCCCTTCCAAGGCAGGATCACTAGAGCTGGTTACTCAGTACCATATGCAGGTGGCTTTTGAATGTCTCCAGAGAGGGAAAGTCCACGACATCTCTGGGCAGCCTGTTCCAGTGTTCTGCTACCCTCAATGTAAAGAAGTTCTTCCTCATGCTGAGCTGGAACTTCTTTGCTTTAGCTTATGTACATTACTCCTAGTCCTATCACTGAGAACCAGAAGAGTCTGGCACCATCGTCTTTATTCCCACCTGTGAGATACTTGTATGTATTGATGAGATCCTCTCCAGACTGAACAGGCCCAGCTCCTGCAGTCTCTCCTCATAAGAGAGATGCTCCAGACCCCTCATCACCTTTGTGACCCCCTGCTGCACCCTCACCAGTTAGTTGTCGTCTTTCTTAAAGAAAGTCTCTGTGGAGACCAGAATTGAACACAATAACCCAGATGTGGCCTCACTAGGGCTGAGTAGAGGGGGACGATCACCTCTCTCAATCTACTGACCACACTGTTCCCAATGCACCCCAGGATCTCATCGGCCCTCCTGGCCACAAGGGCACTTCTGGCTCATGGTCAGCTTGCCACCCAGCAATGACTTGTCATCTACCTGTCATCCCAGGTCCTCCTCAGCAGAGCTGCTCTCCAGGAAGTCAGTCCTCAGTCTGTGCTGGCACTTGGGGTCATTCCTCCTCAGGTGCAGGACCCTGCACTTGTCCTTGTTGAACCTCATTTGGTTTCTCTCTGTCCAGCTCTCCAGCCTATCAAGGTCCCACTGAATGGCAGCACAGCCTTCATGTGGATGAGCCACTCCCCCCAGTTTTGGGTCATCAGCAAACTTGCTTAGGGTGCTTCCTATCCCTTCATCCAGGTTGCTGATAAATAAATTGAATAAGACTGGACCCAGTATTGATCCCTGGGGAATGCCACTGACTACAGGCCTCCAGCTGGAGTCTTCTCCACTCATCACAACCCTCTGAGCTGTGCCATTCAGCCAGTTCTTGATCCACCTCACTGTCCATTCATCCAACAAACATTTTCTGAGCTTACTTATGAGGTTGCTATGGGAGACAGCATCCAAAACCTTGCTGAAGTCAGACAACAACCACTGCTCTTCCCCCAGATTGGTCAAGCACGACTTCTCCTTGGTGAATTCATGCTGACTACTCCTGATGACCTTCTTTTCTTCTATGTGCTTGGTGATGATGCTTGACATAAAGATCTGTTCCATCACCTTTCCAGGACTGAAGGTGAGGCTGACTGGCTGGTAGTTTCTCAGGTTGTCCTTCTATTCCCAGGTCCAAAATTGATAAAATCATCAAAATGGGCAAACATAAGAGTCTCTCTATCATGTGCATCCATTTATGGTAGGAATAGCTACCTGGGATTATCTAACTGTCATCTGCACAATGTAACAAATGCTTGCTAGCACACCAGAGAGTGTTTTATTCCCTCTGAAACATAAGTGCTGTGTAATCCATACCCTAACTGAGAGGAAAAAGAAATACCACAAACCAACTGTAGATATTTGTTTCCCTCCTGACTCATTTTCTATGCCAGTGCCCAGTGACTCTTCCGGTCCATCACATCTTCTCCTCCAAGGGTCTGCATTAGCCTGAGTGAAAAGCTATCTTTACCAGAAATGTATTTAAAGCTCTCGAACATGATTATCAGCTCTTTGCAGCCTTGCAAACTCAGTCTTTGTGTGGTAACAATTCACTACCAAATCATATTGATAAAAACATTCCCATGTGGAACCCATTTATGTGCTGTGTGTACCAATGGCCACTGTGTGATGACTTCACTGGATGTCACTGTGGCAGACTGATTAGGGAAGAGGTAGAAAGGGACAAGGAAACCGAAGAGAATTAAGAAAAAAGAAAGCAAAAATAAACTCAAAACACAAAGCCTTCTGTGCTGTGCAGAAACCACGTCAGGCACATGTGAAATGGAGAGAACTGAGGGTGGTAGAAAGCCTTGGGCTCAATGCTACTCTTCAACTCTCAAACTGCAGTTTTCCAGCAGGTGCCTTCCTGTTGTTTGTGATGATTTGCGACGTGTGGTTAAGTGTAGCACTTGGTTTTCCTCAGAGGTGCTATGCTATTTCTGTGTGGTTTTAAGATCCACAGTTGGTCATCAAGAGAAAAATAATGACACTTTTTGTTTTCTGCTTATGTCCTCAGCATAGGACAACACTATGATAACACAACAGCTTTGTCTTTAGTTGATGTTTCCCCCCATTCATTTACTTCTATTTTTTTTTCTAGTAATATCTTGGGTAGCAGTAAGAGGGCAATAGTCTCCCTTTTTCTTATCACAAGTGTTCACTGAACCACTTTTTATTAAGAGAATATATATTGACAAGCATAACATAATCAGACCAGGGACTCAAGCTGAAATTGAGTGGGTCTCTTCTGCACTTATTTCAATTCATCACTGTTCAGATGCAGATGGGTAGTGAAAACTAATTTCAGTTTATGTTGTTAGCACAATCCTTATAATGTAAGCATTAACTGAACATGCTCTGTTGGTGTGGAGTAGTCTTGCATGTCCAGGTTTCATAAGAGGGGTTTGGAAGTGAGTTTTCTTAGCAGGTTCCAAGCATGCTAGTTACAGAAACATATTTACATTTGATCAGCTACAGTATAAAAGATTATATTCCCAGAAATCCAGTGCTAAAAAAAATGAAATGAAATGAAATAAATTAAAAAGTATTTTGGAATAACAACTTTTTTGTAAAAGTAGATGACATTTTTTAATTTTATGAGTTATGGAGATGTAGATGTGACATGATTTCTTGCTACCTTTCCCAGCAATCTTTTTTTTGGTTTAGGTCATCACGCACATCTTGTAAACTCAGGGTTTTGTTTCTAATGTTCATTTATCATGAGAATCTAAATGCACCAAGTTGTTTTTACCTGAAAGCCCCATGGTAATAATAGGTTACACTGCTTTTTCAATGTATGTGGCATGCAGCATTCTACATCTGCTGAGTATTATCCTCTACATCTTCAGCCAAGCAGTATAGAGGGTTCTAAAATCTGTGATTTATTCGTTAAAGTGTTTTATCCTTTTAATGGTCTTTATTGCTTTCCATCCTATGAACAAATGGATTTGTTTTCTTGCACACCAAATCATGGCTATATGACACATTTTCTATCACCCTTTTTTTTCCTCATGTTCACATCATGATTTGCAAGTGTTTAGAGCTTGAATAGAAACACGCAAGTAACTTTGCATTTTGTCCACAAGAGGAGTGTGATTTATTTATTTATTCATTTGCTTACAGGGGAAACAGACCATTAAGATACACATCTCATTTCCAATTTAGATACCTCATAAATTCTGCTTGGCTGATAAATTAATGGAAAGGTCTAGAGATTTCAGTCTGGGAATTTCTGTCACATAGAACATTCCTCCTTCCCCTGGGATTTTACTGACTTAGAAAGAAAAATACAACGCCCCATTTCTGTAAATCTACTTCAGGAGGTAAGGACCATAACTTAAAAGGTATTCAGAATGGGGCAGCAATGTAGTGTACTGTACAATATATAGAACAATAATTGATTTCTTAGTTCACCTGCCAAATATAAAGATAATGCCACCAAGTGCAATTGGTTTTGATTAAATCAAAAAGAAATATTTTCCTTTTTTTTACAAGGGAAGAATGTTTCAAAGTTTCCTTTATTGTCAAAGTCCCTGATTTCCCCTGTATTGTTTATTATATTTTTGTTTTCATCTAAGGCTGGCAGCAAATAACTTGGAACAGCTAGTTGTTATTATCCTTTTACACTAAGAAATCGTTCACAATTGGTGCAAGGCTCTTTGAGTCATTCTTCACTTTTTCCTGCAGGCTGTGAGTTCGTGTTTGCTCAGAGAGGTCATGGACATGCAAGGGAGATGGCCTCTCTTGCATTCTTCATTGCTCAGGCACATTTTCTTTCCCCACTTAGAAAGAGAAACACTCTAACTCACTGATTTTAGCTATGCAATGAGAATGCTAATCAAGATAAGTGAGCAGGTCGTACTTCCTCACATTGACACATACATATCATATGAAACAATGACATATGCCATAGCTTATCAGACAAGATATGCTCATGCAAAGTGGAACGTGATGGTTCTAACAACAGTAGGCCATGAAACTTGAATCCAGAGTTTTTACTGAGCCGTTACCATGGCCAGTAAGTATTTATTTGTGACCTTTCAGTGATTCTTTTTTTTTATGCTACAGAAAATGTTTTGCCTAATTTCTAATTTTTATGCTCTTAAATATGAGAAGAATCATACAGGGGGATTTTTTTTTTAAGTTTCTGACTCTCTAATTCCTATTGAGTCAGAAGACATTCAGGACTTTAGACTTTCTAAAGACTTTTTAAAGTTCTCGTAAATGCTTTTGGCATCTGCTTAAATATACATACATGTACATTTTAAATATCACCCCAAAGTGTTTTCTTGACAAGGAATTTTTGTGAGTGAGTAAAATGTAGCCTACATGTAAAATCATGATGTTTTCTCTCTGCTAATTAAGACAGAGGCATGGTAAGGTTTAAAGAGGCTCCAAATCAAATATATACTCAGCGTATTTTTCAGTGTTGATCATAAATGTCAATATCTCTTGATGATATGCCTCACTCCCACCCGTACTCTTCCTGCCTTATGTGAATACATCATATGACAGAAGGCCCACTCCTCCTTTCACATGGCCAGCATGAGATCAGACCAATCTCCCCATGACTGTAGAGATGGAAATTAGAAAGTCTCGAGTAAGTGGAGAAATTAAATTGAGAGAGGAACCAGCTCTTTCCATTTCCATCTACTGCTAAGGTGGATGAATCTTCTTCAGCCCTGGAAATATGATGCATCTCCTCTGCACAGTGGAAAGTCCTTACTCTTCAAATGCAAATTATCTTGAACACAGCTTAAATGTAACTGGCAATTACTAATACTCAGTGTATATGTCCATTTTTAGGGAAGGGGTTATGCAAAGTATTAGGGAGCATGCTTGATTCTTCCTGCATACAAAATTTCTTGACCCAAAATTCATTTCTGGTGTTAGATTATTTGAAAGACAAGCAAAAAATTACCCTATCATTTAAAAGGACATGTATTAGGACAGACATGGTGTGATAACATGCTTCTGTCATATGAGTATTTGTGACTGACTGCAGTGGAGGATTACAAGTTGCTTTTGGGAAAAGTGGTCCTCAGTTCATGCAGTTAATATGTTGTAACTCAGTACCCTAAATGTATTGGAAATGGTAAATCCCTCACCCCTGTAATGTCATGTAGTTTGACCCTTCTCCCCTCTGGTCTGCTTAGCTGGCAGAGATCCAATTTCTCCCCACCCCCTTCCAGACCCTAGAAAAGACCTATGTGCACTGGCCTCTTCCTCTTTCCGCTCCTGGGACCTCACAAGAAATAAACCTCGGATTCTCCTCAGGGGGGGAAGGGCCTCTCTTGTTATCTTTTATTCTGTCCATGCGGGGGATACAGGCTTTCTCTTAGTATCTGAGCTAGTCGGGGCTAGGCGGGAGTCTCTTTTAACCCCCACATTAATACTTGTGTTTAGTGCTCATTGGCTAGTGACTGCCTACCTTGCAGATCGCCTTGTATTTGATGGTGCTTTCAAACACTAAGTCAGACCAGCTGCTCAGACTTTCTGAAGAAGGTATCTCTTTATGGTTCCAACAATATGTACTAAAATACTGTACTCTGAAATATAAATATCCATCCAGGGATAGCTTTATACAAAGGAGGTCAGATTAGGCTCTGGATACACAGCTCAATGACTATTCTTAAGAGAAAATTATTTTCCTTGTTATTTGTAATTTAGTATATTATGGTTATCTCTAGAGTAGTGGTAAATTCATCAGACTGATTATATCTTCTATTTTTTAAACTGTGTCATACATTTTCCAATTTGTTTTCACTCTCAAATAAAAACCTTACCCTAAATCATTCTTCACGGAACAGTACAAATCAATGTCTCACCATAAAATCCTCTAAGGCAATTGGTCTCTGCAGGCTCAGCACAATTGCTTCATCTAGGAAACCAACTAACACCTCATCTTTCTACACTCTGAGAGCTGACACAGCTTTCCTGTAGCTAGCTCTGGGGAAGGATTTCAGTTCTCATTTAGCTTTAAACCTTTAAACATATCTAAAGCTGTTGCACTGGAAAGGACCATGTCTAGGACTCCATAAGACTTCTGTTTCTTTTCCTATTGAGGTGGACATCATGGTGGGGTTTGTCTCATGGAATTTCTTTAGAGGGGATTCAGGTTTGCATCCGCATCTTCACACACAAACATAGAGGAGGGTGGTGGGAAGAAGTGCCCTGGTCATTTGCTGTCTTATGCCAAACCCCCAAGATTTATTGTAAAGCTTCTGGACTACTCAAATGGGTACTTCTATGAAACAACAGATGCTTGATTTCTCCGTGGACTTATCTATATCCGCTTTCACAGTGAATACTAGAAAAATTAATGCAGTCAATATTAAACATAAACAAACAATTATGTGACTCAGAAGTGAAAGAATACTTTTACTAAATAACAATGACAGTGCCATTAAACAGCTCTACTTATTCAAAACTCGTTTTGTGGACTGGCAAGACCACTGAATTGTCTAAGACAGAATTTAAATCCAGTTTCTCAGACAGAAAATTTACCCCAAATTTTATAATGTTACTGCTGTTTATCCTCAAAAAAGGTATCTCTATAGTTCCTAATTATTTATAGGAAAAATTCAGTGCTGACTTAAGAGTTTAAAACTAGGCATCTTGACTGCTTTTACTAATTTCCTAAATTGCCTTTTGACTTTTTGTGATCGGAGTGGTTTTCAGTGTTTTGGTGGACTGAGTATCTTTAAAAGCTGGTTTAAATAATTTTCTAATTAAAATACTTGAATAAGAGCAGAAGGCAGATGGAACAGTGCAGTTTATCTTAGAAGCAGTAGTCCAAACAGGAAGCACTACCAAAGACAAGGAATATGTACCACAGACAACCAGTCTGCTGCTCCTGGGAGACAGGCAGATAGATCAGCACTGAACTCATGCCAGAAAAAACAATTCACTTTGGCTGGAAAAACAGAAGAGTTTCAATTTTTGAAACATTACCAATTTAGTTTCAATTTTTCTTGTGAAAACTGAAGGAGGATGTTTTGTTCTATTTGGTTTACCCTAAATCCTAAGGACTGGAATTTTCAAAGTGCTATGATTTCTGTTTGTGTGTCTTTGGGGTGGAGATTCATGAGAGAAAAAACAGTCTGCTTACAGGTTTTTGTTTTTTTGTATGGTGTTAGACAAATGCAATATGTTTTGTTAAAGAAGTTGTCTGTGATGGGAACTGTAGTAAGTCATATGAGCAGCAAGGATGAAGGCTGCTCTTCCAGAGTAGGATGGGAAAAGGGAGAAATACCACCTGTTTGTTTAGAAACTGACTTATTAAAGAGTAAAGTTCAGCTAGTCCTCATGTCTTTCAAAAAAAAAAACTGACAGAAAAGAGGAACAAAAATCTTGTAATCTGGAATAAATGGAGAAGTTCTGCCAGGTGACTGGGTGGATTTTTGTTTTGCTCATTAAACAGCAATAGTAAGCAGAAATAGTAAAAGGACATCAGGGTCTCACAAACTACATTTTCTCATTTTCTCACCATAAGCAAACATGAAAGCCCTTTGCTACTTTGGGTTCTGGTGGTTTCTAAAACATGGAGATATAAACCAGGGGGTGGAGGAAAAATGTCTTTGGAATATAAATTCTTAAATGAAATCCCTAATACTGAAGCATGCTTTCTGTAGGAATATGTATGAAGCAACACTGAAAAATCCAACTTTCAGAATACAAATTCCTGGGAATCTAGAGCAGGCTGATAAGAGAATTTTCTAGGTTTCGACTGTGTTTGCTGATTTGGAGTAAGGTCAGCTGCCACCTGAGCCTTATACAAAGCTGGAGGGGAGGGCTACTTAACTTAAGGAGAAATTTAGACATACTTTTTTCTCCAAATGGCTTATCAGCTTAAAGCATTAGTAGAACTGAAAATTCCATCTTTGCTGCTTAATATTGATCTCCTTCACAAGGGTTTGCTAGAAACACTTAAAAGACTTTTAGATTCATGTACAGAAATACAATTTCTCTCTATAAAGCACAGCCTATTTGGTTTTGACATAAATATTGAAAATCTCAAGCAATACTATTTTCTTGCTCTTGAAGTCAAGAATCATTGTACAATATATGACATATCTTGGAGGGGTAGAGGTGGAGTAATCTTTGTGCATATACTCCCACTCCAAATATACATACACCAAATGTTTATCAGTTACCTGCACCCCAAACTAAGGCTCAGCACTGCTTTTGTTATAGTCAGTTAAGAAATTTATGTTGACAGGAAAGAATTGAGACACTCAGCTCCACAGGAAAACAACATGGACAGTCCCTCTATAGAGCTTGCTGGAGGAAGGGAAAGACAACACCAACAAAGAGTATTTTTTACACTCTTCATATGCTTCATTAATGTGATGGAATATCTAATGTGTGTGAGAAATTGAAAAAATCTTGTCTTTTGAATAGTCTATCATAAAATGCTGGTAGTTTTCTAAGTAGAAGAGAAAATGCTAGTTTTGGGAAGATGAACTGTGACAGTTTTATCAATTTTTTAATTTGTATTTTAAGGAGGTCTTAGTCCTTTCTGTCTGAAGCTTAAAAATCCCTTTTCATATGTTTTAGCGTATCTAAGCTAATGTATCTGAACTTATCTAAAACTATTTGGATTGGAAACTGAGATGGAAATTTCACAAGAATGTAATGGGAGAAGTTTTCAATAGCTCATTAGACCCAGCACTGCTGAGGTCACCCCTTGAGTTCTGTCTCTAGTTCTGGGTCACTCAACTCAGGAAGGACATTTGTGGTACAGAAGCCTGTCCAGAGAACAGCAACAAAGCTGGTGAAGGGTCTGGAGCAAAAGTCTTATGAGGAGCAGCTGAGGGAACTGAAGGAAGCTCAGGGGAGACCTTACTGCTCTCTACAGCCACCTGAAAAGAGGGTGCAGCCAGATGGGGATCTTTCTCTTCTCCCGGGCAACCAATGACAGGATGAGAGGACACAGTCTTAAGTTGTGCCAGGGAGGTTTAAACTGGACATTTGTGAGAATTTCTTCACAGAAGGGATGATTAGACATTGGAATGGGCTGTCTGGGGAGGTCGTGGAGTCCCTGGAGGTGCTAAAGGAAAGACTGAATGTGGCACTCAGTGCCATGGTCTAGTTGACATGATGGTGTGTGGTCATAGGTTGTTCTCAATGATCTCAGAGGCCTGTTCCAGCCTAGTTTGTTCTGTGATTCTGGGATCAGTTGCTTGTGTTGAAAATAATGTAGAAAAAAGTCTTCTTTTCTCTCTGGCCTAAGAAAAATTGAGATCTTCGAGGACAGGAAAATTCAAAGAAAATAGTTTGAAATCATAAATTCTGTGAGATGATTAACTAAAGATTATTTTTTATTTCATTAGCACCAATTGATTTCCCTCTTGTTATTGATGTAATGATATAACTGCAGAGTTTGCCCACCCTTTTGTCGTTCTCTTAATCTGTCCATCTGAGAGGTAACGGCTTTGCTCTTAGTGGGCAAGTTGTTGTATAAAACCAAGATAAAATATGTAGATTACAACTTTAATGACAGATTACAGTGCTATGATGAGTATGTGCTAATTTAGAGTAGAAATCTCATCTCACTGTGGGATCTTCAGTTTTGGGAAGCTGAACTGCAAATATAATTTTTGGTGTTTTGTGTTTTAGTGATACCTGCTGGTCTGTTGTGATGCAGCAAAGATAACCAGAAGTTGAGCAAAATATAGTTCTTAGATTAGATTTAGCACTTCAAGGAAAGTGATCATATGTTCTTTATCAACAGAATTGTTCAAGACTGGTGAGGCATTCTCACCAGATAAGAGAGACTGTGTGCAGTATTTCTGTAAGCACTGTATTTGCCCTAAAACATACACAGAAATGGTAAAATCAAATAAAAGTTCAGGCATGCCCATTACAAATGTTATTCTATGTTTTGCTTTTCTGCTCTTGGCAGGAATTTCTGCTGAGATAAAATGCTACTATGAGTCTCTGGGATTCCTTTGTATTAACACACTAGTGGACTACATTGCCATGATAGAAGATGAAAGTACCAGACAAAACATGTTACATTTAATAGTTCAGTATGGAGGTCACGATTGATGTTATTTTGAAAGGAGACATTAAAACATGATAAATAGTTCTAGACCTGGTCTTTATGACTCCTTTTAAAAATCTACATGCTTTTTTTAAGATGCAAAGCTTAATACAAAGAATGAAGATTTTTCTTCTATTGCACAATAAATATTAACAAGTTAACAAACTCAGTCCTTTGAGGATGCTTGAAAAAATATAATTTTCACTATTATTGTGTGTTCTGAGAGGAAATAAAGGGGTAAAAAAGTCAGTCCTTGGGTTTTACAACTAAGATTACAAACTTTTTTTCCAGTTTGATTTTCTCATTACACCTAAAGACCATTCTTTCAGCAGGAAATCTAAACCTTTAAAACCATTGGCTATGAACAGCAGAATTTTGTGAAAACTGTCTTCTTGTACTTTTTGTGATGAACCTCAAGGAGGTCACATAGCAAATGAATTGTGCAAGTCATGTCTTAACCGGACAGTTTCTGGTTGCTAACATTTTTTTCTCCCAGAAGATCAAGCTGTCAGTTAAATTTCAAAGATTTTTTTTGAAGTCTGAAATTCTCAAGATTCATCATCTTTGCATAGTCTCCCACTATTTAACAACCTCATTAATCATAGCACAAGCACCAAAATGGCCAGCCAGTCAAAATGCACAAGGTCAGAAGCTCAAGGCATCAGGAAGTTTAAAGCCAGTTGGTGCCTATTGCTGTTCCATGCCAAATCAATGCTGCCTATGACCTTAATTGTTATCACTTATAAAAATCACAAGCCTAATGATTTTGGTAAGGTTTTTAGATTTGATAGGGATCCTTGTAAATGATATCCAAATCTGTGTAATGTGAGTAATATGTGATTAAATCTAATAATTTTATCTTAATTGTGCTGATGAAAAAGATGGCATTAGGACAAGGCAGTTTCTCACACAAAGTTATTAAGAAAATTAAGGGTTAGAGAGTGAGAAACTGATTATAACAATTTAGCAGGGAGGAAGAAATTATATATCAGGAGTAAATGATTACTCTTTTAAAATGGTACAAGTCAGAAGAGGAATCTCTGATCTCTCTTAGGACTGGTCCTAACTACTGGGGTGTGCATCGGACATGGTACTTAAGAATTAGGCTTTTCTTCATCCCAATTTTATTATAAAGGTTTGGTGCCTTAGTATTCTCTTGGTCAAACAGCTGGTCCAAGGTAAACAGGTCATTTGTCTTCCTAGGTAGATGGCTCTAAAACAGCAAAGCAAAGGGGTACATGTGTAACAGCAAATATGTGAAAAGTTAAAATTAGGATTCTTTCCATGCCAGACAGCCAAGAATAAGATTCAGTGTTTTCTCTGATCTCTGCCAAGAAAAATAATGTTTTACAGTGTCTTGTTCAAAATATTGGGTACAATGTAGCTACCCCAAAGCTTACTACTTTTCAGACAGTCCATCTTTTTAAAAAAGGTACAGATACAGAAAATAAGATTATATTTACGCAGATTAATGCAGTAAGACTAACACAAAATTATATCCCAGACGTCCTTCCTTTCCTTGCTTTCAGTATTGTATTCAGCCTAATTATTGTCACAAAAGGTAAGAAGTCCAGCTATATGAGGTAAAGACACATTATGTTGGTTTGTATCACAGTCTTCAGGTTGCATTGAAATAACCTAATTGATACATTTTCTGTCCTGTAGTAATGCCCTGCAATACTCATTTACACGCAAACTTTCCACTGCTGTGCAAGAACAAAATTAAATCTTTGTACATTCATGTAGTTGTGCACTGATGGTCAGCAAAATAATTGCTAGATATAAGATAAAACTGACTCTTTCTCAAGTATTTAGTCTTTTAGTTTCTCTTATACTCTATGTTTCTGCCCATAAAACTTTAAAGAACAGATAATCTACAGGCAAGTAGTTTTGTTTTTTTTTTTAATTAGGAGGGTGAACATTACAGCAGTGGGAAGCTATAGTTGCTTAAATTACTTTAATAGAATTACATTACACCTCTGCTACTCTAACAAGAAGAAGCGGGTTACAGGTGTCCATGCAAGTAAATAAACAAACTACATCTCATGCAAAAACACTGAAGATGCACCATTACTGAACATAAAGTGAAAATGATTGTTTCTAAGGCAGGGAAAGGTGGAGGAGTTTGGTTTGGGTTTGGGTAATTTTTCTTTTTAAAATACATTTGTCTGTAGCAGTGCCCATCATTAGTTTGAATGAAGCACTGAAATATTTGTGACCTTTGGAGCTCACAGCAACTTAATTCCTAATTACCTTCATATGAAATCCAGGAAAATCTGCTCTTCGAGAGTGAGCACAATGCAGCCTTTTCCAAAAAAAATCTCATTTTTATCTAAATGCAGACAAAAAGGTTTCTCAAGAATGTATCAGAGAGATGAAGCCATTGGTATTCTGATATCTGTTTTTTTCCACTCAATAACAAATAACGATATGTTGGCAAAAGAAATTTGCCATATTTATTTTTCAGTCTTCTGAAGGGATTTCAGCTTTCTAAATTTATAATTTAATATTGCTGTTCATGCAATATCAGGCCACTCAGTAGTGCATTTTTTCTGATTCAGGAGTAGCTCATTAGAACAGTTTCTCTGTCCCAGCTTTTCCCTTTTTGTGCTGTGTTCTGCAGGATGTGACAGTTTGACAGTTTTCCCATTGGTTGCGATGATACTGTATAAAATATACTATGATATATATATATCATAATATAAGAAATATTATATATTATCTTGTAATACCTACATGTTGTCTTTAAGGGTTAAATGTGTGATGCATATTCACAATTAATAGTCAGTATTAACTGTGGTGTGATATGAAAAAAGTCTGAAGAACAGAAGCAGCACACGCACATGCCCCAAACGCTCCAGCAAGAGGAGCTATCATGCACAGTAACTATTGCAGGTCTGGAGACAGTACAAAAGAAAAGAGCTTTGTGGAAGAGTGGGGTCAGAACAGCAGTTTCTACATGTTCCTATCATGAAATCACTCTTTCAACTCAACAAATGCAATTAAGCTTCCAGGACATTTTTTTTCCTCTCAAAGTCTTGAATCTAGTATGCACGTAGGATAAGGAGTCTTTTTTATTTGGTTTTGTAATCATAGTACACTTAAATATGAAATTTGTTGCCTCAGTACAGATTTCTCTTCTTTTTAATTGTCTCCGCTTTTGGCATCTTAGTGCAATGTTGCAAAAAATGTACTACGCCACCAGCTTTCAATAATGCTTTAGTATAAAAACAGATCTGTGAGTTATGTACCATTCCATGGTTTCAAAGGAAAGAAAATCAGTGGAGGTCTTCTGAGAGTTAAAGTCTTTTTTATCTTTTAATGAAAACCTGTGCATTGTGTTTCCCACATAACTGACACCTTTGCACACAGTTGCATCTAAACTGATGTTACATGTACTGTATTTGAAGTAGATCACAGGACTTTAGGTGCCAGAGACCTTGTGTTCTACTGTATTTCATAAAGAATTTTTTGTGCTTACAGTATTCCCTAAATAGTAAGTTTAAAAGGTAAAGAGCTTTGCAAAACCTTCAAACAAACATAGGTGAGTCTTATCAATGACAGGACCTCCTGCTGAGATGTGAAACTGCAATAAATTATTATTTTGAATTAATAGAATTTTTTAATGTCAAAACAGGTCTTCAAAAATATTTTACAGGCTGCTTTGTCTCTGGTTGTCAACACTGCAGAAGCTGAACACTGTAACACTAATGAACTTACAAAAGCTGTGTCAAGCAATGCAGCCTAAAATGTCTGTTTTTTAAAAGAGAGTTAGGTGGGCCATGAGAAGAAAGATAAACTACTGTTTCTTCTCTGATTTTCAAGAATTACTGAGTACATAAAGATGCTGAGATGCTCATCTCCTGCTACCTTTGGCCAAACTTTTGGTGAGCTGCTCTGAGTTCTGTAGATGGGCTATGGCAGGGTGGGGACTGTTTAACCTACCTGGAGCTTCATCTTAGCATCTTTCTTGCAAGGGAAGGAGGATATTGTAGCTTACAGCAGGGAAGAAAATGCAGCTATTCCTTAACTGTGAACAGCAGAACCCTGAGGACTCAACTGAGCTCAAGGGTCTCATGCTCCACATTACACAGCAACAGGAGGCCACTCAGATCGTGTGAACCTGGCCTAGCAAAGATCCAGGAGGAGAAGGAGAACCAGGGGCACAGAGGAGGGAAGAAATAATCACAGATATCACTACAAGCCATTGATGTGTATGCACACTTCACACTAACAGAAACCATTTTCCTGCTTGCTGTTCCTGTGAATAATTGACCAGCTGAACAAGATGTGTTTAAACAATTGCCAGCTTGCTCTGATCTTCAGCACACAACTGGTCAAGTGGGCTCCAGCTGTGGGAACTGAAAATCACATCCCATGTTGTGTAAATTTTCTGCATCGGTAGTGTATAATTGATAGATGCCTGTTTTTCTCTTTAGATGAACAAGATGAGAGAAGATAATTGTAGCAACTGATTATACAAGAACAATCAATAACCAAACCTATTTTTCTTTTAATTTCTACTAGGAAGTAGACCAGTAGTGTATTTCTTTATTATTAAGCAGTGAAAAAAAGGATATGTGTTTTTAAGTAGGTAGCTCTGCCATAGAGAAATCATAACTACTTCTGCTTGCTTTGCTGGAAGAAAAAAGAGAGAGCTGGCTTTTCCCTTCAAACAGATCTTATTCCCAGACTGCATATGCCACTTGCCTAGAGATCTCCTGGATGCTGGCAGGGGATCAACACAATGTGACTCACAACAGCAGAAGGCTTGGAGTCAGCAGTATCCTTCAAAAAGATTGGTGCGAGAAAAAATGAAAGTAAACAGGAATGATATGTGCAAAAAGATTTCCATGTGGTTCTTACTCCTACTTTCTCACATCTACTGCTGCTCTGCTGATGACAAAACTCACAAGTTATTAAAATTTAATATTATTCAGAACCATCTTTCCCTACACAATCCAGGCACTTTTCATTTCTCGCACCTGTCCTCAGAAGCACTTTATTCCTTAAGAATATTAGGGAGATAAAATATTTCTACAATGTATATTGTGTTTAATATATGGTGGCTGAATTTTAGTTGTGTACATAAATGTCACAGAAGATCAATTGCTGAGTATTTTTTGTCTCTCTGAGGTACTTAGAGATTTTTATTCCATTTCCAGAAAACTGTTTATACTTATGAACACAGAAGATAAGGGATTCTACTATTTGGAAAAGATAATGTGCATTAAGGATGTGAAAAATACTCAAAGACACACACTGTGCCATCAGGATTGCAGCAGCAGCTGCTCTGCTGCCCTTTGCTCTCTCCAGGGAACAGGCTGGAAGCAGGGATGCTCATGTGGGTGTTTTGTGTCACGCTTTGGATCTTGGCCATGCCTTTGGGTGAGAAATACCTTGCTGTGCTGGAGCCCTGAGATCATGAATGACTAAGGCAAGGTAAAAGGAAAATGCTGTGACTGCACACATCCAAGGTAAGCAGCACAGTTTTAAAAGACAGAAGAAGAGGATTTGTTTGTCATTTGCTTTCCCAGAGACTCAGTTAGGAGGGTCTGTCCCTCAGCTCAACTAAGCTGCTGCAGCTTTTTCTCACGTAGGAATCCTGGACTTGTGTCTATTTAACACCTGGGGTTGTATACTGTGGAGAAAACTCCTTGCGGATGCTGGTTTTTATAGTCCAGCTGAAGTCCTCCAGGAAGTACACACAGATTTAATCTCCTTCTCCATGATTTCTCTCTTAACTGAACTAAATATAATTTCCTGAGAGGTGTCAGTTCTCTCACTTAGTCCAGGTGCCAGTAGTTGCCCAGTTAATTAACAGCTCTTTGCTTTGAAAAGATAAAGGTCTCTCTTGCACAACACACACACAGTTTTGTGAGACAGAGACCTGCTCAGCAGCCATTTAGGCTGATCTATTTGAGGCTGTCATTGCTCCGTGTGCTCCCTGGCTGTGTGGTCCTGCTGACTTCCTTGTGAATGTGCAGTTGCTGTTCAGGGAATGGAACAGATTGAAAAATGATCTTCTTTTTGTTTTGCTGGATTGCTTTTGACTGGGGTGGCCTCCTTGTGCTACTACAGCAGAAGGGATAGTGCCATCCTGCAAAGTGTCAGAGGAGGGAATAGGACTGTGACAATTTATCTGGCTGTGGAGTAATTTGAATTGTCATTTTTCTCTGGAATGTGTATTCTTCACTGATTCTTAGATTTTATGTCAGTGCGGACAGGAACAAATATTTTGCATATGAACTGCCAGATGGGATAGATGATCTTGCTTATTATTAGCTTTTAACTTCTGTTATGTACAACATAACCAAGCTCTTTCATGTGACAGTGGGATTGGGATATTGACACCCCCCACCCCCAATATTTTTCTTCATAGACCTCTGTGGGAGTTACCAAATTTGAAGTGCCCCCTTTTCCATGACACAGTAAGCAATAGGGTTCCAGAAATGATTGTGACAATCTCCTGTTGCACTTTGCTATCCCAGTTCTTATTAGCAGCTTGTATCTATGTGTTTTGTTTTTTTTTTCTGAGGGAAACATAGTCTCTACAAACTACAGGGAATAGAATCATGCTTCCAGATATTAAATTTTCTTCTATCAGGAAAATTGAAATTATATAGCTTTGGTAATTTTCATGATGAATTTAAAATATTTCAGTTTCTTGAACAAAAAAAAAATATATTTACTCTTGACTCACAGAAGATTTTTTTCAAGCTCTTAAAATTACAGTGTAGGTACTCGATCACTTTTGTCTTTCTCCTATAGTTTAGCTGTGCTGTATATTAGCGAGATATATGATACAAAAATAAAGGATGAATTGGTAAAGGAAGCTAAAAACAGCAATACTTCACCCCAAGATAATAACAAGTAAAGGGGTAATAATACCAAAAAGATTTAAAAACAAATTTTTCAGTTAGATTCAACAAACCAGAGTGCTTCTGTGCAAGAATATTGACATGATTATTTCAATTGTGAGTCTTGCAGTAGAATATTTTGCTCTATTGACTTAAAAACTCGCTGAGACTTTGAAATCATGGAGCAGGTGAAGCTGGGAGAGACCCTTAGAGGTCTGTGGTCAGAAACAAGGTCGAGGCTAGAACAGGTTGCTCAAGGTAACATTCAGTTGGGTGTTGAACATATCTAAGGCTGGAACTCCATAATTTGTCTGGGAAACCTGTGCTAGTCAGCCAGTGTTTGACCACTCTCACAGTAAACTCTTTTTTTTGGATTTCCTGTCGATAAGTTTGTGCCAGTTGCCTCTTGTCCTCTTGCACCACTGTCTCCCTCTTTTTGACTTGTTCCTGTACCCCTATTAGGTATTTATACACAAATCAAGTATCAAAATACTAGAATTTCCTATCAGAGGAGTATTCCAGTTTTCTTTTAGATTTCTGTTAAACATTAGACTGAAGATATGAAGGTAGAAGAGACAGAGGAAAAAGCAGAATTTTCTGGGGATGAATTTGCTTGCATAATAGCTCCTATTCTGAATTTTTTCTTAGATATGGTAAGACACATACAGGACGTTCAGTAACATTTGTGTTTCTTGTACACCAAGACAGATTATTGCAAAAGCCATTGCTGTTTTTATTAGACCCATCTGAATAGCATTGCAGAGAACACTTGGGGCTGCTTTTAATTTATGACGCAGACTGGGCTATAAGTATATGTGGACAAAAATGCCTCTTTCCGTTACTAAAAATTAAATATTACCAGCACAGAGCTGCAGAGATCACATGCTAGTCTTTCCTTGCATTCAGATGCAAGTTGTGGAGCAACCTCTTGCTTACTTGGCTTTGAAGTGCAGTTGTGTATGGCCTAGAGGGCAAGATTACTTTAATGTCAATAACTTTTTTCCTGATAATTTAAAGCAGTTAGTATTCAGGGTGTAATTTCCTCTTTTTTGCTTCAGTGAATTGCATCTGAGTCCTTGTTTAAGAGAACTGTTTCCTACAAAGTAGATGTGCATCTATGTAGAAGAGGGATTAATGTAGTGAAGGGATAGTTTAAGTGCAGATTGGGTACAGATGGCTGTGATGGAATGGGAGCTCACGACAAACACTATGATATTACTTCAGTGATTTCTCTCAGTGGTTGGTGCAGGACTCCTCATCATTTGCTGGGAGCAATGGGAAAAATACTGGGACACTTTGATATTGTGTTCCTTTCCCCAGCATTAAAGCATTCTCTTTTACTCTGTTCTGTTCAAGAAAAGCCAAGATGCAAGTCTCTCTCCAAGGCTGATTAGCTACTGGGAAAAAGAAGAATGCCCATGGAGTAGTAGCAGGTAGGAGTTGGTTCTGCAGCACCTGAGTGCAATGATACTGAGGTCTCTGTGGACCCATGTGTGAGTTTTGGACAGAGAAGTAAAAGGTTCCACATAACAAAATTCTCCTGTATCCGAGCCCCACTATTCCAACCGGAAAAGGCAGGGCAAAAGGGCAGGCACAATGTCAGTCTATGCATAGGGTACTGTAACCTTCTTCATTTAATGTGTGCTCCACTCTAAGTAAAGCAGAGATGTACTGATTGTCTTGCAGTGGGGTTTATTTTGCCTCTTTGGAATATGCTGAACTTACCCTTTTTTATGTATTGCATTTGCAACGTTCTCCATATGAAGAATCCCTGCTTGATAAAGCACTTTCATGGTTCCATTGATCAATGTGAGGAAGGAGGCTGAAGTTTGAACGGGACACTCATCCCATATATTTTGACTCTCGTCAAGACTGTGACAGTAATTTTGAATTTCTGTTAACCCTATTATTGTTATTAGGTGGGTCTATAGGAGATTATAGCCTTCAGCAAAGTTCAGAGGTGTCACTTCAGTCCTTAAATGGCAAGACTTTGGCTGTCTTTCCCTTCACAAGAGCAAGAGGAAACAGGAGAAGGGATGCTGAAGAGATTCTCTTATGGTGTGACCAGGGGACAGCTGAGATGAATGAGGTTTTTCTTTCAAACAGTACAGTGCAGGTTACCATCATTTATTCCTTTAAAATGCTTCTATTTTGTGAATGTATGCCAAGAAACATACATGATGGACAGAAAAATTCAATGGCTCAAGTGAGGTTGGCAGCTTTCCATACACAGTGGTATTTGTAAACATCCATAGTAATGAGAGAAATATGAATAATACTGCAGGTTGTTATATTAATGTTACAAAGAGCTCTAGGTAATTAAAGAATTACATAGGTGTAAATGTTCTTTAAGCTGGGTTACCATTAACCCAGAAGTCTACGGCATAACGATATCATGTTCCATTGGTGCCAATCCTAAGGGATCCTTACCCACTAAAGTCCAGTCTGGAAAATTTCCCCAGCATAGTAAAAGGTCCTTTGTGCTTCAAAATTACCACACAGATTATCACAACAAGTGATTTTTTCTTCATTTGTGATGTATTCTGCCACAGAAAAACAATTAAAGCTGTGTTTCTAGTAGAAAGCAGGAGTTGACTACTGTGAATTGCCAATTTTAATCATCATTTAAACCAAACAGGAAAATTAGTTTTAAATAATCAATTTTAATCTTGGTTTGCATTTTTACTTATTAGTCACCTTCCTGAAGGAATATTGAACCCTCCTGATTAGTATCCATGGGAGGGTGTTGATTTTCACCTAAATACAGCTTGTCTGCCAAATAAAGTACTTATTTTATTGCAGTGAATATATTATATACATTTACTCAGGGTATAGCCTGATATACATTCAGTTGGATTATGATTAGAAAGTAATTTAGAAAAATTACTAGATAGATACACTTACTATTTACCCTCTCATGATAATGCTCATATTTGTGTTTCTTGTCAAGGTGCAATTGGATGGAATTTGCAAATGTATTAAAAGTGCAATCCTAGCTTTATAAAGTTATCTGTTTTAGTTAAATTAAACCACTGTAAATAGCAGGTTACTTAGGCAAAACATTCATTTATTGAAATTAGTTTTGAAACTAATTGATTCATTAAACAAAGGAAGTATTGTCCGCAGTTAACAAATTGTACTAATAGTTTCTGATCATCGTGTCTGTCATGATTTTAGAGCTACCAGATCTCATCCTGTTACACCTTATTTATATTTATGGATTGGAAGAGGAATAATAAACTATCCCATTTTTCAGCAGGCAAAATTTTCTCAGCTATGAATAAATTAGCCACTGCATTTAAGTAACTAAACAAATAAAAATGCAGAAAATATTATCCCTGCAGTTCCATAAGAGTCTATAGCTTTTTGACTCACTCAAAACATTTGCAGATTCAGATGTAGGACTCCATAACTCCTGAATTACCTGGTTCAGAGATTCATCTTTACCTGTTCACATGTACTACAGCAGTATTAATATTTATTTAATATAAATATTTTCATGAATTATAATAAATGCAGGTACGGATGTGAGTTGCTAGTATTTAAGTTTTAATTTTACATATTCTTGCTAATAAATGTATGTGGCATTTAAATTAGGAATCTGTTTTCAAAGTAGGGTTCTACTCTGAAATCCTCTTTACAGAGTTATGCAAAAGAACAGAAAAAGTTATGCATCAACCAGTAGCTGTTAACAGAGGATATTACAAAGAACAAAATCTACCTTGTACGTCAGCTGAAGCTGGACTGTGAGACCCACCTTAAGTGCAACAGCATTAATGATCAACTCATGCTTCCAAGGTATGAGAGAATCTCCACTGGACTAATACAGAAAAAATATTATTAAATGATGCCAAATCCACTTGAGAGAGAGTGTCGGTATGGCATGGAGGTGCAGAACTAACTGCTGATTCATCCTGACAGTCAGGTCAGGCAGGCCGACTCATTAACTCAGAAGTATAAAACATTGAGCTTTTCTTTGAGGCAAGAGAAAGAGCGAAGGGACAGCAGAGGTCTTGCAGGCAGAAGTCATAAGAACAGTCAGTTCAGGAGGGATTTGAGGACTGAAGCTTATGTTTATGAATACATTTCTGCCTGCAGCCATTTTCTTTACTGGAAATAAGAAGAAAGTCTGTATCTGAACTCTGTGAGAGGACAGGTATGTAGGTAGGTCCAAGAGGCAATCGCAGCTCGAGAGCTCAGCTGTCCTGGGCTCAAGAGCACCCAGCAGCAGCTTGGCATTCCTGCTGTCCTCTGCTGCTGCTAACCTCTTCTGGGGCTCAAGCATGCTTCTGAGTTCTCCAAAAGCACAGGAGAGCTGAGGGCTGCCCACCCACAGCCCTCTAGCAATATAACCAGTGATGTTGTCTTCCTACGACTGGCTCTTTGAGAGCCCATGGCAAAACTTCATGGATTAGAGTCACTCACGCTGATAATTATCCACACAGCCCTTGAAGGCTCTGTTCTGACTGTTCTGGAGATGGTAGTTTTAAACTACATCAGATGGATGTGTGAAACGGCAACAAAATCAAGGCATTCCTATCATCTGACTCCCCTAAAAGCAGTGATATGGTTTCTTCTATCAAGTGATTAGTAAGTTTTCAGATAAAGTCCTGAAAAACGCTGTACAACATTTCCATTTTGAACCAGACACATTTGCTTCCAAAAACAGCAGTATCTCTTTCAACAGATTGTTCCATGGTGGGGTGGTTTAATTCCACTTGGTAATTAAGTCCCACACAGCCGTTTGCTCACTTCCACCTGCCAGGATGGGGGAGAAAATATGAAAGTAAAAGAGAATACTTGTGGGTTGAGATAGAGAGTTCAATAGGTAAAGCAAAAGTCACACAAGCAGGCAAAGCAAACGAAGTAATTCATTCACTGCTTCCCATGGGCAGAGAGGTGTCTGTTCAGCCGTCCCCAAGAAAGCAGGAAGTATTTCTTGGGAAAACAAATACCATCAGTGTGAAAGCCCTGTAGTTCAGCAAGAGTTACAATTCCCTGTGTTATCAGCACTGTTTCCAACCCAAATTCTAAATATAGTCCCATACCAGCTAGTCTGACAAAAATCAACTCAGCCCCAGCCCAAACCAGCACACATAGGTAAGGGGCTGCTACAGATGGGGGCTTCTCCTTTAGGCTGAGAAAGCATGAGTCTGTTTGAAGTACAAAGGCAATGAGTCTGTGGTGCTTTTCTCTATGCTACTTTTGCAAGTAGCCCATTCTTTGGAGGAATTTCTAATTCTTTGTTGCTTCCTGTAAACAAAAATGGGATAACAGATATTTTGAGGTGTGAGTTGAAAGGCAAGAGCATTTCACACCACAGAGGGCTGTTTTCTAATGTGGACCTGCATTCACATCTCTGCAGGTACCAAAAGAATAATATGAAACTATTGACTATTTTGTTTCCAGGCTTCAGTTCTGGTCTCAGTCCTACAGCTTTGGAACTGTCTGGGAGGATTAACAAAGGCCAAGATATTGATGGACTGCATCTGACAGACTGCAAAGGTGATTACTTGTCGTAGTTTCCCGTGATAGTGATCCTACAAGATATTGAGAGGTCCACAGGAGAAACAGGAAACGTTACTTCAAAGCAAGAGAAATATCCTTTTAATTCACTGGATCACAAAAATCTCATAACCACTCAGTGTACCAAGGTACTGCAATGTTAGAATGCTGAGGGACAGGAGCAAGAGTTGAATTGCAAAACCATTCTGGCACTTTATTCTATGACTCATCTTGGGGTAAAAAAAATGAAAAAGTAAAAACGGGGTGGGGAAGGAAGCAAGCCTAACAAGTGGAAAAAAAAAAATTAAATTAGAGGACAGGGTTGGAAGGAAAAAGTTGACTCTTCTAGTCAGCCTAGTCCAACAAAAGCCTACTTTGTCTTCTTGTAATGACATATGGTTTAGGTAGACCAGCTGAATTCATCCAGGGAGCATACAAGCTAGTGCACTTTGCTGGGCAAGACCTGTATTTTTACGTGATTTAGAAACACAACATAATATTTATTCAAATAAACACAGCTACATGTTGCATAGTATATTATTTATTATATTTTGCATGGAAAATTATTGCTTCACAATTCTGAAATAACTATTAAATTAAGAAAATATTTTTGTTAAACCTCTGCATCTTTTCCAATATTTTTCTGAGCCAGAGGAATTATTTTTAAGTATCATTCTCCTTTTACCTCACTTCTTTTGATATTAATGAGCTACAAAAGTCAAATTCAGTCTAACCCAGAGACCATTCATTACACATTCATGAAGTAAAATAGATGCATAACAGCAAATGATGATTTATGACAAAATAAGGCAGTTTTTGGCATAGGCCACATATAATGAGCACTAGTGTCACAAAATATTCCCAACCCCAGCCATGCATAATCTGCTTTATATTAAATATTTGTGTCTCAGAGGACTGGAAAGGACTCAGTAGACATTTTCAACAGGACATCGAATAGATAAAGCACTTGTTAGATCAAATATACGCACCAACTTGTGGATGAGTAAATGATGCTGAATGTACCACTCACCATGTGGACAGAAGATCAAAAGAGAAGTTTTAGAGAGGCAGAGCCTTCTCTGGAGAGGCTTGCTGGACCTTTCCTGACTGAAAAGAATAATTCATGTGTATACATTGTCAAAACTGTGAGCAAAATCCAGGGTGAAGTGTAAAATAAGGTAATGACAGCCAAAAGAAAATGTGAAAGGATAAATTTGAAAAGGTGCTGTGGCCCCATGGCCATCTCTTGGGATAATGATTGGTTTCCCCAGCAGTTTTTCTAATAACTGTATTGGTAAAGTCACTCTTTTTCTCCCCTACACGCACTGCAAGTAGAAGTGAAAAAAACAAGGTTGTCTGTTGGCTTCTGGCACCACTTCCCTGAACGACATCTTTTGTCTCATGGGAATTGTGCCAGCATAGCAGAACTGGTTCCATATCCCTCCCTGGAAGCAAATCCTTGTTGGCCAAGGGTTTTGTGATCCCAGCAGGCTGGACAAAAATAAGATATTCCTCCCACATGCCTTGCTCAAGCTTGAAGGCAGCTGGTGTCGTAAAATACAAACCTTTGTTATTCCCATGAGCTCTCTTCCAAGAAAATAGACTGCTATTCCTGAATTAGAACCATCATCAGAAGCTCTAGTGATTTACACTTCTGTCAGGTCTTTCATCCAGAAATACTGTTCATAGACTGTTACATTAACTGATTATCTCTTTTGGGCCAAACACAGAATTTTTAGAACATGGCTTTTATTGAGTGTCAGGTGGATTTTGGCCAATATTGACACCATGAGCTGGGCCCTTCACTGTCCTTTAAGAACACTGCAGAAGAATGTGACATAACCTATAGAACATTTATCTACAACTCACACACAGCTCTGGCTAAGTTCCAGTATGTCAAGTCAACTGCTTAACAACCAACAGTGCCCATTGTTTCTGCCAAGGGGAAACTCATACAGGATATATGTGACACTGCAACGTGAGCACTCATGGGGATTATAAAGTTAACTGCACTGAATTGAACCAAACTAAAACAACTGTCTTCTTTTGGACAGTGCCACCTTCTCAGGTTTAGGAATGGCATGCCAGGGTTTCCATAGACTATGGAGCCAGGGGAATAATAAACTGAATGAAATGACTGTAGAATGCTCATAGAGAACTCAGGATTGGTTTTGAAGTGTCTTATAGCTGACCTCAAAAAAGTGCAGGGAATGAATTGCATTTGTATAGAGTGAGACTGGACTTGGAGGCTAGGAACCACTAAACTGAGATTACAAGGAAATTCAGAGGAGATATAGAGGACAAGGAGGAGGAGAAGGGATGGAGGAGAAGCAGGAGGAAGAGGAGGGCTAGAGGAGAAAGATGAAGCAGAGGAAGTGGCTGAATCAGTCTTTTGTGGGGGTTATGTTCACAAGATGCTTGATGACTTTTAAAGATGGATTTGGGCAGGAGGATCCCCAAGACAATATATTCACACCTTGCTCTCCCCCCAAAAACAGTATTTCTCATTCCCAGACCTTGAGTGGCTGAAGAAGGAGGCTGTGAGGAAGAGGAAGATGCTCCAGAATACCCAGGAAGGTGAGGAGGAAGTCATTCCAGCTTTCCCTATCTCCTCTCTTCCATCTTTCAGCTCTCTTCCATCTTTCATCACCCCCAGCTACTGGCCATCACCCAAGCCAGCTTTCCAACATTCCACAAAAGAAAGGGAAAATGCCTTCTCTAATGTGACTTTAGGTCTTCAATTGGATGAGGTGACACCACTGTTCTGGCTTCTCTGTACAAGAGAGACACAAAGCTTCTGGAGTGGGTCCAGCAGAGGGCTACAAAGTTGATCAAGGAACTGGAGCATCTCTCTAATAAGGCTGAGGGAGCTGGACCTCCTCAGCCTGGAGAAAAGATGACTGAGAGAGGACCTAATTGATGTCTCTAAGTATCTGAAGGTGGGGTGCCATGAGGATGCAGCCAGGCTCTTCTTGCTGGTGCAAGCAATAGGACAAGAGGCAATGGAATTAAACTAATGCACAGGAAGTTCCACCTATGAGGAAGAACTTCTTTACTGTGCAGGTGACCGAACATTAGAGCAGATAGCCCAGAGAGGGTGTGGTCTTTCTCAATGGAGATATTCAAGAACCACCTGGACACAATACTGTGCAATGTGCTCTAGGATGATCCTGCTTGAGCAGGGAGGTTGGACCACATGACCCACTGTGGTCCCTTCCAACCTGACCCATTCTGTGATTGCTGAGGAAGCAGACATCTTTATGCTAGGAAAATTAATAGTTAAAGGGGGTGTTTATTCTGTCTGTGTAATATTCCTCGAAGGCACTGTTGTAAAAATGGTAGAAAAGTTCAGATCTGCATATTCTCTGAATACTTTTTGCACTCAGATTTTTCCTCCTCAGGAGTATGGTAGATGGAAAGGTTATGATGTTCAACACAGTACTCAGATGCAAAATATCAGTCATGCCAATCATGATAATGGTTGGGACAAATAGATAAGTAAGATCAACATCTACTTGGTCTGCACTGTGGGACATAGCTAAAGAGTAAGTCAGCACAGGTGAGTAATGTAGACACAGGCTTTAAACAGTGAAAATGCCACTGTCACCCTTTTCCCTTTCAAGACTTGATGTTTTGTGTGATTCTTAATGTCCGCTGAAACCCACATCCCCATCTGTCACAGCAAGGTGTCCTCTGCAGAGAGCAGTGTCTGCCTGCCACTGCTTTGGAAAGAGTAGAGGAAAAGTAGACACTCCTCACTCTGCAAAGGAGATGGATGCTATCCAAGAAACCAGCTTATGTAAAGGGCATTCCTTACAGGCATCTTTGCTGTTATCACTAATAGCACTGGACTGGACTGACAACAGCTCGAGGTATGTGTAGATGGAAGACAAACAATACATTCTGCCACAAGCACATTAGTTAATAAAGCTTTTGTTACACCTTGATTTGTTGTCTAGTTGGGAGTCAAGACTAGTTATTAAACATTTCGGAGAGAGGAAGGATTGCTATGACAACAACATATGAATGATTCATCTGAAGGGGAGAGGGGACATACCGTAACAGAACAATTGCTAAAATTCTTCTTAAAGGATGTGTGTGCATCAAATGTAATAATAATGAATAAAAAGTATTTCAATCTGTGCAGTCTTTCTAACTGCAGCTTAAGAAACATCTGCCATCTTTGGCAGCTTGAATAATACAAGCTAGAGTACAAAGTCTGGAGCTTCTTACTTCTTATAAATAAAGAGCAAGGGCACAAATACACCCATCAGGTAGCCTCTCTGAACATTGATGTTTTGGGTGTCTGGTCTTGGCTAAAATTTTGGATTTTGTTTTTATCATAAATTTTGAGCCATAAAAGTCAGTGACATGACCCAAAATATAGTAAAATGCTATAAAGAAATGTTCTTTAGGTTAAGTTCTATTTCCATGGGAACTTTCCAGTCTCTTCCAGAAAAATTTAAAGGAACTGGGGGAGAAGTAATTGCAATACAAAAATGAAAGTGGTCTCATCCTCTCCATTACTTTAAGTATCATTCCAATCTCTTATTAAGAAGGCTTTTGCCTTGCATTTTGTTTGATTCTCTTCAACACACAGCATGTTATCCTTAACAAAACATGGAAATTCTTGCTAAGAATATATTTTTAAGATAGTTAATCTTTCCTTTCAAATAAAGATAGTAATCCATAAAGTAATTAAATGCTGACCCCCTGAAAGGCTACCTTAAATTCATCTACAAAAGCAAACAGTGAAGACACCTTCAGTGAAAGTTTTTCTGGCCTGTGTTTCTCCCTCTGGACCTGAAGGAGAAGCTATTTTGGAGATTGATCATGACACCAGTTCAGGCTTTTTTCTCTTCTTGTACCATGGAGAAGTGTGTAGCCTGCTTACCATGTATTCACACACAAGGAAACCTAGATCAGACAAAGAGAAAAAACTGTTCTGAGTCTAAAAGGAGAGGAAGATCATATACTGTTTTAAAGGCAGTAGTGTATGATGGTGATTGACAAAGGGAGAAAGAAAGGGGAAAAAAAACCCCTCGGATTTTTTTTACCCAGTAAAACAGAAATGTACCCAGCTCTGAAATCTTAAAATATAAGCCTCCTCCATGTCTCTGACTACATAAATAAATACATTAAAATAGAGCAATATAGATTAGGGTTTTAAAATTATATTTGCATAACTTAAAGTGAATTTGAATGATAATACAAATGTGTGATTAGTATAATGAAGTTTGATACTTGGTACTGTTTTCATAAAATTAATTTAGGCATCTTTTTTCCTGCAGTATAAAAACCAGTTACTGTGGCTACATTGCTGTGTTATTATACTCAGTAAAAATGTTCTTAGGATTTTTAGCATGTGAAATAAGCACACAATATTAGCACCTAAACTGATAAGAAAAGAGGTCATAATTCCTTTATCTGCAAAATGGTACAGGATCTGAAATAGCTCTACACAATGTGCCTCAAAAATCAACTCTGTAAAAAGTCTTAAAGCTCATATTCATGATTACTGATAGATCACTGTTTTTTTTTATTTTCTTTTCCCAGTGTGAACTTGCATAGAAACTAACGTGACTCATTCCAGAGAAGCTCTCAAATTGAAAATAACTAATCTTTAAAAGTCGGGTTTGGACTTCCTGCAGTGGTGAATTCCAGAAATAAGTTACACTTTGCCTACCTCGATGAGGCTTTTTATGTGATTTGGATTTACATTTTCCCTTCAGTCTTTTTCCCCTTGTATTTTGAAACAAGTTTAAAAAAACCTCCTTCTCCTTTACCTTTTCAACGTATTCATCGCTTCTTTCCTTCTGTTTCCCCCTTCCTTGATGAATTAAGCAGATTAAGTAAGATTGCACTGAAAAAAAAAAAAAGCCATGAGAAGGACAGGAGAACAGGTAATTGGTCTTTTCAATTAGCAAGGCAAAACTGCCTAAGATCAGGAGTCACCGATGTGGGCTCCCCACACCTGCAGGCACAGCAGGGATGTGAAGCAAGTACAGCACATTACCATGAGGAAGAATAACAGGGTTACCTGGCCAGAGAATTTAGCTCCAGCATCTGTGGAGTTCATGAGACTTTGTCTGCGATATGGGAGACTCAGGACTTGTTCACATAGCAAGATCAGTGTCTGAGATGCAATTTCTTCACTCTCTTGTGGGGACTCAGGAAAAGGGTAAGGTTATTACAGAAAGTAAGTATATTTTTGCAGCAGCTGATGCAAGACAGAAGTCCCGTCTGTGCACAGACTGACGTACTGCATGGTTCAGTCCCACCAGGATGGAGCTGTAAATTACAATTAGACCTCTATGTGTTTCAACAGCTGAACTTGGCTACATAAATTCTACAGCTTTTACAGATAATAACAGAACTGTGAAATGATGTCTTCACCTCTGTTCTTTCAATAAGGGATGTGCTGCCTGGCGCAGATACAACCATCTTTCAAGATCCAGTTTTTCTGAATCTCCAAAATGCAAGTTATCTCTATGATTTCCTCTGTAAATACATGTCTATAATTCCTATTTTGTATTGAGAACAGAAATGTAAGTGTCCAAATATTACGGAGAAAGCTCACTCTAGGGCTCTTCCTAACCTAAAGGAAGGTGTAAATCTCATTGTTTTCAATAAGCAATGAAGGAAAACAGCTTACTTGCAAAATGACCAGAAAGAGGGAAATGTCAAATTGTACAAGCCATACTAACCTAAAGCTATTTCCGGTTCAGTCATGCTGTCAAACATTTAGATAGTCCAGGACAATATTTGAACATCATCTGTGAATATGCAGCCAATATCAAATGTGGTTTATTCACTGTTTCTCTAGAAGTGCTGTTGATCTACATGGTTATTATGCTTTATGGGAAGAGATCAGAAAAAAGTATCAATTCCCATTTAGTTAGTTTAGTTAGTTCAACTCAATGATCTCAGTCAACATTGCCAGTAATGTCATGTAACTGACATTAACAAACATCGATTAGTGGGTACTCAGTAAAAGCCTTCTAAAAATGACCTCTGAAACTTGTATTCTGAGAAGAATAATAATGAAAGAAGTGTCCTTCTGTCTCTTTTATTTTTCATAAGCTCTTAGATATAGAGAAATCCTCCTGCCTATTGGGAAGTTGCTGCTATTGTTTTTACTGCAAATAATGCAGCAGTAGCTCACAACACGTTTTTCAGTTCATGTTGTTTCTCTCTCTTCACAGAGAGTTTGGTCAAGTATGTTATAAATTAATACCCAGAGTTAGGCTTAGGTTTGCACAGGTCATTTAGCAGCTTCTGTCAATGTCAATTAGAGTAAGAGCATTCACCACCTAATCGCCACTCAGTAGTTTAGGTAAATTTTACATAGGTCTACATATGTATTTGTCTGTTTGGCTTTCCTTTTGTATTGACAGTTCAGGCTACTGCAGACCTAAAGTCTCTGAGTGGGAAATAATGGGATAGGAGCAACAAACCCACAGCTATTGTCAGTGAGCTTGTCTGCATAAATTATGAGAAGCAGAAGTGGAAAAAAAGCAAGGTGTTTTTCAAAATCATGCAATAGCCAGAAAGGATCATGCGCAAATACAGCCCCCAAACATCGATTAGTGAGTGCTCAGTGAAGATTAGGATCAGTTTTTCTGGGAATATTTATTCACGTTTGAGTATGAATTCAGATTTAATGGTTTTGATTGCAAGCCATTTGCATCTGCCTTTCACAATTATTTTTGAGTGCTTGGGGTCTTCTATTACTGTGTAAAGCAAACATCAGCCTGAAATACACAAACTCTTACCAGGAGAATACTTCACGTAGTGTAAAATATCCTATTTAGACTCTGTGCTGGGATGAAGAATTGTGCAAATCATCCAGAAAGAAAGAGGTTGAATTGTGAAACAAAGCATCAAAGTATGAACTGTGAATAGGGAGTCAGTGGAACGGACTCTTTACAAATAATCTGCAGGCCTAGGAACAAATTGCTGATGGCATTTCCATACAATCTCTATTAAGCCTGAGAATTTTATATTCTCGATGAGGATAGTTTCCCAGAGAAGAGGATGAATGTGCCTGCTTGGAAATTCTCCCCATGCCTAATCTATTTATTTGCTCATGTTTGCAATTATAGGGTGCCATCCTGCTAAAGTGTCTTATCACAACAAGTTTCCCACAGCAGTTGTCTCCATCCTTGAAAATACTTGATACCTGACAGGACATGGTCATGGGTGACCTGCTCTAGTGGATCTGCTTTGAGCAAAAATGTCTGACTGGATGACCTTCAATATGACCACTCTTATCTGTTCCTTGATTCCTCCATTTATTCCTATGTTTAACTTCATCCTGTCAGATGCTTTGCTGATGAAGATCTGTTCACCTCAAATCAAGTCTAAGGCAGCCAATGCACTTTTACACCAGAGAATTGTTGATGTAAATGGAAACCACTGTAGAGACTGATCCAGCATTGCTCATGATTTTGGATAGTTCCATCTATGAACCTAGCATGCTATGTGCTGTCATGGTGAACTGATGACGTGACAGCAAGGAGAGAACGTCGCTTTCACAATGCACAGGTGTAACACTAGTGACCCAGTATGGATGGTAATAGTGGACCACCACTAGTTTGTATCTCACATTCTCCTGCTGGAAGAGGAAGAGAGTAAGAGATTTATCATACTCTATTTAGTGGAAATCAAACTAGTCCCCAAATGAAACTGAATTCTCCCTATAGCACACAGTCAGTTGAAATTCACTTTACTTTAGGATATGAACATCGACCTAACCGTGCTAGTATTTTTAATAGGTGTGATGTGAGTTCTAGTTATTTGAATTGTTATTTTTCTAGAAATTTCCTAAATCTATTTGCCATTTGCCAGCTTAAAAAAAACCCAAAAACAAACAAACAAAAAACCGAACCAAAAAAAAGCAACCAACAACAAAAAAAACCCTATAACCAGAAAGGGAAAATCAGACTAAATGTTGGTGTTTAAAGAAAAAAAAATACAGAAACCAAAAACTATAACCAGAAAGGGTAAATCAGACTAAATGGTGGATAAGTCTTTTTTAAAGAAGAGATTCATCATGGCCATTTTTAGAATCATAGACTTGTTGAGATTGGAAAAGGCCTTAAAGATCACGTTCATTTTTAAGCTGTGTTCCATGTTATGCTTTAAAAAGCATTCTGCAAGCTCATAAAGAAATGCAGAAGAACCACTTGAGTTAGTTGATCCTTAAAAAAAAAGCCAATATATTTAAAGAGGGGAAAGAAAAAGAATTACCTTTTTAATATCCTCCTTGCATTATTGCACATGCATCTATCAACAGATGAGAGAGGCAACTTAAATCTCAGCAAGTAGAAAAAAGACATACGTGTCCTACTGGGATTTTAATTCAGTGTATAAATATCTAAGAGGGAAAATAATGAATGCTTTAGAGATAATTTAGTGGTATTGGTAAAGTATTCAATGGTTAGCATTGTAGAAAATTATTAGAAGGTAAACCAATGAGAAGTCAATAGGGAGAAGCAAAACTGTTTTCTTTTATTAAACCGTGGTAGCTGTGTTCATGGCCTAGTTGCTGTTAAGGATCTGTTTTCAAAAATAAGGTTGTTATGACTGGAATGCCAGACATGATTAGATGCTGTACCATGTCCTGCTTTAATCATAGAATCTATGATTTGTGTTGAACAAAAGATCATCTTAAAGACCATCTTAAAAATCGTCTAGTTCCAATTCCACTGTCATGGGCAGGGACACCTTCCACTAGACCAGGTTGCTGAGAACCCAGTTCAAAATTGTCTTGAAATCTACTGATTTATACAGGTCTGAAAAAAGACTTGATGAACTGAGAATGTAGGAGAAGTAGAATGTAAGCAGTGGTCTAAACGGTTATGTGAGTTACTGATGTTGTCCTCCTGACCAGAAGATTCATGGCTTCATTTTTTCATCCTAGGACCCAGATTCACTGCCAGGTGGTAGTACCAAAAAACACAGGTAATGGATACTGCTCAGCAAAAGATTGTATCTTCTCAATTGTAGTTAAATTGATTTCATTTCTGAGTGTCTTTTGTACACAACTCACTGGATGTTAAAAAACCTGTGAAAAGAAGAATATTGGAAAAATATTATGGCAAATATCGCTTCTAGTAAAAACCTTTGGTCCAGGGTCTGGGAATCTCGTACAGCCATTGCTACCAGACATCAGCTGGACACTGAATTTCTAAATCATGTGCCGCCATGGATTCTGGGTCATCCCCATTCAACTTCTTGTTGCAAAGAACCTTTAAGATACCCTGAGAAGAAAATGTGGTCTAAAACTAAAGCCTGCTTTGCTCTCCTAATGCATCATGGGATTTGCAAGGTGAAAGGAGGTATGAAATTCAGCTCTCTCCCCAGTGTAGATAGGTTGGTGGAAATTCAAATAATTAATGTAGTCAGGCTATGCTGACTACATTAGACCTCCTCTATACCTCCCCAGAGCACTTAGGACACATATATCAGAAAGGTCTTTAGAGATAAAAGAAGTGTAAGGTGAGAGCTTTGATCTCAGGTGGGGTTTAATGACTTGGATGGACATTGCTCATGATAATAACTATGAGCACTCTAAAGAGGAGAACACATTTCTGTAGTTATTTAAAGGATTGCTTCCTTCTGCCATTTTTTAAATTGCAACTTACAAAATCACAAGTCTTTTTGGACATATAATAACAGTCAGCTGTCTGAGCAAGCAACTTAGAAGATAAGATTATCTCCTTGAAAAACAGTATCAGAGAAAAGAAGAAATAGAGAGTTTGTTGGGTTTTTTTAATTTTCAAGTTTAAGGAATATGAAAATCTTTTAACTTGGTTAAAGGGTGTGTGTACACTAAAGAAGCCAAAAAGCAGGAAAAAATAAAGCATTAAGAACCACTTATGTTTCAATGGAAGGGACTGAAGTGAGCCATATGATGAAAAATTATATGACCGGCTTTTTCAGAATAGATTTCCATTTCCAGAACAGAAATTATGTGAAGATTAATGGTTCTTTCCAAGACAATCTTCAATAAAGAGCTCAGTAAGTCATCAGCGACAAGAGCTATTCTTAGCTTGCAGCTTGGATATCTGTGGTTGTGGGGCAGTGTAGAAAGGTCTCCCTCCAGCTGCAGTGGTGGGCACCACTGTCCCCATAGGCATGTAGTGGGAGGTTGGACAAATCCTTAGAGAGGTGACACATCTGAGTGACATCTGACACAGCCTCAGCCTGCATTACTGCTACCTGTTTTAAGGGCCTACCCTGCCTCTTTGGGAAGCTGCAGGGAGGAGTAATCTCATGCTTCTAAATGAGATGCCAGCAAAAATTTTGTACCATCTGCTAAGGCTTGCCTGTATTTCTTACCTGTACAGTATTAGTAATACAATTTCAAACTCTTGAAATTTAATAACCCGAGGTCAAAATAGTCTTCTCAATTGTACATAGACATTTATAATTATATCCACTTTGTTTTGTGCTTGCATATATGGTGGTGGTCTTCTAGAGTCTGGCATCCTTGCCACACAGTGATGTTAGAAGTAACAAATCTCTGCACTAGACACAGAGGGTTGTTGCAGTCAGTATCCAAATGCTGCTTTGTAAAATGGTACCTATAGTATAGTGTGTATGCATGTGTGTGTCCCCATGCAACCGTAACAATGTTCACATGCTTCCCCATGTCATTCCCCTGGGAATCAAACAGGAAAAACACAGGTGCAAGAAGCTCCTGCTCCTACCCAGTGCTCCAGCTCCAGTGAGCAGTGATGGCTATGTTTATGGTACACAAATTGCCCCTCTGATAAAAGAGGGACAATGGAAATTAGCAAAACTCCCAAGAGAAATTTTTGAGTTTCCAAATATATGTCAGACTTTTACTGTCTGAAAGCGTCACTTGCTCACTGTCTACAAAAGGAGATCACAAGCAACAATTATGGAGTATCTTCCTAACCACCAATTGCAGCTATAGTATCAGAAACAGTTTGCATGGCTGTAGGGAGGGAACACCTTGCAATTCAAAATGCTTAATTTGTTTAGAGACAGCCATGGGTGAAAGGAGCCTTAAGCTAAGTCTTAACTAACTTGGAAGGTTTCTAGCAGATTATGGCAGTGAAAATGTAATGAATGACAAATGCTTAGGGCCAGTCACTGGGAGAAATCTCCAGTGAATTCATTCAAGAACCTACTTAAGGATTTATGACACAATTAATATACATACGTGTATATATATATATATATATGTATACGTATCCCTACAATAGCACAAAACCTCAGGCCTCAAAATAGCCCTGGGAAAGTTCAGAATATGAGAAGGAGGTAAAAAATCTTTGAACAAAGATTTTCCTATGGAACATCTGTGCTATACCTTTTTGAGTGACTTTTTGTGAGACTTGTTGGAAAAAGGCAGTTTGAGATAAATGAGTAATATTTGTTCAGGGGAAATGAAGAGAGGAAAGGCAAATGCTGATGGATTTTTCTCTGCAAAAGGGAAGATTTCAAGGTGACTTAGAGAACCATTCAAAATGATAAAGGACTTGGTTAAAGCTGAAAAAGATAAACAACATTCACCAATGAGGAGATGAAAACATGGCTTTATAATGGCCTCTAACCGGATTTTGTGTGATTTAGGCTTCAGCTGGGGAAACATAGGGTGGCTTGACAGCAGGAGTAATTAATTTCTAGGTTTAAAGTTGCAAGCTACCCAGAAAAACCTATACTCTTTTCAATGAAAGCAGTTGTTACTTGGAACATAGATGAAGGAAGAAAGGGGTTTACTTATGTATTTAAATTAGGACTTGCCCAGAAAAATTAAACACAGTGGGTAGAAAGATCCTGCACAGATGTGAATTGATCTTGTGTGTGTCTGTACTGACAGAGAAATGGGAAAACTGTCTGGATTAAATGGGAAAAAAGTAGGTCTCCATAATGTTCATGGGAAAACCAAAAAGTTATTTTATTAGAGCCTGAAATATTTTTCACTTTGGTACAATTTTGTGCTTTTGTCTTTCAGCAAGGGCAAAGCTTTCAGTACTGAAAATATGGATTTATTGTTACCACTGGTTTTTGGACAGAACTAGGAAGATGCAATATCTGTTAATTTTTTCATGGGGAAACTTCAAGTCTTTGGGATATGCTTTTTCTGCTTTAATGTTGCTATGGTAGTTTTTGGTTGCTTTACAGAGATTTAGAAGAAAGATTGCTTTTATTTTAAAGAGTTGAAAAAAGATGATAGAATTTTTGTGACTTGCCCAAAAAAACTATGAGCATAAAGTAAATTTTTCCCAAACATTCAGTTTAAAACAAAACTCTGAGTTACCTACTCTTGCAGTAAGGAAGTGACACTGAAGTGTCACTTTAAAGGGAATTTACCTCTGTATTAGTCTAAGGAAGGCTGGAAAACATGTGGAGCAGGCATAAGGAACAAATTGTGGTTGTAAATGCTCTTGGCATGTTTAAACTGCAAATTAAGGCATGTTTGTGGTCTTTAACAGCATCCTTGATAAGAACTGTTAAGGAAACTTCCCTGTCTGACCATTTAGGAGGCACTCTGGCAGTCACACTCCCACCACCAGTGGCTTTAGCTGCTGGGATTGAAGCCACTTCTCAGCGAGTGGCTCAAGTAAGCCAATGGATGTCCCACTTGGTTCCCTACACACTTGACCCTCACATAGTCAGGCCAGGTTTCCTTACCGGTATGATCCCAGATTTCTCATAGCAGAGTCTCATACTTTAATTTTACCATGGTGCAGCAGCAAAATGAAATCTCAAGCTGGTACCTCTGGGGAGGGACCCCCCAAAAGAGGAGAAACTGGGCTCTTTGCCCGCACAGTCTATGTGCACGAGGGTCTTCCACCTGTTGATTTAGTTTCCTCTGCAGGGGATTCAGAGGCAGGACAGCTCTGCATGTGAAACAAAACATGCTAAGTTTTGCTAAAACAAATGAAAATGCTAGTATAGACATGCCAGAAATCACTCAGGACTTCTGAAGCATCTTTAGAGTGTGCGCTTCCTGAATACTTTTTCTTAGACAGTGCAAGTAATTATTCAGGATATATAGTATTTTATACAGTGGGAAACAATTTGTCCATAATGACTACAAATCTTTGAAAATAGGATTTTCAGTACTGGTGAGGCCCCACCACAAGTATTGTGTCCAGTTTGGGGCACCTCACCACATGAAGGACACACTTCCCTAGTGTGTCCAGAGAAGGGCAATCTTTTGAGGTGAGTAGCAAGGTAGAATATCTCATCTGTGTTCAATGTTTGTTTTTCTCATACCAACTGCACACTAATAATTGATGATTTTCCACAGTTTTCTGAAATATTTTGCCATATAGGAAGTACATACCTGCTGTGCAATCCCATTGGATTTGATCCCACTAAACCCTCCTTTTATGTCTTTGCTTCTTACTGCATATCCTGTGGAGTCAGATGAAACCCCTTATGGTTGACTGCAGGGGCTTCCCATTGGTTTTTTATTGTCTCATTATCAGTTTTTCTCAGATTATGAATAAAAGGATTATTTTTCCGAATAGGAATTCATATAGCGTGGGAACCCAACAGCCTGGATGCTGCTGGTCAAGCTGTGCTCCCTTCTGCTTCTCACATTATCACCACGAATAAAGAATCTGCAGCTGGGGACTCAGCTGACAATTCTGTCAGTGATGCATGGCAAAAGAGAGACTCAAGTTGCTCTTCTACAGCTGCAGTAGAGCTATGATAGGAACTGAAGCAGGAGCTTTTTTTTTTTTCCTTGTAACTGAAGCAAGCAGGTAACAGGTGACTACATAGAGGCCAAAATATTAGAACTCTTTAAAGTACTTCTTTGCTGAGTTTGATTTCTAAATAGTCACAAAACTTCATCTTGACCATTCTCTTGGTCTACATATGATATGAGACCCTAGAGGTACCTCCTGCAACAATTTTTCACTCAATTCTATCTTTATTCCCACTCTGTAGTTGCAATGAACATAATTTTTGACTTCTGCACTGTGGCCAGTAGGCCAATGATTGCCCTTCTGTACTTGGCACTGGTGAGGCCACCCCTTGAGCCTGGTCTTCAGTTCTGGGCCCCTTAAAACAAAAACATCAAGGTGCTGGAGCTAGTTCAGAGAATTGCAACTCTGAAGGGTCTGGAACACAACTCTGATGAGGAGCAGCTGAGGAAGCTGGGATTGTTTAGCCTGGAGAAAAGGAAACTCAAGGGGGACCTTATCACTTTCTAGAGCTGTCTAAAAGAAGGTCATAGCCAAGCAGGGATAAGTCTCTTCTCCCAGGTACCAAGTGGCAGGAAGGAAATGGCCTCAAGCTGTGCATGGGGAGGTTTTAATTGGATATTAGAAAAAAACTTCTTCACCAAAAGGATTGGTAGGCTTTGAAAAACATTGCAGTGGGGAAAGTGGTTGAGTTCCCATCCCTGAAGGTATTCAAAACGTGTGTAGATGTTATTTAGGGACATAGTTTAGTGGTGGACTTGTCAGTGTTGGGTTTATGGTTGGACTTGATGATCTTAAAGGTCTTTTCCAACCTAAATGATTCTGTGATTCTATGATTCTCATTCTTCTGTCTGCATACCAATTACTGTTCTTCTCTCAAGTTTTCCAGAACTTCAGCAAGCTACATTCTTTTTTTACATTCTGAAAATATGAACATGTCCACTGGTCCTTGATTACTAATTTTGAGAGAGATTTTCCTTTACCAAAGAAAAAACAATTGTGGGGTATTACCCAATTACTTAATTTATAATTTAAATTTGATGAGCTTTTTCCCTATGTAAAAACTTCTTTTATGAAACAGGTCAAAACTTTTGCTGTAAGAGATAGTCAGTTATGCAGTTCCTGTGACTAAGACTGGCTTTAAAACTGCTAATATATCTAGGGGACACAGAAGTTCATATGAATAGATATAAGATTTTTAGGTTCTTGCTTCTAAATGGTGAGTCAGGTGGGAAGAGATTGGGAAGCTACCTGATGATTAGTGTGAAGGTATTTCTTGGCTTTTATCTTAATCTTAATAAAAAGATACATCACCAAAAAGAAATCCCTAGATTGACAAACCCTGCATCACAATCAGTAGCAACCACCCCAGAAGGAGATGGTATATTGAAGAAGAAAAAGAACAAGTTAGAAAATAAGCTATCTTCTTTTTTGTTAAGGTCAGAAGTGAAGGGTTTGGGGGTTTTTTGGTCAGACAGAATTCAACTTACCCTAGACTTTAGATCCTACAATCCATAAAATTTTTGTAAAATGAGAGATTAAAAAAAATATTCAGAAAGAGGAATTGTTATGAAGGAACATCTGGAATTTCTGTGTATTGGGATACATGGGAAAAAGCAATCCTAACCCTGGGGGAAACTTGACCGTCTGACTGCATTTTATGTTAAAAAAATTCAAACAGAGTTTTTACTTCACCACTCAGCAGTGAGGGCAAAACATAAAGGTAGCTGAATCTGGTATCCCCTGGTACCATGGATTCAGCACTTTTTGGTAAGGAGCATGTCAGAGTAAAGAGTGGCTCTTTTCCAAACAGGTCTTATCCAGAGCAACAGGTTGTTCACTTGACATTTTTAAGATAAATCATCTTTGTTCTCTCATTTCTTTCCATCTTTGAAGAGCTCTCCCACTTTTATTTTCTTTGTAGAGTTTCAGATCTTTAACTCCACATACCCAGAGAAAATCAAAGCAGCTATTCTCTGTTTGTTTTAGAACTTAACAGCCCCCTGATGAAAGTCTGCTAAAGAAGTTGCTTGGCTTTTCCTGGTTTCACAGAGCCACTCAATGGGTGCGTGCTCTGCGAGCTGCACACCCCTAGGGTCATTCACTGGTAGGATGTCATGCAGAGGAAGAAAAGGAGCCAGCTTTGATCACTGGCATCACGCAGATTCAAAGGAAAATAATAGGAACTAAAGAAAAGGTAGCACTGAGTGAGGTTCTGTTTCCACTGTCAGACAGATGGATATGAACTATTCTGGAAGAGCAGTGTGGAGGATAACACTGGAGTGACATGGGAAATGGCACAATGTGCCTCACTTCTGGATATCTTCAAGTGAAAGAGCCATCCCTGTACTGTAGCTTTACTGAAAAAGTATGCATGTGCTGTTAATGTGCAAAAAGATAGGTGAGATGAACCCTTTCCTTTCACCACAGAATATTCTAGAGGGATTTGGAAAATG
This sequence comes from Rhabdornis inornatus, assembly GCA_013397075.1. Lineage (NCBI taxonomy): Eukaryota > Metazoa > Chordata > Aves > Passeriformes > Rhabdornithidae > Rhabdornis > Rhabdornis inornatus. Next base: position 702,670 of record VWZS01003937.1, on the reverse strand, counting down.
CTGACTTCCACTGAGATGAGTAGGACAGAAAGAAAAATCACCATGTTTATTTCTGGGCCCTCCCTCGAAGGCTTTGCAGGTGACAGACCCAGTGAAAGCATCCATCTCCGCTCTGTGCTCAGTAAGCAGAAAATGAAACAGAAGAGTCAGTGTGACAGTGAGTGATTTCAAGCCACTTGTAAAGGCATGCATTCAACCCAAGGCCATCAGCTCAGGAGCCCTCACAACAATAGGGTAGATTTTAATAAAACCACAGCCACCAGAATCCAAAGGGATCTTGAACAAGACGAACAAGACAAACAACAAACACAAAACCTTCTAAAATTCATGCTGCTCATCAAGGTACAAAAGTTCCCCAAGGCACTTTGTCAGGATTTGAAGTTACTATGGGTATTTTTTCCTGTCCTTGTCTGTCTTCAGTCCAGCTCAGCTCAAAAAATTCCTCCCAAAACAAACTGCACCAGCAGATGATAATTGCTGCTCTTCGCTTTTTGTCTTGGAACACCTGGATAAACTGCATAGCTCCTTTCACAATGCCTTGGCTCCCTCAAACCATTTATTAAAGGCTGTACACAGAAGAGTGATGCATATGTAAATCCTGGGACTGATGGAATTTTTGCCATTTGCTGATAAACTCACAATGTATTGCTCTATGCAAACATATATAAATATGCTATTTGCCAGAAGAGGCTACTCAAAACTGCACTAAGATGACTCACAAAATTTTAGCATCATGTTCTCTTCAACTTTGAACAAACATTGAAAAATATAACAGGACATTTTTCAGTGCAGTCCTAGATACTTAGCTAGAGATATGGACTCACTCCAACATTATCAGGGCTCCAGTGTTTAGATACTGGAAAGTAATAAAATGGCATTAAAATACTAAAACAAAAGGCACTTTTTAATCTGGATCTTCCTGAGACCAAATAGAGTCTTTATCCAGCAATCTGTATTCAGCCTTTCTCTTAATCTCTTCTGGAGTTTGCACAACCAGGATTCAGCCTCTTACCTGTGATTTGGAAGATGAAAAACCAAATCCAAGCACTGAGTCTGGGCCAAGAAGTTGTTAATTTTTTTTATATGAAGTGGAAAAATTGCAATGGGAGGCATTGAGAGTGTTTGAATCCATAACAGATTCAATGGGACTTGGAGCTTTCCAAGCAAAATTATGCAATAGACAGCTTCAGAAAACTGCTGTGGGCAGGTCAGCTAGAGACTTCAGGCTGGCTTTTGTGCATCTCAGATGCAGGCTTTAAACATTTGCTGATGGGATTTCTCCTCTCTTTCTTTTACTGGATAAAGACCAAGTTTGAATGGCAAAATCTCAGCCTCATTTTCAAAAGGAGATTCCTGTTTATCACCCTGCTCTAATTTTCAGCTTTTTTTGAGCACATATGCTAGGATATGCTTTCTGTTGCAGCAGAGATCAATAACAAATGATACCTTTGAAGAGGGAGATTTGAGGGATTCTGCAGGAAATCAAAGGAAACAACATTATACAATCCATTTATTCCTCATTGACCTTGTATACTCTTTGTTCTTTCCAAGCAGTGGCTAGGTGTATATATCCCAAACCAGTAAGCTATAAAGCAAATTGAATAATAATAAAAAAAAATTACTTCATTGGAGTTTCACAGACAATGTATTCTGAAGGCTTCTTCTCTTGCCTCCCTCAAAAAAGTGTTGAAAGGGAACCAAGAGTGCAATTTTCACCTTTGATACCTCAGTCTATCAATTATGTAGGCAAGGCCTTCCTACAAGTCTTATTTTAAGGTACAAACATGTATTGAGGAGAGAATGCTCCTTTCTGCATCCTTTCCTCATGAAACAATGCAAACAGGCTCTTTTTAACATTCTGATCTTCTGAAGGACCCAGTCTCATGGCCGAGATACTGGAACATTATCTTCACCTGGAAATCTTACTGGGCTTCCCTTCTCAAGAAGAGCCAAAAAGGGAGAAAGCAGAGTTGAGGGGTGGTGCTGACTGTGTGCAGTTGCATGCAATATATCTATCCACCACCTACTGGAAGAAACTTAGGCACATCTAAACAGTGACCCTTTTAGAAAGTCTTTTAGGGGTGGGTCTTCCCTCAGAAACTTGGTAAAATTTGACTGTACCATCAAAGGAAATTATCTCAACTCCCTCGGTGACCAGTAGAGAGAGCCAAGCACCTTTAAAAATCAATCAATCCTTTTCTGTGGCACAAATTTCTAAAGTAGATGAGGTGTTTTTTTCTGCCTGTTGCCTCTTTATCCTTTTATATTATTAGTAGGGACAATATGGAAGAGCACCAGAAATGGCAGGATATCAGGCAAATGCACCAGAACACAGGAGAGAATCCTCTCTTAATATGTAGGCTTCATTGCATTTCATTCTGAAATGGAGGGGATTTGTCTGTTGCTCTCAGGTCTCTCCTACCTCAGTTTCAATGAACGGTTTATAACAAAGTGGGGGTTTGTTTCTTTTTGTTTTGTGTGTTTGGTGCTTTGTCTTTCTGGGATTCTGGGGTTCATTTGGGGTATGGGTTTTTTTGGGGGGGTTTCTTAATATAGAAATGTGCTAAGAAATGCAAATTTTGGAAGAAATTTGCCTTTGAAAGAGCTGCGTTAAGCAGGAAGGGAATATAATCGGAAAATACTTTGTGTGCTATACAATGTTCTGCAGTACAAAAAGATAAATTCCGTAGATCTGTGCCTCAGTGCTTATAAGAGCTTACAAGTTTGTATTTGTGTGTGCAGAGATACAGAGGTCGAGGAAAAGTTTAGACTGGATTGTGAGATAGTGATTTGCTTGAAGTAGAGCCTCCTGTATACCATTTTATTATACTCTAATATAGAACACACCTGCAGGGTGATTGGTGCCTTTACTAGCCCCTTGGGTCATGCAGAAAGTGTTCCATGCCCTGCAGAGTTGCAGGGTCTTGTGAAAGCTTGCTTCAAAATTGATCCATCTTTTAGGGAGTTCATATGCTAGTGAGCTCTGAGGATGACAGCTCAAATATATATGATATATAATTTTTGTTTGAAAAAGCTTTCTCCACCAAGTTTCTACTAAAGCTGTGATTTCTAGCATGACTAGTGACCAAACCCCAAATACTGGCATTGCAATCAAGTTCTTAATGCTTACCTTCCCAAAAACACCAGGAACACATCTTTGTAGTGACTTTCAGCAAGAGTAACTATGAAAGCATGATTTGGGTTTGTTATTTTTTTTTCCATTTGTTTGCTCTTATTGCTATTACATTGCACCAGATTCAGTATTTTATATATCCAGTATTTTATAAATCCAGTGAGTCAAATTTTCAGCCTGGACTTACTGAGTGTACCTACCTAGACAGCAGCAATGCGGTGTTATTTTACAGTAAGGAGGACCTCAGCAGCCATGATATGAGGACAGAATCTCAAAGTATTCAATAATTCTTATCAACAGCATGTAAGCTGAAGTGAAGAAAGCAGCATGTCATATCAAAACACAGGTGTAGTTTTGTTTACCTGAATTGGGGTTTGGGACAGGACTACAGAAATAATATTGTGTTTGCCATGTAGTTGTCTTCATTTGGCATGATCTTTAAAAATTATTAAGTGACCAATGTGTAAATAAAGATGATGGGTGTAATCTATGGGTTATAATTTCAAATACTGGTGTATATTAAATCAATCTGTGCACTATCTGTTCCTTTCAGCACAGCTCCAATTTCAAGTTCCAAGTATAAGAGAATGCAATATAATATAATTGTGATCATTTTATTTTCTTGAATAGAAGCAATCATTGCCTGTAGCTGGTTTCAGAGTGTTGTGAGCAACTTGAAGCTGTTACTGACTGTCTCTTAAAAGAAGTCTCAAGCCTGGCAAATGCCTTTGGAGAGTTTTTGTAATTGACATTATATTTAGCTTTTAGATGGAAAAGCACACACTGTTCAGAACAGCTGGCAGTCACTGAAGTAAAATGACAGGCATTGTTTTGCAAAAATCTCAGGTGAGTGCAAAGCAAACAATAGCCTAATTCTTCTACCTTAGTCAATTAAAATTTGGTATGTGTATTAAGAGCTTGATCTTTATCATACTGAAATTAACAGTAAAATTCTCTCTGATTTCAATAGCAATACCAAGATGCAAGATAAAATTGCTCTTTAGAATGAGCTGAAAGAACTATTGCCATCAAGTTTTTAACATTAGATTTAATTACAAGAATAATGTTTTGAGCAAATGACTAGCAATCAGGAGCTCTGTATCCTGTTCCTGGAACAGAAAAGCAAATGCTCAGATTTAAGGACAGCTCCTGAACGAAGCTGCTTTTTAGAATTAAATTTTTTGTTCTGATCACTGCTCTCTGTGTCTTTGGCATTATAAGTCAGGGCATCGTCTTGCCAAAGTGGCAGGCACTCTTGTCATTGGTGTCAGGGTAATGTCATCTGGGTAACTCCTTGCAGGTCCAGGATCTTGGTAAATATCTTCATCGTTACAACAGATGAGCTAATGTAGATACTATGAAGTTAAATAATTTTACATGTTCTGCTGTGTTTAAAGATGAAGTGATATGTAAATGCAAGGGTTTGCTGTGATATTGACATATCATTTCAAATGTGAAAGACATCTGGCTTTCTAGGATGCCAGTTCTCTGGTTTAGATGTTTTTATTGACTTCTAAATGATTTATTTGGTTAAGAGCTGAGTACTTTCTGTGTAAGTCCTAACTCCCTTTCTTTGCAAGGTGAGGACAGCTGGGGAACATTCCAGTGTAATGTTTTGCCAGCAGCAATCTCTCAAAGTGCTAAGAAGTCTCTGTCGAAAGCAGAGCAGTAGTGAAACAAGGAAAGGATGGTGATTAATAGAGGATTACTTATGCACCTTAAGGTAAGATGAAAAGCTGGAGTGATTAGTGCAGTTCTTAAATTTGGTAAGGTGCCTTGTTCATATTGCTTTTGCATCCTTGGAGTCTGAAAGCTGATTTCAGTCAACTGTTTTCTTCCAGAGTTGGAAGTTCCTGCTCTGAAGAAGTTTATTGATTCTAGTCTATTAACTGCATAAGCTACAAGCCTCATCAAAAGAGCAGAAGTCCTGTCTTATTCCACCTTCAGTCTGATCATAGCCCTTTTGGAAGTTTGTGGTTGTGCCTGTATCCGAGGGTATGCTGAGCTCTTGCCTCTTTTCTCTTTAGCTTGGTTTTCTTGTATAAAGTACTAGACTATTCTGAAAGTGTTCTGTGCTTTCCTTCCACATAAATAGAGAGCTCTGCTTGTGTGTCTGCTTGTTTGTCCATCCTGGTTCTCACATGGTCCTTGAACAAGGACCAAGGGGGAGCCTTGGATCATGGCTGTACTAACTTCCCACCAAAATGCCCAGGCAGTTTTCCCTGGCAGCCATGCTGACCAAAACACATCGTAATAATGACGTAGAGACCCAAGCCATATGTAGAAAATTACCGCACAGGTCTACTTGGAGAGCCTGAGGCAGCTGATCTTGGAAGCTAGTAGTTACAGTGTTGGAACCTCAGTGATGATTGCTTATCACTCCAAGAGTTTAATAAGGGGCAAAAATAATTTTTAAAAATTTCCCACGAGTTACAAAAATTGAGTCTAGAACGTGCAATGGTACTTTGGTTTTAGTTTCAACAATGGGCCTGGGGGGCAGCCACAGTTCTGGAAAGGCCCTGATTTGGAAGGCCAGCAGATTCAGATCTAGATCTAAATTCCAGGGCCTGTATCCATTGCAATATGGCATGTGCTTGATGGAGCACTGAAATAGGAACTGAAAAAGTTAATAAACTCTTTTTTTCTAGTGTTACAGCCATGTTTAATTTCTCTTCACTGTTTGCATTTACAACACATTTGAAAGTCTGGCATTTTACAGGAATATAATAAGACTGGTAATTAGAGCAAGCTGAAAGAATCCAAGCCAAAGTCAATAGTTACCATTTTTTTCTCTTTTCTAAGCAGAAGCTTGTCAAGTTCAACAGAGTAATTTTCTTCACTATACTTTATTACAAAAGTTGTAAAAACAAGATATCTTGAAAGAGTAAACCTGCATCTTCCATTCCAAACCTGATTTAGCAGGTTGAGGGAGATTAAACTGAAATGGATTATATTTTTAATTTAAGCTTTCGCCACCAAAAAAAAAAAACAACAAAACCACTCCACAAACAAAAACAGATGACACAATTGCAAAATTGGGCTCTATTCACAGAAGAGAAAATGCCTGACTGGGATTCATATAGTCCTCTATGGCTCTTCTATGAGAAACTGGGTGTTGGGCAGGGACAGCTGTGCTGCTAGGATGCCCACACCTACAGGGTGCTGGGATACAAATAGCTAGGGGAAATGAGAAGGGCTGTTACACCTGACAAAGGTACTAGTCTAAGAGATGGAGAATTTCTTAGGATGTTTAAGCATCTTGCAAAGCGTTAACATCTAATAAGAAAGCTTACGGCCCAAATGCTGCACTTCTGCAAACATTAATACAGGCTGTTGTTAGCCAGGGGAAATACTTTGTGAGGCTCATTAGTTTAATTGGTCCCTGTCATCTAGTTAAAAAGGAGGAAAGAAATGCTTCTGACAAAGGCACAGGCTCTGTGCAAGTGGTGTTTTGCTGCTGTAGCTCTGCTGTGTGCTGGCTGGCTAGCATGGGGCGTGTGCATCCATCACAGCCTTGTCCTCATTAGCACAGGGCAGCAGCAGGCAGCAACTCCCTGGCACACCCATGTGCCTAAACCACTACCATTATAACCTGAATGCTGTGGGTCCTTTCGCTGAGGGCAGCCATGGGTGCTTCTCCTCCTTCACTACTTCTGAGGGTGAGTGGCTTGCAGAGATGGTCATCTCTAAAACCATTGTAAGCATAGCTGTGTGGGGATCAAGATTCAGTAGGGACTGTTGTTGGAGACTAGTTGCATGAATGCCCTGTTGTATAAGCAGGGATAAGCCATGGACCTCTACTTCCTAATCTGTGGTATGGATATTTACTTAGTTTTTACTTATACTTAATTTTTACTAATATTTACTTAAGGCACAGCCTGTTTTGATGCAGATGTGTACACCAGGAGACCCTCCCAGGGAGAGAAGGCACTGCACGCAGGTGATTACAGCTGTATCTGCCTCTCCACAGTTCCAGTGGTGACAGAGGTGCCAACCGGATTGTACTGCAGTGCTGGCCTGTGCTGGTCTAGGCTGGTCCCTGCTGAACCCAGCTAACAGAAATTAGTGGATGTTAAGATCCATGAAAATCTATCTCTGAAAAAAGTGAAAAAATCGGTGGTGTTATGATCCATGCAAATCTATTTCTGCAGGTGTCTTGGCCTCTCATTTGCAGCCCTGGCTGCTGTGGGGTTTTACGGAAATTTTCTTCTGTTGCAGCGCCTAAGTTAAGTCTACTAAGGTGAAGTGTGTAGTCTGCTTTCTAGATCATTTAAAACCTGTGGCAAAATTAACTATATTGGTTTGGTTAATTGTCCTCATCCAAGAAACATTGTTAGCTCCCCTGGGTCACTACAGCAATTTCTTTCACGCTGTAAAATGTTTACTTCTCTAGAGTGAAAATGCGTAGGCTGTCATATGTGACTCTACAGTTCCACACTGATAAAGGCTACCTCTGCCTTTATTTTTTTTAAGCTAGTAAGCAACTGCCAAATTCCCTGAAATAGTCTCAGAGAGTTATTTCTATTTTTTACATTGTTTTTGATTTGATGTTACATGATTGATAACTACATTTTGTGCTTTGGGAATCTTGCTCTCTTTGACTGTGCTGGTTAGCCTCTGCTTTTTCACAGAAGTCAGCCAAGCTAAGACTTTCCTTTCGATTCATGCAGGTTGTAAGGTCAGTTCTGGTAGGTATGATTTGCTAATGAATTCATGCTCCATTTCTCAGCTGGCTGGTTCTGCAAGTAGGCCTGGACAAATACATTGACATTTGAATTTAAGGTGACATTGAGACTTAGGTAAAAAACATTTGAGAATAGATTTAGAAACCTGTGCAATGCAAAAGAAATACTAAGAAGAATAAATAAAAACACTTTGATAATAGCATATACATGTATATATGTGTATGTATAGATATCTCAATGTTACAGATTACAAAGTCTATGCAATTTCATACATGTCAGCATCAGTCTGAGGGATTCTTCTGTGCTCCAAAGAGAAGGTAAATGTGAACCACAATCAAAGGAAGGGAGAGGGTGTCATGTAGCAACAGCATTTCCAGTGCATTCATTCCTAATGTGGTAAGTGCCAGTGCAGAGATGACTTGGAGGGTCACTAATGGGTGTCATTTCCCACACAGGTACACACAGAGGGTGGGACAGAGCATGGGCAGAACTGAGTACATCACTCCCCCTCACACCACCAGCCACCCCAACTGGGTCATCTTAGCCAGGTGAAATCTAGTCTGGACTAACTTCCCTACTCCTGAAATAGGGAGAGGCTAGAATTTGAATCCTAGGCTGCAGCTGATGTTTCAGCACCCACCACAACTATGCCTGAAACTGGGAATGGATTCTAGAGGTAGGATCTCTCTGTACCTAGGCTGTTTTTTACAGTCTTTGACTCAGCACTGGAAAGTTTTTCTTTAGTTCAGAAAAGGTCAGTCCAGCAGATGAGACAAGGGATGGGGGCCAAAGCACCACCAGGGACTTCAACTTTGGCTGAATTTTCCAGTTTTGACTTGTACTTCCTGTGTGAGTGTACTCAGGCGATTTCATTTATCCATGTTTCAATCCACTCTGTGGTGAAACACAGTGTGCAATACTGCTTCATTTTTACCGTGATTTGTTTGTAAACAGCTCAGGGAAAAAAATCTGTCCCATTATTTCTTTTGACAATGTGCTCCCCATCCTTAAATATGATTTTTGGTCTTCCACAGTGTTAATTAGAAATTATTAATGAACTGGTGGCTTTTCAAAAGACAGCAGCATTGTATGATACTTGGGATGTGAATGTGTCTCAGAGGTAGAAGGAAAATAGGAATATCTATGAGGGAAACCCCAAATTTCATCTCAGCATTCTTAGTGGTTCTGACCAATAGAGATTCTCGTAATTCATTTAGGGTACACTGGGAGCATTGGGCTCACCCAAAACACAAACAACAGCTTAATTTCCATGGTGAGAAGGCAGCATCTCATGGCTAGAACTGGGAATTGGCTTTGTCTCCCTCCTGGATCAGAGGATATTCAAAACTACATTTGCCACTTCCAAGGAAGGTGTCCTAAATACCATATGGGAGTAAGAAGTACTTTCTGCATGTCATATTGAAATTATTTTCCTGCGAAAAGGAGAAATCCAGGAAATTTTTGGAGAGTCAAAGACAGACGGAGAGAAAGGTATGGAAAAATAGGGAAATAACTCTAGAGTTGAGAAAAGGGAGACAACAGGGAAAGGGGACACCAGTGCTTACTCTATAGGATGTTTCTATATTTTGTGTTAAATATAAAGCGAGCAGTATGTGCCACTGTCATCACCACCACTGCTACCTAAACATATTTTTTTCCTTTTGCCAGTCATTAAATGAATGAATGGCATTAAACGAGTGAATGGCCAGAGACATGAATGAATTCTGAGAAAGAAAAGGCTGTGCTTCAGGAACAGACTCCAAACAGAATGTCCCTCTTCACTGCTGGTGCATAGTGCCACAGCAAGAGAAGATTCCATGCTTTTAGTTTGTTGCTACTTTCTAGTCCCCCCTACAGAGTCCAGATGGATTGTCAGAATCTGGCATTTGAAATAGGAATGCTGTCATGCCTAATTTTTAACCATCAAGATCTATCACAGGTTTTTAATCCTTTCCATAGAATTAAATCTTAATCCCTTTACCCTGAGATTTAAAGTAATAATCTTAGTTTTCTGGAAAATCTCTGATATAAAACTCCCAAAACATTGCATAGAACACAGCAAACAGTAACAGGTATAGTTACTTAACTTGCTCAAGAACATCTGGCCAAAATTAATTTTTTGGAAGAACTGGTAATTCAATTTCTTTGCAATAATTTGCATGTAAATAGGCATGCAAAATCTTAATTTTTGTTTCTCTGAAATCACAGCATTCAGTGTAGATACATTAAGGAATTTCAGTGGAGCATGAGATAAGCTCCAGAAATGTTGAATCTTTTAGAGTACCAAATTTGTGCTCTCACTCAGCAACTAATTCCATTTTTTATTATCTTGCCAAGATGTTCAAACTACATTAGGTCAAATTCTTTGATTGGTGTTTAAACTGTTTTCCTTTCAAAAAGGTTGCCACTTTAACTGCCCATGTATAAAACACAGTTGCAGAAGGGTTTATGTGTGGTAATGAGACACACTAATCTTACCTCCTCATTCAATGTAGATTCAGATTTGTGTGTCTGAAAATAGCATTATGCATCTGAGATTAGTATAATGATGTACTCTTGCTTGAATTATGCAGAAGTAGTGCATTAAAAAAATGTATGGAGATTAGTGTCAAAACTTCTTTTCTTTTAGTGGATAATATCTTGAGGAGAGGGGTCTTAGATTCAAATTAGGATAATTGCAACTAATTGAATGTAATTTTGAAAGCAACGTCTTCTAGAAATAGTGGTCAGCTAATGAGTAATCCAATACATCTAGCAGATGGATTGTTGACTGCAAAGCAATTAATTTGATGTTTCAGTGTCATTTATCTCTGTTCCGACATAGCAAAGTAAACACAGAATTCCAATGACACACAATGTCAGGCAACAAGTAGGTGCTGGAATTTTTTGGTGATATTATCATTCGCTGACTGGCTTCTTTCAACAACCTTTACTCACAAGGTTCAGTTTTCATTCCTTCTGGCACTTAACCACAGGACCACATCTCATATAAATAGTATTCAAATAAGCTTCTTACCAAAATTAAAAGGCAATTTTAAGCATAGAAATTATGTATCTTCAGTCGGTGTGGCAAGTTTTTAGCAGCAGGGGTGCTTAAGGCTTCCTGTGTCTGACAGAGCCAGTTCCAGCTGGCTTCAGGACAGACTTACCAGTGGCCAAGGCTGAGCCTGTCAGTGACGGTGGTAGTGTCTCACTGGTAAAGTACCTAAGAAGCGGGTAAAAAAACCTGCAAACAACTGCAGCCAAAGAATAGAGGAGTGGGAGTGTGAGAACCAACACTGAAGACACCAAGCTCAGTGAAGAAGGAGGGGGAGAGTTTCTTCCAGGTGCTGGAGCAGAGATTTCACTGCAGCCTGTGGTGCAGCCCATGGTGAGGCAGCTGTGCCCCTGCAGCCCATGGAGCTCCACGGGGAGTAGAGATCCACCTGCAGCCTCTGGAAAGCCCCATGCAGGATCAGATGGATGCCCAAAGGAGAAGCCTACACTAGAACAGGGCCCTGGCAGATCCTGTGGATCCATGGAGAGAGGAGCCTGTGCTGGAACAAGTTTGCTGGCAGGTCTTGTAACCCCACGGGGACCCACACTGAAGCAGCCTGTTCCTGGAGGACTGAACTCCATGGAAAAGTCCCATGCTGGAGCAGGTCATAAGGAGCTGTGGCAAGGACTCACTTTGGAGAAGTTTGTGGAAGATTGTCTTCTGTGGGAGGGATCCCATGCTGGACCAGGGCAAGATTGTGAGGAGTCCTGTCCCTGCAGAGGATGGAGTGACGAAGACAACTTGTGATGAACTGACTGCAGCCCCCATTCCCCAGTCAGGAATAAAGTTAAGGTTGGCAAGAAGGAAGGGGTAGAGGTAAGATATTTTAAGATTTGTTTTTATTCCTCCTTACTCTATTCTAATTTGATTGGTAAAGTAATTTTTTCCCCAAGTCAAGTCTGTTTTGCCTGTGACAGTAACTGGCAAGTGATCTCTCTCTGTCCTTATCTTGACCCATGAAATTTTTTGGTATATTATCTCTCCTCTTGTCCAGCTGAGGTGGGAAGCGATAGAGTGGTTTTGGTGAACACCCATTGTCTTGCCAGGGTAAACCCACCACAGGCAAATATTCTGTTTAACCAGCGCTCATTAACAACAGCTTGGTTGAAAATCTATCCAGTTTTATTCACTTTATAGCATATCAGTTATTAACCAGATTCATTCAGCCATCCATATCTTTATGTGGCAGGATAAGCACTTGTGCTAACACATGGGAAAATTTGGAAATGAACAACTAAAGCAAATGGATAGTAGCACTCCCTTCTGTATCATCCTTGTGTTTGCCATCTTTGTCTACATGCAAAAGGACAAGCAGAAGGTGGTCTGGCCCAGTCTAGCCCATGGCTTGATGACAAGAAGGATATTCTTTCTTATGTTGGACATGTCAGATCTCTGCTAGAACAGAAGGTTGAATCTGGGCTTCCCAAGCACATCAAACTCAAGAGGAAGGGAGTATCAAACAAAGTTGCAGAGAGTAGGCAGTGACACAGACCTGCTCCCTGTGCAGCTACATCTTTCTTTACAGACAATGTTATATGCTGGGATAAATACTTGAAATAGCCGCTAAATAGGAGGCTGTCAGCAATCAGTTGGCTTTGTTAAAAAATACCAGCTCTCTGAGTTGCAAGGAGGAGGTGAGTTACTTGTTAAAGTATTGGACTTAAGAAAAATCACAGGAAGAAAAGGTGAGATAAAATTACAGTGCCATGAAAGTAGCTGCTTAATCATTCATTTCCCTACTTCAAGGTACAAACTCTACTGCAAAAAGTCCATAGTTGAGAAAAACTGGACTGCCTCTGTAAAGCCAAGTAATTATCAAAAGCCCTTCCATAACAGAGCCTTTAGCAACTCAACAAAGCATAATCAGAGAGGAAACAAAATTACCCATCACAAATCAGCTGGTTTTGTGTTTTTTTCCTGTCCCATTATTTGTGTCTCAGGACATTAAAGACTGATCATGGAGATTTCTGGGAGAGGTGAGAAAGGTGCAATATTGGCAAGCCAGACAAGTGTAGAGTTATGTTTTGGATGAAGAGCAGCAAGATATTGAGATGTACTGAAAACATCCAACTGCATATGGTTCTTCTCCAAATGGAATGTTCTTACTTCTGACATGCAGGAAACAAGAAACAATCTATTTTGCAGAGCAAAACAAATATTCCTTTTTCTAGGGCAGAGTCTCTCAAAGAAGTCTTCAATAATCTCAGCAAAGATCCAGGATCCCAGGAGATCATTTACAGCTCTTTAACAAGGAAAAGGTAAGCTGCCTTTGAAGAGTTTAAGGCACCACCTGAATGATTGCAGCTTTTTAGAGTTTGTAGTTGCCTATTTTTCTCTCTTTATGTTTGCTTTCCTGGAAGTACATTTAAGAAGCTTCTGTTTGACAGTTGCTTTACCAATAATCATGATTTTAAAGAATAGCGCCATTTACTCTTATACCAGCCAAACACCACATTACTGAACATTTTTTAAAGAAGTGTTTTATGCTAGTGTTAATTAGCATTCAGTAAACCCAGCTACCAGAAACATTGTGCCCAAGCTGAAACACAGATGATCTCCTGTAATACATGTGTAAACTGGTATTAGTGTCAGTGTCATGTAAACACTAGAGCAAGACAAGAAATACTGCAAAGATAAATTAATTAATGTTGGTGATCTGCTCCAATGTTACAGTAAAAGGAAAAGCCTTTCTTTGAATAGCCAGAAAGTTCTGCCCTGGACTGCATGTTCGGTTTGAAATGATGGGTTAAGAATCATTTACCATCTATACAAAACTATCTGGAGGCATTCCTCTTTTTCTACTGATCTGCTTTCTGACACTAGCCTAGGCCTAAGAATCATGGAAAGATTTGGTATTCATTTATTTTAGATTTTAGAGCACCACACATTTTCAATGGGTCCCAAAGTGCATGACCTACTTCACTTCAAGATCTTCTGAAATCTTAAATCTTCTGAACCATTTTCATAGGGCAGTCCTTTACACACAGCAACTGGAAAGAAGACTCATTTAGGTGGAATGTATTCCTTTCTTTGTTGCTCTTCTGCTAGATTCTGGTAGGAATTTCCATTCCTATTTCAATAGAGACTTGTCTCAGCTTAGAGGCTGAGGCTCACAAAATCTGGGGTGCTGTGTCCCATCTCAGAAGGAAAAGGGACAATCAGTAATCTATTCAGTCAGATCTGTTTCTTTCATCACAACAATCAGTGTTGTAGGAACTTCTGGGGTCTTGGAGAAAAAAAAAGGGAATACTGCTGTGGACTTAGGGAGCATAAACCATGGGAGAAGCAGCAAAAGCCCCTAGAAAAGAGGATCAAGCTTAGAGTAGGATCAAGCGTACCCCACAACATCACACTGAGCTCCTGTGTGCCCTTCTGCCGCACCCCCACCACTGGGGCAGTCTGGTGAGGGCAGCAGGGGCACAGCCTGGGCAAGCTCTGCACTGGGGCACAGCCTGGGCAAGCTCTGCAGTGGGGCACAGCCTGGGCAAGCTCTGCAGTGGGGGCACACTGGAGAGCAGAGCTACAGGAGAGCCCCAGAAGGGACAGCTTGCCCTGCTAGTGAGCCCAGGTGCAAGGTCCCCCTGATGTCTTAGACCAGAAGGAGATCCTGGTATTAGGCAGCCCAGGGTGGGGGATTGGCACTGGGCCTAGGAGACATAAGCTTTATTGGCCCACACAAAAATTAGCTTTTCTCAACCCAAGTTAGTGTATACCAGCTGCCTCATTAACAAATAGATAACATGATGGGGAAAAAGTCAGAGGTTTTCACCTGAGATTGAAAGTGTTTTGTCTTGTTTTCTTTTTAACTGGAGACCTTCTGGAATCCAGAAATTACATTAAACTTCCTTTTAGAAGAGGTAGTTGAAAAGAAAAAGACAATCAAGGGATGAACAAATGAAGCCTTTTCTTACTGCTGTATGAATAAAAAATGTTATTAATAAGCCCTTTCATTTCAGGCTTCCACTCTTCAGTCACACATTTTGAATGTATGACCACACAGATGAAAATATTTACCTCTTAAGTCCTTCACAGCTCTACAGATATTTTTGAAAACAGAGGAAGGAAGCAAAGAAGGCATGGACACAGAGCAACAGAGGACAGTGGGAATACAGACTTAATCAAAAACCCTTTAAAAAGTACTCTTTTGCTTCTCAGTTTTCAGTATTTATATTGCATAACCAATCCTTTTTATAAGAATAGCTGATCTCATTTTGCTGTTTTTTGATTTTTTTAAAATTTTATTTCAATATACCTTTATAGGTGATTAAAAGGAAAATCTAAATTGCAGCAGTGAGAGCAGCACCCACATGTTTCAGTTCACATCCAGCTGTTAAGACCTGGAAAAGCTAGAAACAGCAGCAGGCATGCAAAATAAGAGTGAGAAGCGAAGAGAAAATAAATCAATATCATGCCAAATACAGTTTCACCCTACAGAGCCTTTCTTTCCTTACTTTCTGTGAGGAAAACATTATTTTCATGTATTAATTTTTGGGTTTATATCTAAGCCTGAGTTTTTGTAAGATTAGTCTATGTCTTTAAGGACATGCTGACTATTCATTTTGGATAGTCACAGTTCAATGAGAATATAGCAAGGGTTCAGGGGTGGCAAATGTTGGTTTCTGTAGTAGCCTTTTGGAAAAATATTGAATAAAACTGATTTTGTCTCTTTGGTACCCTTGGCATGGTTAAAAGGATGTGTTTGAGCATGCATATAATTGATTAATGCCGAAATTAAGACTGATTTAAGAGGGTTTCCTCAGACCCATGATAGTCATAGCAAAGAAAAGCAAGCTCTATAAATCTAATTGGCTATACACTACAGCGACTTTATCCCTATTGTTAATTGTATTAACCTACAAAAGAATTCAAGGATTAATTAGAAATAAAGACCAGGAGATGAACTGAAGATTCTCAAGGGAGACACTGATATGTATTGTCCTTGAACTGTATAATTATCGAAATCCTTACTATTTCAGAGTGCTCACCTGAATGTAACCCTAATTGCCTCTTTTATTCTTAGCTCCATGGTTTTGTACAGATCGCTAATCATATTTCAATCCAGAACCACCTGCTGAAGACCCGCAGAAACAAAAGTGGAAGAATTCTTCATGTCCTAATTTGAGAGGAGGTCATAGCACAATATTATTAAGATCAAACAGCCTCATGCTTGAAATCAAGAACAAACCACTCTTCTTTGACAAAAAAGGTAGGATTCTTTTCCTCAGCTTGTACTCAGATTTTCCCTTAGGTTAAGCTTTGTCAAAAGAGAAGTGGTGCCTGATTATAAGGTGGGATAAATGAACTCAAGTGCTTTCTGAAGGGAAAAACAGACCTTAGAGCTCTCATTTTGATGAGTGACTGTAATACTATACAGTGTTGGGCTTGTCCTTAGCACTGATCTATCCTAGTCCAGGGCACTACCTGGCACCTGTGAAAGGTCACAATAAACACCAACTGGGTATAATGAGAAGGTACCAGGGACTGACTTGTTCCAGAAAGGTCTACTTTCCTTCCCTGTCACTTCCCATGGGCTTTCAAAAGCTTTCCTCCCAGTCTCTGGCTGCCTTTTTTATACCACTGTATATCTAAGTAGCATCCTTAGAAAGTGATTGTGCTCCCTTTTAAAAAAGATGTGTTAAACATAAGAGTAAGAAATTCCAAAATATATATTGATAAGCTTAAAAAAAAGAAGTACCTAGCAGGTAGTCTTTTAAAAAGGCACTAGAATAAACCTTTAGATCTTATTGCAAGCTCCCATTGCAATGACTGAGAAACCTTGCTCATTCATGTCAATGCAAATATGTGACTGTTGTGTTTGAATATCGAACAACTGGTATTCTTTCTGGCTGCTTTTTAATTTTTTTTTTTCATGCTAACAAGAGTATGATGTATTTTACTACTTCTATTGATAAGAACTATTGATACTATACAGGTACAGAACAACAGCAAAATTACATTTTTATATTATTTTGAACTAAACCAAGTAATATTCCTGTGTCCTCCCTGTATTTAAGCCTAAATATACATCTGGATATTTAAGGCCCTGACCTAACACTCAGTGTCAATATTGTGCTTGATTAAAAGGGAAACTCTTGCAGCCCAGCAGTGATGAATCTTGATGTTCTCAGCTGTTAAACAGACCTGAGCACTGGCCCAGACTGAAACAGTCTCAGTAACCACTGCTTTTCCAGCAGCAGCTGTGAGCCTGCCTACCGCTGATGTGTAATGCATTTGTCCTACAGCCTGAGCTGAAAGAAGTCAAGCAGAGTAAAAATCTATTGTCTGAAGCTTCAAGCAGAAGGGAGGTAACTACTTAACTTCTCTCCTGACACTGATGTGAACACGGCATACGCTGTTCGTAGGTGTGACTGATAAGAGGATCTGTGGTGGGGCTCCTTACCTGAGGTGCAGTTTTTATTGTAACACTAGGTAAGCAAATATTATTAGAGGGGTGGATTTGAAATTGCAGTGCTTGAAGCTGTCTCAGAAAAATGTATTAAAGCAAAGTGATTGCGGAGGGAGGGACAGACAAAGAGAGTGGATTTTAGGCCATTCTTTTAGAGGGATTGAAAAAAACCCTTCTCTTCCCAAGCACTCTGAGTCATCCATGGCTCTTTTGGGCCATCGGCTTCAGTTGTTTGGAAAACATTGGGTCTTACTAAGACTATGTGCTAATCAGGTGGCAATATGGACAATCAGCTGGCAAGAGCTATGATCCACAATTTTTACTGTAATTATATAGACAGATACCATTTCTCATTTTTTTTCCTACTTTGTCTCTTTGTACTCTTAGAATGATTTGGGGGCAGATGAAATGTCACAGTGCACATGACTGAAATGTGTGAAAACTTAATTAACAGAATGATTACACAGTAGAAATGAGGTCTTGTCTCAGTGAAAATCTGGCAGGAAGCTTGGGCCCTATGGATTATGAGTCCACATATGTAGTCAGTAGAAAAGTCATTAGTCACAAAGTGGCTGCATCTGCTTGAAGGAGTTAATCTGGTCCCTAACTTCAAAGAATATGGTATGCCTTAAAACACCCTTCTTATAGCTTCTCAGGCATGCTGTAAATGAATATGTGATTTTCTCCCAGCTACCAGGGTAAATCTGCATAGCTCAATTAACTTCAGTTGATTTATGCCAGTTACACCAACAGAAGATCTGGACAGAACCAAATAGCATCTCTATATCTGATAGTCCAGCACGGGTGTATGAAAATTGTGCCTTATTCTGCGTCACCCATCCCTTTGCAGCCAGGATGAATAGCAGAAGGATTTGTGATTTATTAAATGAACTCCTTCTCTGCAAAGTTGAATCTATGCTGCCTCCCATGAGTTTCTACACTGGCAGGCCATGTGTTTCTTTTGCATATCATACATTTTCTGTGAAAAATATTAAGATAATCAGACAGTCAGTGTAATTTTCTTGAATCTGGTTAGAGACACATTGTCTAATAATTTTACTCTTATCAATCAAAATTTGCATCATGACAGAAATTGATCAGCTTACTTTTTATTTTCTACCTTCCTAAATTATTTTTATTTTTGCCTGTTGGACAGATTGAACTCCTAAGAATTAATTTGAAAATAAATGAGTATAGATATTAGTTGCAGTTCATTTTTTTAAGCAGACTGTGAGTACAAATCTAGAGGTTTTTAGTATTCCTTTTTCATGTTATTATACATATAGGGCAATATTTAGGCCACCGAGTTGAAGCAAATCCTGAAGTGTGATTATCTTCTCATTGAAATGCTCTCTATTGTGCCTATTTGTTTGATGTGTTTTTCTTGTACGTTGTATTTCTGATGGCTTTGGGGTAAAATAATCATTATATGTCACCCATA
The DNA here is from genome assembly GCA_013397075.1 of Rhabdornis inornatus. NCBI lineage: Eukaryota > Metazoa > Chordata > Aves > Passeriformes > Rhabdornithidae > Rhabdornis > Rhabdornis inornatus. Next base: position 683,968 of record VWZS01003937.1, on the reverse strand, counting down.
CTATCTCTTTTAATCTCCGGAAGATTAAGCATGTTTATTTAAAAACTCCTTTGATAGTGTCTTTACTAACTCAGCTATTTTATGAAATTGGAAATAATGAATCAGGGAGATGCAATTTTGATAATGCCATTTACACAACTCCTATGAGGCTAGCTAGGAAAATAACTGGAATAAGTAAGTATCTGACATACACATAGTGAGAATAGGAAAAATATTGTAATTTCTTGAGGTTATGAGGCACTGGAAAAATACAGTCAGCAAAAGCAGTTCAGTTAATGAATCGCATTCTTCAGGGACTGCTGGACTCAGGAGATGGGTCACGGGATCAGGAATGGTTCCTTTAATCTCTTTGTCACTGGTTCAAATCCAATATCTGGGTCACTGGTTCAAATCCAATATGGATAGATAGTAATTAGAAGTCACTGTTATTTGAGGGCTTTGAGACGAACCTTTTGCAATGGAACTGGTGAAGGGACACTGCAAAACAAACCACCCCAAAAACCTGGAATATCTGAACAAATCACATGCTTCATAGCCAGTAGACAAACTTCAGAAGGGTCTGCAGAGACAGCCACTTGTGATGCTTCCTGAAGCAAAGGTTACACACCACTGGGAAGTCCATACTACTCCCCTGCAATTCCAGCTCTTGCCTGGTGCTCTAGTTTCTGTCTAGGTGGGTCCATGGAACACCACTCCCCCTCACTCATCTTGAGGAGGTTGTTAAAGTCCCTGGGCTCTGAGAGCTCTCTAGTGCCCAGCTATCCTCCACAAGCTGGAAAAACAGGGCATGCTATATCCTGTGGGCTTCCTGAGTGTCAGGTGTGACACCACGCTGTGGTGTGAGGACTACTGCTGTCCTTCACCAGTCTGGAGTGTCAGACTACAAGAGGGAACTGGGAGGTCCCAGTGCCCCTGTGGTTTGTAGTGTTTAAGTTATCCCAAAGGAGGGGTGCAGAGGAGGCCCTGTGAGTGGAAAGGCACATACAGGGCATCACATGCCAGTCAGCACTCCAGCAGGCTACCAGAAGATGTGCTTTAGAAATAAAATCTATGAGGCTGAAATGTACTCAGATTGGACCGATGAACTGCTTAATAACTGACAATAAGGGATTTAAATTAATACTTTTTTTTTTCCTCCCTATCAGTGCAAAATCAGATTGAGGGGACTTCTGAGTCAACCATGGGATTATACTCTCTACTCTCCCATGAAAACACTTCTTGACAGGAGCCACGCTAGTTGGCACAGGACTTCGTCTTTTGATTATATATACCCTTGTTTTCTGAAACTTTGTCTGCTTTTAATCTGTAAATGCAAATTCTCTGGAATTTGTATAAGACTGTGGAAGGATCTTTTCTTTTTGTGATCTTTTTTGCTACAGTGTTCTGTAGCAACCAAATCAAAGACTGGAGAGATTAATCTATTTCAGCCATCTGAAACTGTGATTTGGCATATAGTGAGAACAGCTGAGACAGTAGGGGGAATTTCACACAGATTCTGCCCTGCTAGCTGTTAAAGCAATTCCATTTGCACTCTGCATTTTGTTGTGTTCTAGAAAATAAACTCACCAAGCTACCCAGATTAGCTGGTCTTGGAAAACTGAGGTTATTTTTAAAACAAAAGATATTCTTATTCCCCAAGGAGAAGAAAAAAGGAAGGAAAAAAACAACACTCAGAAGAACAGAAAAACAGGAGTTGGGTATACTGTTAATTAAATACCACAGTCTATGCCTTGGCCCAAATGTGAATGACCCATCCTTGTAGCAAGGGGAAGAAACCCTGGCTCATATTCAGATATGTGAAAGCACAAAATTTCCAATAAGCAAGACATATCTCGCCGGGCTCTGGGAATGCTTTCCACAATGACCTGCATAATTAAAGTTTGCATTGGCTTCTTGGCCCAAGAGAAGTTAATGGCAAAGCAGCTGCTAGCATCTATTAACTGTATTTAAGTGCTGTTTATAGGGAAGCACAGAGGTGCCTTTTGGGCACTGGGAAGTAAGGTATAAATACATGTTAGCCATTATCAACATCCATACTTACAACAAACTGCCTTCAGGGTCTGAAAGCTGTAGTCACATATTTCAGGTGTCACTGATAACTATATGTGTAAAAAGAGCAACCTATCACAGGAAATATACTGTAGGGGATACTTTTGTATTTCAATATGAAATGAGGCCTTCACTTAATAACCAAGTTTCATGGACCTTTCAGTCATGTTGCCTGAAACATCAAAACAGAGAAATTATCAATTACTTTCATGTCAGGGAATTCATATGAATGCTTCAGAAATGAAGTTGCATTTTTTTCTCTTTCTCTTAGAAATTTTATCTTTTTCCTACTCTAAAAAATTTCACTGTATGTCAAATCTCAGTTTTTACTAAGTCTTTTTGTCAGGCAATTCTTGCTTTCAGAAAAATTAGCAAGCACCTTTGACAGACCTTCATGATCTTTTTTTCATTTGTACCTGGGCTAAGTTTTGAAAAACTATGACTAGAGAAAGAAAGAAATTAAGGAGGCAAGAAAGAAAAGTTTGGAAAAATGGGACATTATATGCATTTCATTTTTGTAATACATTTAGGGACAGAAAGAAAAAAATGTGTAATGAAAACAGGAAAAGCCGTTCCATAAGCTGTTGATATAGTGTGTTGGTTTTCCTATGGATTTGAATTTGTGGTTGTTTAGAGCTCTGACAGAAAATCCCTAAGTGCTGGAACATTTTAAAGTGTTTATTTCTTGCATGAACTCTTTAATGTGAAAATGGGTGAATGTTCATTGCTGTCTCTCCTCCACAGAGCCACTGACAGGGTCTTACTCTTTCTGCTCAGCCTTCCAAAGTCTGTTCTGAAGATAGCCAAGAAATCTGCAGAGCTTTCATTATTTCTGAGGATTCTATATCTTTCACTTAGGCAAGAGATACAAATTTGAGGAAGCAAGACACAAACCAGTATGCAAGCAGCACTCATGATTCTTTAAATAATGAGTTTTCATTGATAAAAATTCATTTTTTTCATTGATGGCACTTGGTGTTTCAGTTTTGCTTTAGATTCCTTGTAAAATTTAGCCAAAATGTAAATGAATGCTAGGTACTAGTGAATTCTTTTTTTTTTTTCTTTTTCTTCCTTTCCTTCTGTCATAACATCCCGTCTGCTCTTTTTTAAGAAACAGAGAGTCAAAGAAATGTTCCTCCCTCCTCTGGTTCCAAAGCAGATCTTTTGTTTGGCCTGTCCTGAGCTGACCTGGCATATAACAGGCTACTGAGGAGCCTCAGTTCAGAGCTGTCATTGGCTCCAATGAGAAGCTCTTCCTGGCTTTTGCTGCAGAGATCAGGATGACTCCTGGACCTGGACTGTCAGTACAGATGGGAATGAACTCTTTACTACCAGATGGCAAAACACATTGACTAAGATATAACAAATATCATTTGCTTTTGTCTGTCACTAAGGAAAACTTAGTTCACCATTAATTCAATTATTCCTTGTAAGCCATTCTTTTCAAGAATGGCTTTTCTCTGTGGTGTAGGCAAAACAAATATTCCCTCTGGGATGAATCCCTGCTCCTGCCTCTCTACAAGTAAATGCTCTCCTCACTCTCTCCCAGAACAGAAAGTTGTTCTGACAAGATTGCTGAAAGCAATGGGCTTCACATGACAGATGTTCCACAAGAAAGCCAAAGCAAAGAGCTACTTGGCTTACTGGTGCTATCATACTTTATAAGTAGCAAATTGTTACAGGGACAAGATGATAAAGAAGTGCATCTAAGACATAGCAGGCAGTCAAGTTTAAAGGTCTTCTGTCTTGCAAAAGATCCAAGAAGGCCTGGCATCTGCTTCAGTGTCTACAGCAAAAACCTTTGTACAGACACAGATGTCAAGCAGGGGATCTTTAGTAGTAGCTGGAGGCAATACATCTGTCTGCTGCCTTTTGCTAATTTTCTTTTTAGGTCAAACTCAGAAATCGAGCAGCCTGGCTTGCCCGACACACTTGGTACAAAAGCTTCCCCTGCTGAGGTTCCTGCCAAGAGTGGACAGGAGATCAACTCTCCCCAGAAGGATTGCAAATAGGCTGGTGAGGAGAGAGTGCTGCCTCTGCTGGGCTGGTATGGGCTGCTTTGGAGTGGCTTTCTATGGAAGCAGAGATGATGGTGATAGGCAGCCTTGTGTTCTTTGCTCTGGAAGATGTGGCTTGTCCTCCTTCCTGAAACTTTAGCTGTCCTCAGTTTGACAAAGACTGCTAATTTTTATTTTCTAATTATACCAAGAAATAACATCATTATCTAGGAAAGCAAATAAGACAGTTTAGTGTTTCACTATAACATCTTTTCCCTCAAATATGGTCAAAACTATCTAAATACAATGGTGTCCCTAGTGTAATCACAGACACATCTATGGTTGGGCAGAGAAGTGATTGATAGCAGCCCTAAGGAGAAAGGCTTGGTGATGGTTGATGAAAAATTCAGTATCAGCTAGCAATGTGCTCATAGTCCAGAAAGCCAAGCACATTCTGGGCTTCATCAAAAGCAACATGGCCAGGAGGTCAAAGGAGGTGATTCTGCCCCTCTAATCTGCTCTTGTGAGACTCCACCTGGAGTACTGCACACTGTTCTGGTGCCTTCAAGGACATGGAGCAAATCCAGAGGAGGACCATGAAGTTGATAAGAGGACTGGAGCATGTCATCTACAATGACAGGCTGGGAAAGAATCACAAAATATTCTAAGTTAAAGATGACCCACATGGACCTTTGAGTCAAACTCCCAAGTGCATTGCCTGAACAGGGTTTAAACCCACAACCTTGACACTATTAGTGCCATGCTCTAACCAACTGAGCTAATCCCAGGGTTAGGGCTGTTCAGCCTGGAGAAGAGAAGACCTCATAGCAGCCTTCTGGTGTCTGAAGGGGGCCTACAGGGAAGCCAGGAAAGGGCTCTTCCTCAGGAACTGTAGTGAAAGGACAAGGAATAATGAGTACATTATTCCTGAAGCTGAGAGGGGGGAAATTTAGCTTAGATATCAGGAAGAAATTCTTTACTGTGTGTGTGGTTAGACAATGGAACAGGTTGCCCAGGGAGGCTGTGGACGCCCCAACCCTGGCAGTGGTCACAGCCAGATTGGATGGTGCCTTGAGCAACCTGGTCTGGTGGAAGGTGTCCCTGCCCATGGAAGGGGGGTTGGGGACTAGATAACCTCTAAGGGCCATTCCAACCCCTTAACATTCTATGATTCTGTGATCCAGCACAGCCAGAGAACAGTCAAATCAAGCCTGAGGATACCATAGAAAAGAGAGAAGATCCAGACTCAGAGAGTAAGTAGCCTTTGATGCTCTGGGTATGTCAGGTTAACCTTTGAATGTTAACTAAGACACTAGCTGATATCTCTAACAAAACCAACATCCGAGTGTATCATGATATGCCAGATAAAGGTATCACAGTAGCGCCTCTAGCTATTGGTAGCAGTAGATGAATACCAACTCTCCATTAAACATGTTGTTTTACATAAATCAGAATATTTTGCAGAAGTTCAATTTTTTTACTTTTTACAGAGAAAATTCAAAATACAATGCTGGAGCATTGAATTTTGATGGGTTGTTTAAAGCATTGTAAACAATTCCTATATATTATCTGTGTATAACATATTAGGTATACTAAAGATGTACAATTACAACACTGAATGTCATAAAAAAAAACAAAATTAAATGATTCAGAGGAAAATACTTTTAAATTATCCATTCCTGACTTTATTTTTTTTTTTTTAAGAATTGGCAATTGTAGGAAATGGTTATTTTAGAAATGGTTTTTATTCTAGCTAGGAACAAGAATTATTGAAATGCAGAATAGTCCACCAGAAAAAATTCTGTTCCCAGCTGGATCCTTCCACTGGTTTAAGTGACTTATTTTGGACACTGCTGAAACAATCCATGGCAAAGTCATTAGATAGCTCTAGGAATTTATGCAGGCTATAGACTCAGTTGTGGGTTGCTAGTTCAAATCCAGAGGGCCTGCATGGCTACAAGGAATTGTTGATAGCATGACCTCAGCCATGTGGTATGAGTTTACCTCCCTGGGTGTAGGTGACAGTAACAGAGATAGCATTAATTAATCCACTTCAGTATTTCAGCTAAGGTCTGACATGGCAAAGCAGGGAAGCCTATGGTGCTCAAGACTGAGCTGGGCTTGCTCCATGGATAAAAATGTAGCTTCCCTATTCCAGGTTCAATCCAGGTTTTATTAGCGCTACTGCTGTGACGCCAACAGAAAAGCTAGCAAGAATAAGAAGAAAGCATCAGACTAGGTAATTGGTAAGAGATGGTACCCTGGGAAGACAAGGACAAAAGGCAATGAGCTGTAGCCAGCCACACAATCCAAAGATACAAGCAGTCAGCACTGGATTAGCAACCAAGGCAACATTAAAAATTTAACTACAGTGCTCACAATAATTTAACCATGCTATTCAGAGCACAAAGCTAATGGTGATATAGTGAATGAAGCTAGAAGGTGGTAATATTCAAAAAGTTTGTAAGTGTCAGCACATAAAAGAATCTCAATTGGAAAAGGCAATATTCAAGTTTTTTGTTCTTTCTTGTTTCCTGAAAAACACAAAAGGCAGACATTTACATTTTGGTAGTTGCTATTTAGTATTTTCCAGCCATGAAGGGGTGGGCTGTTTCAGAAGTTCCTATTGACAGCCAACTTACAGAGTGTGATAGACCAACACATGCTGTCTTTGAAAACTGAATAACAAATGTTTTTGCTATTTACAAGTCAGAAGTGAAGGAATGGATCTGAGCTACAGAGCACCCACCCAAAATACACAAAGCTCTCTCTGCATGCCCCGCCTGCAGATTCTGCCTTCCTCTAAGTTAACATTATAACTCATCCTAATCCATGGAGGGCTGCAAAAAGAAGTATAAAGTGAGAACATAGGAATGTGATAGCTCAGAACAGGCTCTCAGAATTTGTTTTATCGCTTGCCTACACACAGGGTCCTACCACTCTACTGCTGTGATTAAAATCGTAGAAGCCCTCTCTAAGGATTACACCCATACTTTATCACAGAAGATATTCACCAGAATTAAATCCACAATTGTCCCATGCTGCGTTCTCTCACTCTGTGAAGTTAAATGCTTTTCTAGAAGTGACTGTGTAAAATGGCTGCTGTTTTTACACCTGACACGCTTTGTATACGTATCATATGCAGAACTTTTACTGTGGTGCCAAAAACGGATTTTTACAACCCTTTACTTGCACTAGCATTGAGGAGTCCATACAGTCAGGAAAAAATGGATTAGATTCGATTGTGCCTCACATATCCTGATTGAAGCACCACTGCAAATTCCAATTGCAGCAACAAATTCTGCTAATTGCATTGTGCAAACTAGCTACAGAGCCTGGGCTGAAGGAAAATTTAAACTCCCAAGGAAAACACATTATGATATTACATACTGCAGGGCTGCTCTCAACATCAAGTTTCAGTGGCCCACCAAATCAATTGGCACAGTCTTGGAGCTCTGTGAATTCTCTCTGAGCTGGAAACTGTGCAGGTCCTAAGTGCTCGCCTGGCACTGGGGATATTTTAGTTAGCTCTGGGCTAGTTCTAAGTGCACAGTACAGGAAATGGTTTCTGCTCCTATTGACAGCATTTCTCTGAAAAAACTCTATATTTAAGGAGTTTAGTAGAGGCACTAGGGTCGTGGTGAGGGTACAACTGTAATATTTAGGATTTGCTCAGTTTATGTGCAAAAATTATGTCAAGATGGATTTCCTTCTGTGGTAGGCAGATGAGAATGGATCCAGAGAGGCTGGATCCTAAGGTCATACCTACATCTCTAAGTACGTGTCAACTGCTCTTGCTAAATTTATATTGGTCATACCAAGCAGAAGGGTAGCCCCAACTGTTCTGGATCTTATGGATAAAAAAAAAGTTATCCTTTGGAGATGCTAAAAGCAAGGCTAGATTTGTCTTAGTTTGACAAAAATGTGGTATGAATAGTACCACTCCACTTTTTGTCTCAAAGCTTCACCTACCTATAAATGCAGTGCTGTCATCAGTAATACCACTCCAGAGCATCTTTTCTGAGTTAACAAAAATATTAGGCATGCTACTAATACCACCCATTTCACATATTGATGTGATAAAAGATTATTTGTACTGCTTACCTTCTGCGTGGTTGTATATTCTGTTCCATTTTTATATAAGTGAAACCTCTAAGCCTTGAGCCCCTACCTTTATGCAGGCAGTCTTTAGATCAAACCCAAAGAAAAGCTGAATAATCATATTCCCAGCAAGAACAAATGCCTGGCGGACCCCATGGTTCAAGGTATGAAGTTTGGTCCATGAGCATGCAGTGGGCTTTGTTCAACATGTGTACAAGGAGCATCCTTGCTAGGCAGTGTGTGTGCTCACTTCCACAACTAGCAGGGTGGTCTGGCCCCCAGCAGACTGGCAGGGGTTCCTGCCTCCCCTCCACTGCTGAGCCTCTACTAGAGAGCTAAAACGTTAAAAAGTGAGTTTATTTGGATTTCTTTACCTGAAAAGATAGCTACAGAAAAACTGGTTGTGATTGGATTATATTCTATTTCCTTAATCTCCTATGTGTCTGTACCAGGTCTGCAGCAGCGACACACTAACACTGCTAAGACAGACTTTACTCTTCAAGCCCTTCACACTTTCTACTCATCAACTACGACCTTCCCATGGATGTGATTGGATGATTTTTCCTGCTCACTCCTGTTTGTCATGTCCCCTTCTTTGAGTACTTATCTTTGAGGAGCAGAAACCAGTCTTGGCTTGCTACTGAGAAAAACACATACAAAGAGGTGGCTTCTACATCTCCCTCTGAGGACCTCACGTCACAGCCAGCAGAGAAATGGGCCTAAATTGCCGTAATTGAATATTTTGAGGCATGAGCTCCATCCAGCCTCAGTGAGTGTTGATAGGCAAAGACTTGCAGTAGAAGTCACTGAGGAAAGCTGCGCAGAGCTGATGTTGGCAGGTGATTAGGAAGCCGTAATCCCCTTGGATCAGGACACAGCCATGTGCTGAAAGGATCAGTCTTTGGTTTATAGAGAAAATCATGATTCTTGCCAAAACTCCTTGATTGTTTCAGACAAACTACATTCATCAGAAAGACTTGTTTTTACAGGTCATTCTTATTTTTGAAGATTATCTTCTGAAAACAAGAGCCTTCTTTGCTGTCCTTTTGATACACATGATTTTGTCACGCACATCCTTTCCCAACTGATAGAGTAGTGTTGTTTTAGAATTTCAGACCTCCTCTGGATTTTAAATGCACTACAGCAAATCCACCTTGGGATGAATCTCTGTGATAGAAGCAATACTGCTTTCAGTGATTGCACTGAACATAATTTAAAAATATATTTACTGATTTTGCAAGACTTTAATGAGCTTTGGAAAGTTTTCTAAACTATTTAACATCCTTCGAAAAAACTTAGTATAAAAAGAAAATGTTACTTATATGAAACACATCAGGATGCCACTGAGGAAGAGCCATTTACTGTGCTCAAAGCGGATTTAGGACTCAACAGTGTGCTGAGAAAGTTAAACTGCCTATTAGCCAGTGCCAGCTGCACCAGAGACTGTTTTCAGATATATTTAATGGGCAGGGATCCAGCATTACTGTCATATCTACTTCCATCCTTTGCCTGTCCCTGCAGTATGTAGCAGTATTTTCATATTGTATAAAGCCTATTTAGTAATGAAGATCCTTTCTTGAGCAATTTTATAGCTTTAAGACTTAAGCAAAGCAAAAGAAGAAACACCAGCACCCCTGTCAAAAAAAAAAAAAAGAGAAAGAAAAATGTATATATTTTTCCCCACATGAAGAAAAATAAGTCTATCAATTTAAAACATCTGTTCTAAAGGGGTTACTTCTGCTGGTCTCCTTTTTTTTTCCTTAGTTTTTAATTACTTTTCTCTTAACAGCTCCACATGACAAGATATCTCTCTTCCCAGCCCAGAGGGAAGGACTGAAGCTCCTGTTTGACTATCCCAGTGCTTTTCTGACAGCTGTACTGCTAGCTTTGCCTTCTTATCTTTTTTGTTGTTTTTATTGTTTTTCCTTGGCGCTTGGGATTGGCCAATAGAAGATCTCTGCTGTGAAGCCCATCTACAACATGGCAGGCTCATTGTTTCCCTCTGGCAAAGGAGTTTTTGCTTGCAACAGGTGAGGACGTGTTGGTGCAAACAACAAGCTGTATGTAGTAGTTACTCCACAAACTTTGAAGGTCTTTATCAGAGTACCTCACTCAGTGATACATACAAAAGAGGATACAAAGCTGGAAAGTAAATACAAAAGACTTCTGAGCTTATGCCAGACCCCAATGAAGTCCAAGGGAGGGCCCAAGTGTTCCATCATTGTTCTTTCCTGTTAGCACACGGAGCACGATGGGACAGCAGTCCTACTAAGAGCCTCTAGGGGCTACTGCAGTTCAATAAATCACAATAAATAAAATGCAAACTCTGTTTTGACTCTGATATGGCCTGTGTTAATCTCTGGTGTGCTATCTTGGACTTCAGAAGAGTTACATGCAATGGAATATTGCCCACTGAGCCTTTGCTGACTGTTCCGCATTGCCACGAAGGATAAAGGATCGCAGTGAGTACAGACTATTCTCTTAGGACACAGTATTTTGTCTTGCTTTCCTGGGGAGGAATTAGTCTTTCAGTACTCTTTCATGCTTTGTTTCCTTCTTTCTGATAATATTATAAAAGTAGCATATTTAGCTTATGCTGGGTTCTGCAGAGAACACACCAACTTTGTGTACATAGCAGTTTTTTCACTCTTTGCTAGCGCTTTAATGAAATTTGCTTTTATTTGAGTTAATAAGAATCAATGTTTTACTAATTTTCTCTTTAAAGATACCATGCACCCTTGATAATTCGCTCCCACCACATGGGGTTTGGTTCACTGTGAAATGTTGCACACACCATATGAAGCATAGCAAGAGAATGTGCATGTGAGAGAAGAAGCAGTGTTGAGAGCAGCGTATTTAAGAAACTCAGAATTTAGGAGGAAATCTCTACAGGATATCAAAGCAAATTTCACTCCAAGAAGGTTTCAGTTTGTCAATAGATGTAGCACAAAGGCTTCCTGTTGTTTCACAAACAATGAATCTTCTCCAGCCTATAAATAATGCAAAGACAAGTCTCAAGATTTTAAAAAAATTCTGCTAGCTTGAGGCTACCTACCCAGCATGCCTCCTTGTTTACAACTTCCCACTACAAATGTATATTGTGTTTGTTTTCAGACAAACATCAGCTTTTCTGACTCCTGCAATTAACCTCCAGGACATATTAGCAGCAGCCTTTTAAGCAGTTTTTACATCTAGTGATACTGGGCAGCACACTCATGGAATGGTTGGCTCTATACCATGGAGAAGTGATCTCCTTGGCAGGAGATGTGGTGCAGCCCCTTCACCTGCAGTGCTAATGAGTTATTGCCACCAGCTGCCAATCCTTAGGAAGCACCTGTTCTTCAGGTATACTCCCTTAAAGCCATTTATAAAGGTAAAATGAAATGGTGCATTGAGTAAAGGTGCTGCCACACCTTACATAGTTCTTGGGGCTATAACCAGGATCTACACAAAGGGATGGATTTTAAAGCTCAGTTTTTTGTCCAAAGGTTGTCTTTTGTGTGAGAGGGCCTGAACTCCCAACATCTCCAGGGGTGCAGGTGAGTGCCCTTACTGCTTGAGTCCTCTTCTGATTTTGTTCGTCTCTCATACTGCATTTTTCTGTGCAGGTACAGTAAGCCCTGGGGAAAGTCCTTGTGCTTAGGCTAGCATGTCCTGCCAAGGTTAGGGCCCCTTGCACAGCATGCAGTCATGTGCTTGGTCTCTGGCAGGATGCCAGGGCACAGACCCCATGCATGCCCCTTCCTAACCAGCAGTGTCTTATAGGAAATACAGGTGCTCTTCTGTTTTGTTTGGTGTCTGATTCTGTCCCTACGGGTGAAGTGTACTCTATAACAAGTGTTTGTTCACATAGTTTTTAGAATCTCATTAGATTGTAGATGCTCAGAAAGAGGTTTTGTGTGCAGTCAGGAATACAGAAGCCTGGGCATTTATACAGCCTATAGAAAGGAAGACAAAAGTCAAGACACTGATTGACTGTGGGCAACCAAGGAGATTTGGATAGCTAGTCTGGAGTTAGGCAGGTAAAGTCCACTTTCTTTCAAATTTATCCACTTTCACTCTTTATTGGAATGATCTTGAAACACATTGTTCAAAAAATCAAATTTGGGTCAAGGACAATTTAGTCTATAGCTCTACACTTCACATGAGAAATTTATAATGATGAAAGGCTTCTGTCTGGGACCTGAGTCTTGGCTAATTCTAAGCATTCTCAGAATTTCCTCTTTGTAGTTATCCACTATGGAGGCTTTTTACACATGAAACAGAGTTTATAAAAGTGAATGCAATTTATTTAAAAGCACATTTGAGGTTCAAGAAGAGAAAAAGATTTCATTCTAGTATAATGTAAGATTATAGCAGAGTATGGCCCACACCAGAGAGCTGGATTGATTGTTGGGATCAGTCAAGGGACAACTGCAAGCCATAATCATCTGTCAAATTTTTGATGCTGCACAGGAAGCAGCATCCACCCACATCTTTCTAGTTTTCTAAATCTTGGCTGGCAGGTGTCCATCCACACAACGACAGCAATACAATAAACTGCTCAGCCACATTCTGTGCCTGGACACAGAGGGAAAGTCCCCTCTCTCCTGCTTTTGGGCTGATTCACTAAGGATACAAGGAAGTAGTTTCTTGGACAAACTATCCCTGAACCATTGCACCAGTGATACCCATTTAGGAGCTTTCAGCCTGGCAGTTGCATAATCATGAAGTGTACCTGCAAAATATAAGCAAGAAAAAGCCTCGAGTCATGTGAATTTAAGAAAGCAGCAAGGGGGAAGGAAGGTTTACAAAGTCAGGTTTTCTGACTGTCATTTCTGTTTGTCCACCAGAAGGTGAACTGTTCTCAGGCTTTTATTAGCTCTTAAAATTCCAGCTGCACATCTAATTTCCAGGCCCTGCATATCCAGCTGAGGTATTACTTCCTTACTGCCCAAGTCAGGTTTTGTGTTCTACAAATGGTCTACAGAAATATCATTATAAATCCATAGCTGAAAGGGCCTGTGAATCTTAAGTGCTCTATCGTTTTCTACCTCTGAATATTCTGCCAGCAGAGATTTAGAACATTGGCTCTGTAAATGCTTTCATGTCAAGACTAAAGGCAACACTTGTTTAATTCATTCTTTGACCCAACAGCAGCTTTATCTTAGGTTATCACTTGTTAAGCTCTCTACAATGTTTTAAACATGAAGGGGGCTGCTGTGTATATATACCCTGTCTATTGTATTTTACTTGTACAAATTTGACAGTAGTGATTCATAAACATCAAAACCATTTTCTTCTCTCTGCTGCAAATTATACTTTTCTTTAGCTCCATTCACAGGGGGTGTAACCCATTCCTGACAAAAGAACAAAAAAAAAAAAAAGAAAATTGTATTTATCCTCTACCCAATTTGAAATTCTTTATCATAGGTCAGTAGAGGTCAGAGATTTATATATCTTTTCATATCTATTTGTGTGTATAAAATAAAGCTTCGGTGTGCATATAAATATACTTGTATGCACAGTTAGGGTACATATGTATCTATAAGTATAAATATGCACACACACGAGGACAATTTTATATACTGTGGTGTAAATGGAGGACTGGAGTTATTCATCAAATGTATGCAACCTGATTAGAATAAAAACTATGGTTTGCTGTACATCAAAATAATTTACACTACTCTGTGTAAACCCATCATTTCTGTAAGCATAAGATTTATCTCTAAGTTGTCAAAACACAACTGTATTTAAAATCAGCATCTAATAATGACCCCTCTGAGATAACATCGACAGAATCCGTTTGGATTTGCATTACATAACATGCATCAGAAAAATCAAAAGTTTATAGGTCATATAACTTTTCACCTGAATACCCCATTCTTGGGTTGAAGTCTGATTCCTCTCTGAACATCATGACAAGATCTGAGTACTTGCCATCCTCTTATTGGCTCTTTAAAAAACCCAAAACAACCAACGAAAGTAAAAAAGAAAAAAAACCAAAACAACAACCAAAAAAACCGCAAAACCCAAGCCAACAACTGGGAGGGAGCCTCCAGGGGAGGCTTGCAGTGTCTTACACAACATTTCTCAATCCAGATGAGCAAGGACTGCAATGCAGACAGAGCAGTTCGGCCCTGTGCAAGCTCTATAACGAAGTGCCAATCAGCTGGGACATAGGCACTGACAGCAGCACACCTCTGCCAGATGCCTTGGCCCTGAGTAATTATTCGACAAGATATGTTAACAGGAGTAATGTGAAAAAAAAAATACCCTGAGCGAAAGAACAGGACAGCTAAAGTTACAGCTGTGCCAGAAAAGAGGTAGTTTAGAAATGTGGGAGACATCTAGACAAAGTTTAAATTATCTGCTTTGCCAGCAGCAAGTGGGATACTTAGAAGAGAGTTTTCTTTTTGACACCTGCTTGTTTTGAAGCACTTTATGGTTTTAAGAGTTCAGTTGGTGCAGGCAGCAAAACCCATGAAAATACAGTATGGAACTGCAGAAAGAATGTGCCTCATACAGAATTAACTGTTTGTGGCAAGTGTACAGAACAGACAGCAGGGTGAGCAAGTGAGTTGGAACCAATCCTGACTAATAAAACTGACAGAGGATGTTACCCCCCAGTGGGACTCAGCTCCGCTAACCACAGTTGTTAAAAAAAGTTAAATGTCTAGTCAAATCTAATCCCTTGTGCTCTAGAGGCTGGTGAGGCACCAGCACAAAAGACAGCTCCACAGGTTAATGAATCCCAACTATTTGGAAGACAGCTTAAACCAGAAAGATCTGTCCTCTCAAAGGAGTAAAACCAAATACCAAGGATAAAACCTCACTTTTTCCATATCTGAACTGACATGAAGTGAGCCCCATTTATGACCCAGGCTGACGCTCATGAGGAAAGAACAGTACTCTAACACAATAGACATGCTGGAACAGCCAAAGTCCTCTGTTTTTCATGTGTGGTTGGGTTGGAGGGAATTAAATTCATAAAATACTCCAACACCAGGCACTGTGAAAGGTGTAGACAGACAGTGGTACGCATTTCCACTAAACTCTCATTCTATGCCATGAAAGCTAAACATATAACTAGAACCAAAATATCAAGGCCCAGACAAGGTAGACTGAGGTCCCTGATGTACCAGACACCAGAAAAACTTTCAACTGCTGGAATTTTAGCTCCCTTTTGAGTTCAGAATGGCATCTATTTCCATTTGCTGCCATAACCTGTAACAAAGGAAAATCTTAGCTTAAGCTGAACAACAAAACCATACTCCCATTTTTATTTTTTTAAAGGATGTATGCATATTTTTAAGAATTATGAACAGTTGGAAAGCCATGAGGCCAGTAGGTGCTAATGATTTTCTAATCAGTGCATGAATTTTTCTTAAATAAATAAATTAGCTGTCAATACTGTGCTTATTCTTCCATTAATGTCATAGCCATGAAAAAGGTATGTATACAATGTAATATGCTCCACTGGCACTGAAGCAATGACACCTTTTTAGAGTATGAGTAGAAGAAATTGTTTCAGACATATATTTCTAATATCTATTTGAAGCTATCATGTTGCAGTGAATAAAATGGGTTTATCCCTGCTTAGTCTGAAATCAAGTGGCTTAGCAGGCTGACGTTCTCACAGCTTTAACTTTCTTGCTTGGCAGGGGATCAGCCTCTCTTTGCTGCTCACATTGAGCAAACTTGCTGATTTCAATCCTTCTGGAATTCTTCTCTGAGATAATGAGCTATAGTGTGTCTTTTGGCCTGCAAAGAAATTGTGAGTCTGGGACCATTCTCCTCAGACAGTGTAGGACCTCAGAGAGGGGCTGTTGGTGAAGAAACTTCACCATCAATGTCAGTGCAAACAATGTGGCTTCTTAGCAAAATGCTTGAAACACATGCAGAGAGCTAAATTAGCCATGAGCAGCAACAAGCAAAACCCAGTCTACCACCACTTTAGAAAAAAATACCCAGAAGGAATCTATGGAACTAAATAACCTGAACTTGAATGGAATTATCTGGGCGGTTTTTGTTTCCTTGCGGGTCATACAGAAAGAAAAAACAGTGCTACACCTTTGATGTCGTTTTAATAAATATTCAAAGTCCCTTCAATTACTGCCTGAATAATTATCGTGGATGCAAATAAAATGGGGAAAACCAGAATGACTTTCTGCTCTTCCTCAGGGGAATGGACTTTGGAAGTAGCAGCACTGTATTGTATGTGAGGCAACTTCAAAAAGAGAGGAAAGGAGAAAGCTGAGAATAGTAGGTGTTGTAAGCCTCTCAAAGGCACTACGTTGCTGCCTGTGCATGCAAAAGCATCTACATTAGCCCCACAGCCTTCTGCCATGGTGAGTGGCCAGATACAGTTTTGGAAATGATACTTTCTTCTCTTTGTGACCTGAGGGAAGTCTCTGTGCATTACCTTGCTGTCTGCTCCAGTGAATCCTTTACAGCAAAACAAACCTGGCCATGAGAAACAGAGAATGTTTGCAAGTCAGAACACCCATGAAGACACTTCTCTCAGTAGTGAGAGTTTAATTCCAGGGATCATTTTGAGAACATCTTGTGCTTTGATCCACCCTTGGGGTTTTTGAGACCAGCCTTTTCCAGAAGGACACCATGATCTCTCTTGTGAATCCCCACAGAACTCCAGCAGCACCACTTCTTTCATGAAAACATTCAGGACTTTCTGGTAGCTGTTTTTAAGCCATTAGAGTTGAGGATAGTATTTTGTACTAGTGAAGAACACTGGAAGGTTTACATGGTGTCTCTAAAAGGCTGAGATCACCAAATCATATTGTTTTCTCATTCTAGAGATCCAAGAAAGCCTTTAATTAATATTGAGGAAGAGACATCTTGTTCTCTCATTCCACCCCTCAACCTACCAGCTGGACAGCCCTGTAACCTCCATAATGACAATGTAGTAGGGTCCTACTCTCAGGTTTTTTCATTCATTAGCTCAATGTCCTCATTATAGTTATTACTTCGTCAGACTCTGTGGTTGCAAGGATGGCATATGCCTCAGTGGACTCTATAGCCTGCCAGTTTTCTAAGAGTTCTATCGTCACTCACTGTGTGGACATGTCCTCTCAGTCTCAGAGAATCAGGTTGCAATGACTCAACATCATGTGGATACACAGTCAGTTCCTGTGATGCTGCTGTCTCCCAGTGGATCTGAAATGTGTTGGTCTTGGCAATAGTACAACTTCCTTAAAACTTAAAAATGCCAACAAGGGTTCAAATAATTCCTGCCCTGGTCAAGCCATTTGAAAGACTGAGGGATGCAGAGGATGAGGGATAAACACTCTGGAAATCAGAACATAGATGGGAAAGTCATCATCCTGTGCTTCAGCTTCCTGGTTTGCATTTTATAATTTCTTCCAGCAGACAGCTGCATTAGTGGGCCTATATGGGGAATGCTGGTCTTCATCTATTCCTTTTTCCATATAAAGGGCAGTATCTGCTACTGGCTCTTGATACTCATATTTGTGTTTTGGGGAATGCAACCCACATCAGTCAAAGCATGTGAGTGACAGGGGATTCTGCACAGGAAACAGGATCCTTCTGTTCTGCTATTGCTGGTTAAGAAAAGACTCCCTTTCTGATTGTCATTCTAGTGATCCACAACTTTCTGGATTGATTAGGAGCTATATTTATTATGTCTTGCCGCCTTCTGTGACTCAGCAGCAAACAGGCTTCCATTTACAAACAAAAGTACAATGACATCAGCAGTTGTCAAATACAAAAAGACAAAACTGACAAAGACATTTTGCTTTAGTACTTCTAAGCAGATACTGCAAGTAACAGAATAGCAGTAGCACACACACACAGAGGGAAATACTGAACATGGAATTTTTAAACAGCTGCCAGCACTCATGTCTTGGAGAAAGAAGTGCTGCTGCCTGCCTCAATAGCAACTGGCATTTTGTGCTCAGCTGACCAAAGATGAGCACAGCAGTGGCTGTGGGCAGCTGCAGCAGCTGAGCCAGTGAACCCTGGCACAGAGACAGAGCCAACAGGTGTCAGCCAGGCAGGCAGCACCTACGCACAGCATCAGCCTTGTACAAGACCTCAGGAGGACAAGGAGATGGTGCATGTCCTCCCAGCTATGTTAGGCACTTCTTTGCTGTTACAGCTAGTTTCTGCATGACCAGTACTGAGGGAAAAGGAATGGTTAAAGGCAGGTTAGTTGTGGATCTCTGTGCTACTCTGGGTGCAGTAACTGAGCTCCTATCAGTGACCAAGTCATCCATGTTTTCTGCAGACAAACTTGCCCACTACGCTAGGGGGAGACCATATGCTAGGCTTTTCTGGAGCAGCTCTAGAAACACTGCTGAACTTTGTGCCTTGGGAATCATTTGGAGCAGTCAAAACAATCCAGTAAGTTCCTTGTCAGCATCTAATAATTTTCTTTATCTTTCTCCAGTTTTCTATGTGACTCAGAGAATCAAGGAGCTAATTCATTCCATAGATCAGCTTTCTGCTATAATCGGGTATCCTGTTTGGCATTTCCTTATCTGATCAGCTAACCAATTATTTTCCCTTGTACAGAAGGATGAGTACATGAGGACCACTCAGATGAGAATTGATCAGGACTTGTTCCTCAAACAGAGCCCAAATCAAACTTTTTCTGATGCTATCAGTAGGTGCTACGCAGCTTTCAAAGACAGGTGCTCGAATATTTCTGACCTTTTCTTCCCTCCACAGAGAAAAAGGGCCTGAAACACAGAGAGAAAGGTATTTTGCTATGGGCTTATGTTCTTTCACCGATGCTTCACTTTCTGCCTCTCCTAGGTTCCCTTGATCAAGAGTCTCTTGATCTTTTGGTTCTGAAAGTCATCACACCAAGTTTCAAACATATCCAATCATTCATAATTTCTCCCTCCGAGAAATATATCAAATTCCTTTTGCATGTTTATCTCTGATCCTCTTTACAGATATATTTAAGAGCTCCCCTAAATTAACATCCTTAGTCTTCACCCTCCTTCAGAAGATTCCTTTTTCATTTCATAATTAAATGCCAGATTTTGTTGATCTCAGGAGTGAAACTGACTTCTTACCTCTGTCTTTTTAATAGCTGAGAGGAAGCATTGTCACTTTTGAAGCTTCCAGCTCATGGTATTTTCTGCTTGAAGAGAAGTTTAAGCATGGCCAAAGGATGTATTTTTCACCTTAGATAATATGCCACTTCTCTAAGGGCAAGAGGCTCAACATATAAATGGGCATGAATTTTACAGAAATCAGCTAAGTTAGACCAGTTGAGATTCTGGTTGGGGAAATCAAAAGCAATTTGTTCTAGGAAGAAAGTACAGTCAGAAATTGACTTTAAGTTGCTTTTCTTGACAATGCATAATTTTGGCTTGAGGACGTCAAAGCATTTTCTTCTGAATCTTTGTACTTTTTTGTGGTCCTATTTGGGTTCAAGCTCACCTTCACACTACATACTCACTTTCACTTGCACCTTGCTTTTAGACTGGGTGCTGAGCTGACATGTCTATGAAAGCTGTCTGACACATCTATGGCTGTTACTGAGCAAGACTGAGTGGCCTCTTTTTCTGCTCATTGGTTTCCCATACTTCAGTGACTCTCCTGTTCATTTTTGGAGGGTCTTGTAGCTCTGCTTCACTTCTTACAAAAAC
Source organism: Rhabdornis inornatus (assembly GCA_013397075.1). Lineage (NCBI taxonomy): Eukaryota > Metazoa > Chordata > Aves > Passeriformes > Rhabdornithidae > Rhabdornis > Rhabdornis inornatus. Next base: position 664,200 of record VWZS01003937.1, on the reverse strand, counting down.
TAGCTGCTGCAGTTTAGTAGGCTGAAAGGATCCATCCCCATTTTTCTTCTATATTGCCTTTTCTTCATGCATTTTTCCTCCGTATCCAGTGGAAACAATGACTGAGTTAGGTGGCAGAAGTTTTTAAGTCCCAACAAATAAACACACAGTTACGACTCCTTGACTTCTTTTCATCTTCTGTAATTAAGAGTATTCCTTTCTCATGTAGCTGGGAAGGTATACATCAGCACTGATGCCAGCCTGGCCAGTGTATTTGAGAAATGAAGTTTGGTGGAGAGGCAAAGTCCCCAACAAAGAAACAGAACAGGATCTCTCGAGTGCTGTGATGGCTCTTCAGAATTTAAGTATTTCATGCAGTTTCTTGGTTTGCATGCTCAGGTTTTCACTGAAAAATTGAAATGTTCTGTGGGAAGCAGAACTATTTTATGAATAATTCACTGCAACTGAAAGCTTGCCTCTCTGTTGCAAAACACTTGGATGTAAAACTTTTCAGTTTCTTCCAATTAGGACAAATGTAGAATTCTCTTTGTGCTGTCCTGGGGCTCAAAAGGCAAGACAGTTGTTGTCCTGTATCTTCAGTACCAATAAAATTTGATCAGCTTGTGTGCTTAAGATATAGGCATGAGAGGAAGGAAACAAGGCCTAATTTACTGGAAGTCCCCTTGAATTCTCCTCAGAAATTATACAACTTAGCATTCCTTAGACCAAGCATAAGGCTAAGTTTTTTCCTCCTTGTTTCTGTTGCATGTTTGTATTGCTCAAAGGCCTATATTTTTGCACACATTTTTTAAAAAAAATTCTAGCCTTATTTCCTATTCTGCCATTGTACTAGGTTTGTTTGCTGTGATATTTTTCACTGAAATGGCTTAAACTACTCAAACACCTTTATGCTGATGTGCTTCTAAACTACATTCCTTAATAATTACTGAATATATATACTTGTAAAAAATAATTATCTCAGATTTGGTGTAAGAGAGAAAACTGAGACTGCCAGTTGCTGCATGGACAACCTCAGCTGAAAGATCACCAAAAGTCACCACAGCTGGTTTGAGAAGTTTTGACTGCATGTACAGTAGTCTCTCTTCCAGCAGGATATGTGTTTTTAATCCTCAGGACTCCTGAAGTCGGTGGGCACCTTTCCCCTGATCATCTCCCTGTTTTCTACCTGACTGCTGGAATACGGGTAACATTTGGTAGAGATGATACATAAACCCTCTGGCTGCTTTCATCATTCTGTTAAAGGGAGGAAAACAATCAAAGTGCTGCAGCAAGAAAACAAATGGCCAAATAGCTGTTGAAGCAGGAGGTTCCAACTCACTGGAGCTCAGCTTATTACAGGTCAAATGCCTGAGTGGCTCCTTTCACCGAGTGCTGCACCCAGATACAGAAACAAGTGTGAAAGAGCCTGTGGTTCATCAGGCCTGATTTGCTATAACCACATGAAACTGATGAGAACGCAAAAAATAAGAACCTGAAGAGGCTGTGGGGCTAACAGGAGAGAGAATCCTTGATAAAATATAACATTAATATATACATTTCCCAAATATTTATGTAAAGATCATAACAGGCAATAATAATTTGGTTCTTCAAGCTCACAGGAGATATCTTGTTTTAGTCCACAGCCTATATTAATAAATCATGCATCTCAATATAGGTAGGGAAGTAAATTGAAATGCTCTTCTATTTTTAAATATATAGATATTTTTAAATATCATGGGGTGGAATTAGTAGTTTCTCTTGACGGATACCTCTAGCTGACACCCTTTCAGCTATGCTCAATGTTTGCAGGGCTTGCTGTGTAAATGAGGGACTAAGCACATGACTCAGGTCCTGAATGATGGATGTGTTACAGAGACTGAATGACAGAAATGCCAGAATAAGGAGAAAGAGTGGAAGAAGTCTGTTTTTTACCTGGCATTTCAGTTATCTTTACTCGGCAGAACTCTTTCCAAGACCACTGAAGTGTCAGGTCCCATCCAATCATTTCAATTGGGTGTTAGGAAGTCTTAATTATCTAGGAAAGGGAAGTGGCCATCAGCAACCAAGACCTTGCTCTAGAGCTGCTATATGGGGACATCCTCTCTGCAGAGTACTTATTTCCTCACAGGGCTTAGTTGCTTAAGGACTTATTCTGGAAGACACGTTCCTGTGAAAGTGGCTTTGCTAACTCGGAGAAAGTATTCTTAGAATAATGAGATATGCACTTTTAACTATATTCTGGATATAAGTTCATAGCATGTCCTTAATTCAAAAGGGCTTCCCCAAAAAAGATAGTACTTCATCTCTCATCACACCTTCCATATTTCTGTGGCCAGATGTACAGCTCTGTGACCTTTTTATCCTCTAGACTGGGGTTATGTAATCTGTCTCTTTGCACACATAATTCACAGCACTGTCATAATTCAATACAGCTACCTCAGTCCACCCACATTTTGTAAAAAAGATGATGACGAGCTTTATTTCATTTCATTTCATTTATACTCCCCCTCTATGTAAGAGACTCCTGTCCTACCTTTGAAATCTTTCACCTTTATTTTCCACTTTGGTGGCTTGTGCCTCACCTTTTATATTGCCCAATTGAAAGCTTTTTTTATGGCTTCAAGTGCCTTGCTTAACTTTCCTAGCAGCACATCAAGTAAGCATGCCCTTTATGAGTGAAATGAGCTGTGCTGACAGCACTGGACTGTCTCTGGTTTGGTTTGAAACGCTGTTACATGAAATGCTGGGAAAGTGTCTAGACACAGTGCAGAGTACGCACCACATGCACACTGTTAGAAGACATTAGTAATCCCTCAGTACCAGTTGCTGTCCTCATCTGTGTTAGTTCAAAGGAAAAAAATAATATATTACAGTGTTTTCACCTGCACAGGGTGGTTAAAACAGCCTTTCTTTTCATGTAACAATAAGTGAAACTACATATGGAAAGTTGGTTTCTTAGAAATTAAAAATATCATCTTACAAGTCTTAATAAATTTGCCATTCTTTGCTTCTGTGTTGCATAAAGGTCCATTAATTATGCTGCTGTCTCTGAACATGGCTCCAAAGAACAGGGTGACCACCTTTTTCAATAAAATTGCAGATTTACAATTTTCCAGCTCAGTGAATTGCTGGTATTTAAATATATTGAAAGGCCAATGCCAGACTGTTCTGCCTCCCTGTGCTTCATTTTACTGAGAAAGGGGGTGCTGGAAGGGTGCATGAGAGGAGAAAGAAAAGGAGCAGAGAAAACAGGGCAGGAAGGCAGGCAGATATGATGGTAGGAAAAGGTTTCAAAATCAGAAGGAATTAGAGTGCCTGGAAGGACATAAGGCTCAGAGTTGGGTGGGCCTTGGTGACTCCTCAACCCTTCTCTTACTCCCAAATGAGAGCAATGAACATTCCTGGGATCCCAGACAGGGCAAGGCTGATATCTCCCAGGAGGCATGGTCTGTCATTTTGTCTATGAGATGGGGACCAAGCTGGTCTAATTTCCTTTTGCCTTGTTGCCCAGAAAATATCAGAACAAAGCACAAACTCTGTGTCATGTCTCAAATCCAGGTACGTTTGACATGGCCACACAAACACATGGGATGATTCCTACTTTCTCTCAGCTTCCCTTGGCTGGGAAGGGGAAAGATGGGCCCATGCAGGCTTTTCCTTTAGTTGTCTGCATTTGAAAATTGGTTTTATCCATCTGCAAAATTGTACATTCTTTTGGCAACAGGGAAGGCGAGAAGAAAAAATAGTAGGAAACAAGGTTAAGTGACTGAAAAAAAATTGTTTATCTACATAAAAATTATCGGAATGTAAAGGGATGGGGGGGTAGCAACTAAGGCAAAGCTGGGTCTCACATTTTTGCGCGTCTGGCTTGTGCTTGTATGTCGTGACATATAGCTAAAGAACATCTTGTGTTTGCCTTACCTGACTATGACAAACAACCTTTCTTACAGACACAAAATAATAAAATATCCAGCTCATAAAGCTCGCCCTCTCCTCTCATTGCTTATGGAAACAGTAGTGCTCCCGAGGGCGCTTGAGTACTGCTGGCATTGGACACCACTGGCGGAGGAAGCAGCATGGCAATCTTCTGCTAACGGCTCAGCTGAATCCCAGGAAACTGATTTAGAGGTGAGAAATGGCTTTGGGTACATGGATCATCTTCTGAAAACAGTGTCAACTTTTGACTGGTTTTAGACATGGATGGACCGGCCCAAGACCATCCCTACTGCCTGGTTGTGCTGTGAGGAGTGGCCTGGCTGTGCCCAGCACAAACTCCCTGCCACAAAATCTCTCCAGCCATTTTGTTTTGAGGGCTGCAGAGACAGAAGAGAGTCTCAAGGACCTTTAAATATTGGCTCCCTGATTTTCTTCCACTCCCTGTTTTTGAAACTAAGCTTCTGTTGCAACAGCCAGGAGGATTTTAAGTCTCCCCTCCTTAGTAGGAAGTTTTCCTGTCAATTCGCCCTGGCTTCCTGGTTGCACACATTGAATTCTGCTGTGTGTGAGGCTGAAAGAGAAGACTCAATTTCCCTGTTGTGAAGGCTTCCAAGAGCTTCTGAGGGAAGTCCTACTGCTAAAATAGCATCCTTCTCTTGCCCCTCTTCCCATTGTCCTTCTTTTCCCTAACATGCCACACTGCATATACAGAGGTCTGCTCACTCTTGTGCCCTGTAGTACCAGACGAATATTTATTTTTGGTTAGCTTGTGTCTGGAGATTTGCTATGAACTATGAGTTCCACATATAGGATAGAAATTATGTGAGGGTCACCTCCCCACAGATAACTCTACTGTATATCTGAGACTGTTACATCTGTCTCCCTCCAGAAACCAGAAATTAAGAGAAGAAAATATGTCTAGAGCACAGTGCATCAGACTTACTCCATTCCTGTTTTAAGATGAGATAAATATCTCTCAGAGGGAACAGTTTCTTTCTGGCCACCTCAGGGAGGCTGTGTTTGTAGTAGGCATCTCCATTATGGATAGCTTCCTTTAGCCAAATAGACTGCACTGCAGCCACTGCTGTCTTAAAGTTTACCCTTTACAATCCAAGCTGGCACAGACATTTTCCTTTTGCAGAGATGTTGTGACACCTAAATGCAGTAATGCTTAAGTGGCATCCACATGGGGAGGTGAGAGCAGTATGGTAACGCTTATCAAACTGTGAGCATGATGAGCTGCCCTCCAAAGGCTGCCAGGGAGGAGCTCCTCTGGCACTGGCACCTCTGCTCATGAGGAACACAGGGAGGCACCTCCACTGCCTCATCGTTGTCATGAGTTGTTAGTAACACGGGCAGGTCATGAAGTCGATGGTTTGTTGCAGGAAAGGCAGCACTCAAACCTCAGCCTATACGGATGCTGAAGTTTCTCAAGAGAAGTCACAGCCATACATTAGCAGAAAGTAAAGGTACTGTGAAATTATTGTCAAGGGAGACAATGGAAAGAGAGCTTGATGCAAAATGTCTTTTTAATTCCTTTTTATTGAAATTACTTTACTTTGTTTACATTTATCTCTACCACACACACCAAAAAAATCCAGGATTCCAGCAAAATTATATTTATTTTCAGTTTGTGTTGTAAGAGAAAGGTTTTAATTTTGCCAAAAAGCAATAGGTTTACTGAAACCCTTTTTAAAAAAAAAATCTTGTCCAAATACAAGGCAGCTGCAGTGAAATATTTCTTTTTGTCACATGTCACTTTAGAAAATTAATTTTACTACTTGCTTTAGCAAGATCAGGAGTTCATCCAAATTACTGAGCATGTCTGTTTGAATATCATATTCTTCTCTAGAACCTTGTTCATGAAAGTCAATCTGACTGTAGTCTTCATAATTAAAATTCTAATGTTACCTTTTCCTAATTTTTGAAATTTTTAATCAGTCACAGTTCTGCATTACCACTTTCTTGATCTAAACATGGCAATAAATAGTTGTTTACAAGGTACAAAAACGTATCACAATAATTAAGGCACGGCTGGGGCTCTGCTGGTGTTTGCTTACATTGCTGTGGAAGAATATGCATACTTACTATGAAAACTCACCTTCAGAAAAAGCTAACTGCAGATACAAACTAAATTTTTTTTCTTCATTATATTTAAGTATATTTGCCAAAATCCCTAACAGTATGTTGTCCTGTATTGCTCAGGTTGATTTGAAGGAGTGCTTTCTCTCTCTTGACCTCTCACAGGCACACAAACATACATGTGCACACATGCACAAACACACACCAGGGCAAGTGAACAGAAAGTTCATCAGGCATTTCAGTAACTGTTAGGCCCCACAATTCAAAGCTGCTTTTTGTGTAAGGGGATTAGGACTTTAACTGACTTTCTATGGCATATGGAGAGTGAAAAGTACAATAAAGAATGCTAAAGGCTAGAGACCAGATAACAGTACATCAGCAGCTAATTGCTATGTACACTGTAACATGATTTTTTGGGGGGGGAGAGATGCATATGCCCTTGGGTAAAGGGAAGAATATCACTAGCCAGCAATGTCAGCACACAAAGAAATGAAAGCAGTACCAATTTCCTCACAAATGCTCTCTGCTTACATAGCAGAGTGGGCCAAGTCTTATGTGGGAAGACAGTAGAGAACCTGTTCAAAGGAATTTCAGATAAACCACTCCTGTATGACTTTTTGAGAATTATTAATATTGAAATGGATGGTTGTCAAAGAGACACAATTACTTTCCATTTTGTTAAATGTACAATTTACAGTCGTGCTAGTCTTTAAGGTATTGTATAGTTTGGTTTGTTTTTTTTTTTTTCTGTTGTTGATAAAGGCTATTTGTCAAAAAATGTGGCTATTAAGCCATTTTCAGTCCTTCATGTCCCTTGCACGTATGGCAAAATATAATGAATTTTCAAACTGGAAAAATATTTAGCATCCTAAAAATGATCTCTAGATTGATTTGAAGAATTCATCCACCTGTTGTCCTGAAGCCTTACTGAGATGTGTACTGCTTCTGATATGTTATATATTATACTGCCTTATCCAGAAATGCAAACACCTTGTAGATAAAGAATATCAAAGGGTTAAATAAATTTTCTGTTTGGAAGATAACTTTTCTATTGAAAATATTTTGACCCCACTGAAAATAGAAAATAGACTAATTGAACAAAGCAGCTTTTAAAGCAAACTCGAAAGTTTGAGCAAAAAATATAACCAATTTTTGTTTAGTCTTCTAAGCTGTTGACATGCACAGTCCTTTTTCACAATGCAGCCTCGTGCAGCCTCAGCCCATAGCCTTTCCTGGTTCAGGCTCTGCAGCCAGGCTTTGAACAAAAAGTGTGTTCCTCTAAGTGTGCTGGTGAGCACTGATGGTGGCTGGAGTGCTCAGGTCCCCCACCAGGAAAAATTCATGCTGGTTTTATGCAAACATGCTCCAGAGCCTACAGGTGGTTGCTTTTCCTGCAGGAAAACAGGGAGAATATTCATACAGTGAGATGCCATTCAAGGTGACTACAGATCGCAGAAGTACCATCCAGTGAGGCATAACAGCCCACAAGCTGATATACCATTGTATACAGCATAAGGCAGAAACCATGCTACCGATTCCCCAAAAGGCTTTGGAGTAGTTGATGCTACTTTGGAAATATGTTTAGGGCAACCAAGATTTGAATCTGCCTCCAATTTGGTGAGAAAGCAGCAGCTGGTTTCAGACTCAGTGGATGGCAATGGAGGGGTTCCTCCAGCAATCAAATTTATCACTTATTTTTACTTATATAATAACTACAATATCATTATTTTACATATACATGTGTGTGTGTGTGTGTTAAGTAACATAAAGTATTAAATTACATTTCCAAGCTTCAGAGGATATAATTTTACAAGAATTGAAAGCATGTGACAAAAAATGTGAAAAATGTGAGCCTTGTTTGGTTCTTTTGTTTTCTCCCCAGTACAAATGTGGCATTGTGCAAGCAGCTCTCAGATGGCTACAACTTAAATTTTGTGTCTCTCTGGAGTAAGAAAGCAATTTCATTGCAGCTGAGTGTTGTGCAGACAGAGTGGCTGTAAAAATCTTCAGTCGTTTGTGTTAGTCACAGAAGTAATAACTTTATTACAGGAACAGAGGCAGATTGCTGATGTTTTGGGGTAATGCTTTTTCCTCTTCATATTTATTGTAATATCAGACAAGGTTTTACTAGTGTCACAGAGACATTTGCTATTAAAATGCAAACGGATTTGGTCTTGAGAGATTATGGGTTTAGATAAATGGAACATCTATTTTTTATTTTATTTTTGTTGGATCTTATAAAATTTTTCCTTATAATCGCTAACACATAATTTTAGCATGTTGATTATTATATCTTCTCCTTTTTACCACACTGAACTTCTTTTTCTTTATAGTCTTTGGAAGAGTTTTATATTTCTCCTTTTTCACCAGTTATGCTTGTATTTCCTCTTTTAAATTTTGTTTTCATGCTGCTAAGCAGAGCTAGTAATTTGGATGAATTCTTACTGCATTTTCAGAAAGAAAAACTGAGTGAGCCCAGTGCAAGTGGTCTGTAAAGCTGGAAGGGCCTTCTCCACTGGGATGATCACATGTTCATGTACTCCCACACTCACAAAATGGAAAGTTGGTGAAAATGGAGAAGAGGATCATGATAATCTGTTTAGACAATTCAGATGTCCCCTGGACAAAGACAATATGACAGTATGACATTGGAGCCATGCCAAGTCAAGAGACCTAAAGTTTTTGACAAGAACTCTTACCTTAGCGTACCAGCACTAATGTACTTCAGTTTTAACCTGCAGGAGTTATGTATAATTGATGTAGGGGTTGGGAAAATCATCTGACATCAGCATAAGGAAAATGTTAAGCTCTCTCAGTTTCTAGCACATGATTTTTAAGACATTTTAATCCCCTCCCTTTCAAGTGTGGATTTACTGGGTAGGTCAAAAGGTCATTAACACTTCCCCTGCTCCTACACCATTAACAGGAAAACTCCAGGACTAGTGTTGGATACTATAATTTCATTAGTGCACATAACTGTATTTGGGTTTTTTCCTTCAACCAAGTCCTCATCATTCTATTTCTTTAACGTATTTGAAGTTTAGAAATTGTCTTTCATTTAAATATCATCAGCTCAAAGCTCCAGTAACAGACCTTACTGTTTTTAGACATTGCAGGAGGAACAAAGGAGGCTTGCCCAAAATTGTTTTGCTTGCTATTGCAAGGATCAGAACCACAATGGAGAAGCTGTTTCACCCTGTTTCACCCAAGGATAGTTCCTCTGCTGCTGTAGAGGCATGCTGATACCTGCCTACATAACTCTTTTTGAAAGTCACTCAAGGATGCACAGTTTCATACAGCTGAATACCCCTCTTTATGTAAATGTATCTAGTCAGTGTCATTTTATAGTTATGTACATGAAGGCAGAAGAATATGACATCACTAAGGGCACCCTCAGACACCAAGTTGAGTGGTGTGGTTGACACACCTGAAGGATGGGATGCCATCCAGAGGGACCTGGACAAGCTCAAGAAGTGGTTGCAAGAGAATCTCATGAGATTTAAGAGGACCAAGTGCATGGTGCTGCACCTGGATCAGGGCAACCTGCACTGTCAATACAGACTGGGGATGAACAGATCAAGAGCCTGCCAAGAGGGGCTTGAGGGTGCTGGTGGATGAGACGTGACCTGGCAGTGTGCACTTGCAGCCCAGATAACCTTGGGCCACTGAGAAGATAAGAGGAATGGAACACCTCTCCTGTGAGGAAAGGGGAAAAGGATTTTTACTGCTCAGTCTGCAGAAGAGAAGACTTCAGGGTGACCTGTCTGTGGCCTTCCAGTACCTGAAGGGAGCCCACAAGACTGGAGAGTGACTGTTTACAACAGCATGACGAGACAAAGGAGAATGGTTTCAAACTGACAGAAAGTAGTTTTAGATTAGAAGAAGTTGTGTAAGGGCGGTGAGCCACTAGATGGGTTTCCCAGAGAAGTTGTTAATGTCCCAGGAAGTGTTTAAGGTCAGGTTGGATGTGGCTCTGAGCAATCTGTTCTAGTGAAAGGTGTCCCTGCCCATGACAAGAGGGTTGGAAAGGGATTATTGTTAAGGTCTCTTCCAACCCAAACCATTCTGTGATTCTGTGATTCTGATACTATGACATAGGGCCTATTAAGCTAGTAAAGAGTTTTCTGTGTATCTATTCTTTCCTGCTTTCTTAAGGGTAAGCTTATTTGCCTTCTAGATGGAAGAAATGTGTTTCAGAGGCTACCTGGGTTTTTTGGATCACTTGCTCTCTGGAAATACAAAAAATACCCAAAAGAACAACCCAGGTACACTGAATATATGAAGTCAGAAATGAACTGACTTCTGTTATGTACTTTAATGCAATATAAACTGAAATTATGACCATATGATAAATAATGAATGCAAGTTATATGGAAAAAAATGGCACATCACCTCAACATTCATTATTTAATGACACAAAGCTGATAACGTAAAAACTACTGTAGGTGGTCAAAGTTGAGTATAGTCAGGCTGGTGTAGCACTCTGAACTCCAAATATCTATTTGACATTCTGCTTAAGGTTATATTCTTTTCTTTTTTTTCCTCTCTTCTTCAGACTGGTTTCTTTCTCATTCTCGTTCCTTGTTTCCTTCAGAGTATTTTGGTTTTCTCCAGCCTAACCCTCCTGGGACAGACAAAGATAGAAAAACTTCAGTTTGCTGTTATTTTACTCTGCTTTGCTTAGCCTCTTAAAGTTCCTTAGTTGCTTTTGAGACAGTCACTTTCTGGTATGCGAGCTCAAGATGTCATGAGGCACACAGTGGAATAGCAAACCCCGGCTTTGATCTATTGCTACAAATGTGGGAAGAGAGAAAAGGTTGAGCTTTTCTAAAAGATAGATTTATATATATATATATTTATATGACTCTTTACAGGAGTAAACAGAAGATACCACAGCTCAAAGAAAATGGGTCAGGTGAAATCTACTAGAGTCTTCTTCTGACTCAGGCAAACTAGCTATCAGCCCTGTTTAGTAATATAGGTTAAAGCTTTCTGTGTGATCATTATTTTCATCCAAAACCAGGGTTACCAGAACTTCCATGTAGCTACAGGCCATTGTCACATGATCTCAGTTTCATGGCTTTCTCAGTGAGAGCTTGGCTCTTCTCATCCCCAACTGCCCTGTTTGGAGAAAAGCTGAGCAGATCCCTGGCAATTTGCTGAGCTGTTCTGGCCACAGTTTGCAGGGAGTCCATCACCTGCTGACATATACCTGACATTCATCACATATTGAAATCCTTCACTCAGGTCTCTTATTCACAAAAACGGGCGTTGGAGGCAAAAAGAACACACTATTTTCCCTTCTAGATTTCTTTTAAATGTGACCTTTTGTCTCCTGCTCAGGTTTATTTATATACATTGGCACATCAGAAAAGTGACTGGCAATGTTAAATACTGTGATTTGAATTAGTGGTTTGTGTAGCATCCAAATAATCTGAATAAAGTACATTACAAAAATGCTGGAAATTGACATTACATCTATGTTGATGCACATTTCAGTTGCCAAGAAAAGAGCAGTTTGGCTGAAGGATCCAACAAAATCTGCTTAGTGGGTCTTCCTTGGCGAGAGCCCACAAAGCAGATTGCTTTCATACAGTACTCCCTTAATCACTGTAAAGAGGTTTCAGAGAGATTAATAATAACTAGTGCAGTTGTTACACCCACGCACAGTGACTCAGACACACGGCCCAGGGAGAGTCTTTACCTGTGTGGGCCACACAGACGCATGCCAATATTTAGTCCAATAAAGTTGTCTTTCCAGCAGCATGAATGATAATCTTGAAGGTAGATGATGACAGGGCCTGTCAAACAAGCCCCTATACTGAGACACAACCCAATATATAACAGCATCTCACTAGAGCCACATTAAAGGCTGCAGTGAAATCCTCTCATGCTCTCTCTCCTTCTCTCTCGAATATCAGCAACACTGATTAAAACAAAATAATACCTACTCCCAGCGTCATGCTGTGCTGCAGCGAGAGGACTCTAAGAGTAATGAGGGCCCATTTGGTTTAAATGAATTTTTGGCCAGTGTTTCCAAGCACAGGGCTGAGGCAGCTGGCTGTTAGTCAGTCAGATGCAATACAGGCAGGAGGTGATCAGACAGTGCTGTGGCAGCGGGGGGTGGTGGAGGAGTTCTGAGCTGCTGCTGCTCCTCATGCTAAATGTGTGGATAGCCTTGGTGCTCCTGACTCTGTGCTGGCCACACCAGACACCCATCCATAGTTTTGTTTCTTTTGGACCTGTTATTTAGCTTAAATTTTGTGGGGTTTATGTTATCCCCTATTTCTGACATAAAAGGGCAGCAGTTGTGATTTGATTAACCTCCCTGGGATCAGGGAGTGTTCAGGAATACTCTATCCGAGTGTTTAGTCAGATACAGATTAGCAGAGAATAATAATTCAGTGGCTGCTACAGAGCAAGTTCCATGTAGCAATTGGAGTTAACTAATTATGGATTGCCTCCGGCTTGCAGCTCATTTGATAGCAAAGCTCCTATTGACTTCAGTGGCACGGGAGATTGTGGAAGCCTTGGACTAGCAGTGGGAGTAAGTCAACCATAACATTATCTATGGAAATAAAAGCTTTCCAACAAGAGAACTAGAGATAAATTGAGGACAATTAGGAAGTATTTGAGCTCTGATTCCTACCTGCAATATGGTAGGAGGTCAGGATCTAAAATAATTAATTTTGTGGTCAAAAAGACATAAGGCAACAAGCCACTTTGGAGAAGAAGAAAAAAGCCAGATCTTGTTTGGTGAACTTGATCTCCTATGAGAAGGTAACCCATTTGGATGAGGGAAAGATTTGTTTACCTGGATTTCAGTAAAGCTTTTGCCACTGTTTCCCACACTATTCTCCCAGAAAAGCTGGCTGCTCATAGTTTAGATGAGTATACTCTTCTCTGAGTAAAAACCTGTCTGGATGGCCTGGCCCAGAGAATTATGGTAAATGGGGTTAAATCCAGCTGGTCACTGGTGGTTTTCCCAGTTCTGTTCTGGAGCCATAACTGTTTAATGTTTTTATCCATGATTTGGGTGAGGGGATCAGGTATACCCTCAGTCAGTTTGCAGAATGACACTAGGAGTGTTGATCTGCTGGAGGGCAGGAAGGCTCTGCAGAGGGATCTGGACAGGCTGGATCAATGGGACAAAGTCGATTGTATGAGGTCCAACAAGATGAGGCACTTGGGTCACAACAACCCTGTGCAGGCTTGGGGAAGAGTGGCTGGAAAGCTGCCTGGCAGAAAAGGACCTGGAGAAGCTGATTGACAGCTACTGACTGTAAGCCAGAAGGTGCTTAGGTGGCCAAGAAGGCCAGTGGCATCCTGGCCTGTATCAAGAATAGTGCGGACAGCAGGACCAGGGCAGTGATCATCCCCCTGCACTCAGCACTGGTGAGGCCACACCTTGAATCCTGTGTTCAGTTTTGGATCCCTCACTACAAGAAAGGCATTGAGGTGCTGGAGTGAGTCTTGAGGAGGGCAGCATAGCTGGAGAAGCATCTGGAGCACAGTTTTTATGAGGTGTGGCTGAGGAATCAATGGTTGTTTAGCCTGAAGAAAAGAAGGCTTAAGGAAGTCTTACCACACCATACTACTGCCTGAAAGGAGGCTGAAGTCAGGTGGGCGCCAATCTCTTTTGCTAAGTGATGAAAGAATGAGAAGAAACAGCCTCAAGTTGAACCAGGGGAGATTTAGGCCTGATATTAGGAAAAAAATTGTCACTGAAATTGTTGTTGAGCAGTGAAACAGGCTGCCCCTGGAAGTGGTTGAGTCACCATTCCTGGAGGTATTTAAAAGACATGTAGGTGTGGTCCTTCGAGACATGGTTTAGTGACAGACTTGACAGTGTTACGTTTGCAGTTGGATTCAACGATCTTGAAGGTCTTTTCTAACCTAAATTATTCTATGATCCTTTTCTATGAAAAACAGGAGAAACTTCTCCTTTTCTGACCTTCCATGTGTCCCTGTGGAGAAGGGGCACAGAATTATCTGGGGCAGTACAATATTGTCTGACTTACCTAAGGTTTTCTTTTCAAGTTGTTTCTCTAACCCCTCCATGTCCAGGCCAAATCACACAGAGGCAATGACAGGAATATGGGGAGAGGCAAATTCACACCAAAGCATGGAGTACTATGTGAAACTGTAAAAAAGGTTTGGTTTTCTTGTTTTAAGAGAGGAAGTCAAACAGAGATGGAACTTGAAGTTTTGTTTAAAGCTTTTGTCCTTTTGGTAACCTGCAGAAAAGCACGAAGAGCTTCAATAGTCAGAAGAATTTTCAGACCAGAAATTACATCAATTCCTGCTATACATCCCAAAGGTCTATTAGCTCACTCCCACAATTTCTCCTATGAAGTAGGTTGTTTCTTTAAATTCATAGTGTTCAGTGATGTCACTGTCTGCACTGTACACAGCTAATCAGTTTAGGTACAGACCGGATGGATAGGAGCAGTGTTTCAATAGCCAGTTCCCTAAATGGATCTATGGAGCCTAAAATTAATTAGCAGCTCACATATTATTTTAAATTCCAGGCTGTTTGCCAGAAAAGTAGCATGCAATACATACGATAAAGTGTGAAGGTGCCTGCATTTATGAGATGTGAGTGTGGGAAGATAAAACTGTTTTTTTGATTTTTCAAATTTCTATGTATTTATTGAAATTGGCAGCTTCAATTAATTTACATAGGTGAATTAATTTAAGTGCAAGCCACATGTGTTTTAGAATTCTGTATGTCATTTGTCTTGTTTGTTTTGCATAATCTGTTAGAAGCTACATTGCAGAGGGCCCCAAAGAGCCTCTGTGGCACAAATGGCATGATGTGCTGTTATATACAGAAGCCTCTCTTCACCTGAAGTAGCTTTTCATACATTGTCAAGACTTTCTAACTTTCCAACAGGAAGAGTCAAAAAATAAGAAAGAGAAATCAATGGCTCAGCTTTGTTTTAATACAGTAGAAAGAGAGAAAGAACAAGTCAATTGGTAAAAAGGTTAGAAAGATGAAGGGAATGGGGAGGAAGGGAGAAGAGACTAACATGATCAATAGTTTGTTGAAAGCACTGCTGTTGTGAGGTCTGCACCCAGTTATGAGACAAGAGATAATGATAGAACTACACCACTGAAAGCCACATAAGGTCAGGGAAAACCCACAGAGAGTGTGGGCTGTCCAGTGCACCGTGTGGAATAGCAGTGATAAGATGTCTTAATGGTAACACAATTATAGAAAAAGTGTAGCTTAGAAGTCACTATTTAAAATTATGAAAAAATAGTGTCACTTAAGTGGTTATGGGGGTTAATTTTTTTTCCCCTGCATTCATTTATAACACTTCTTTTTAAGTGAAAATCTCTCTAGTAAACACTAGGAAGAATAATTTCAAAATACATAACACATTGGGACATGGATAGATTTATAGTTACCAGTAAATTTAGTAACTAAATTTCCAGCAATAAAAATTGAAAGAGTTAACTTGGACATATAGTCCATTTCTTTCCTGTTCATAAATCTGCTTGACTATTCTTTCCTTGTTTTTCATTTTAATTTACTCTGAGGATAATTCCCAAAAACTGCTGGCTGTTTGTGAGCATCTTTCCATAGTTTTTCAAATTAAAAAGAAAGAAAAAAAAAAAGAGACAGAAATCAATCAAACCAGTTTGGATTTAATGTGTTACCCACATGGTATTTCTGTCCCTCTACTGAATAATTATGTGTCTGTGAAAGAAATCTGCTACCAGTAAAAACTTTAAATATTGACTGTTCTGAAGTACATTCTTGACAGTAAATTTTTCTGCCAGAATATTTATAAGAAGCAAACATAAAATGGACAGAAATATTGTCAATTAAAAAAAAAACTGAAAAAATCTCTGTCAGTTCTTTTCAGATAACTGCAATAGTTCATTATCATCTTCCTCCAACTGGTGAAAAACTCCTATTCTAGTTATTTTTTGAGGACATAAACCAAAGCCATGTTCTAATTACCTTTGCAAATCACTGCAGTGCTTAATTTTTATTTTTTTCTAAAGTTACCTCTGTGCAGAGGGAAGCACAGAGGGAAATTTCCACTTGGTCTTCTCCTTGCCACACCTAACAGAAATTCATAGAGGATTTCAGTATCTTTTATGTGCTCCCCTGTCCTTTCCCCTCCACCAAAGTGTGAATCATCTGCATATGACATCATTATTGGGGATGACATCATTTTTGGGGATGTCCTTATAATGCATACAATAATGTAAGTCAAATGGCCTTTTCAGCACCTGCTGTGCCAACTGAAGAGACTGCTCCCCTTCATGACTGTGGATGCTGTGGTTCCTCACTGCAGGTATGGTGAGGTGGGAGAGCTGTGTGACACATCTATCTACCACTGAGAGGAGCCTCAGGACCTCTGCACAAATCTGTGAGTGGAACGGTGCCTGACTGTGTGAGGGGAACCTCCCATGAAAATAGTGGGAATGGGGAGGGGCAGTGTATCCACACCCTGCCTGGCCTACCTTTTCTGAAACCAAAACTAAAATTACCTAGATGCTCTGTTGTCACTCCTAGACTGCCCTTCTCTCTTTGAGAGTTTAGAGTGTGTGTATCCCTTTGTAGCAAATGCTGTAGTAGGAATTAATGCTTAGGAGAGTCCACACAGTGTTGGAGGTCAGAGAGTCAAAGATACCCTTCTGTTTATCCCCTTGCAGTAATGCAGGATTTAAATGCTCATTCCGAGATTCTCCCTTCCAGCCTCCCCTGACCCAGCCTGGAGTTGGCTGTGACTAATTAAAAGAGAATAAATATGTCAGTGCTGACCCCAGGGATAATGCAGAGACAGGTCTTAATTTCCAATTTTAAGATGTTGAACTGTGATGAAATGGTAGCAGTGATACAGCGCTTCACGGTCCTATTAAGTCTACTTTATACAGCCAGTATACAAAATATGATGGAATGAATGACCTTGACTGTACTTTCCTTCACTCCCTAGATATAACACTATATTCCGTAGTTGGGATAGATGCCACTGGCACCTCAAACAAATGCTATTTGTCTCAGTATAAGTTTTTTTTAGCATCGCAGCTAAAAACTCTTATGTGCCCTTGCCATGACCAGTCCTTCCATTTTCTGGAGGGAATCATCACCTACTAACCACAGTCCCACTAGTCCTTAATTTTCAAACTTGCATGCATTCCTGTATCAGGATCTTACACAGAAGAAACTGTGAGGACAGCATCACATTTGGTCAGTGAGGAGACACCGTATCAGAATTTGTCATAGTAGCAGGCACTGTGATTTAGGAATCAAGAGGCAAAGCACCAAACTGATGCAATCATCAGCTAGCCTGGCTGAGCATGTAAGCCAGTGAACAAGGCTGTCAAGCTGAAGGAGCACAGAACCCTAAACCTGCCTTCAAAAACACCACAAGGTGTGAACTTCAGGCTTGTCAGTCTGTACCACTGTCCAACACTACAATGAATAAATCATTATGTTAGAAATTAAACTCTGCTTTCAGCTTGGCTGGGATGGTGCCAGCCTGTGTCTGAAGTGTGCCGGAGGGGACAGCAAGCTGCAGGATGGTGGACTGAGCAATTCATGACAACTTGTGCCACTACCACCCTCAGCCATCCTAAGCAGGTCAACAATATGTTCAGAGTATGTTCAGAGAGGAAAGTAAGACAGAAAGATAGCTCAGAAGTGCATCTTTTTCTTTGCTTTGATTTCCCTCCTGCCAGGTTCCTGAGAACATGACATACATTTTGTCGATCATAGGTGGCAGGGGAAATGGCATGGGCCACTCCCTAACCTTCATTGTGCACTTGCCCACATTTGTTCATTTGCCCCTTCTCTGTCTCCTCTGGTCTAAGAGGCTTTTCTCATGCCATCAGCTGCTTTAACTGAGTTACTTTTCATAAGCTACACAGTTTGCTTTTTTTTTTAAGGAAAGGATGGGGTTATTTCTATACTGTGTCTGGATTTGAGAAGCTATTTGTGAAAGAAGGGAGAGTTGAACTCAGACACAGGTGAACTGAAACTCCAGTGCACATGAGGGCATAACCTGGGCTTCTTAGTTGTGAAAGCCCAGAGGAAGAAGAGAGAACTCCGAAGTTCTTGGTTGAATAAATAAATAATCTATGCCTATTATATGCCTTCAAGCTTTCTTAAGGGGCCATGTAAAGTAGCAAAAGTATCACATAAAATGTCATTGGATTTAAATCTCTGGAGATTTGCCAGTTGCCAAACATCACGGTAGCAAATCAACTCTGTTATCTAAAGCATGGAATCTAAAGAGGCTGACAAGCCCACTGAGCTGCAGAGGACCGTGCAAAACTATGTCTAGATGAGCTGAGTTCAGAAGTTTAGTCCATTGGGCACTATTCTCTCAGCTGCACAAAGCACACTTTCTGCCATCCTCTCATTGATACTGTACTAAAAAGGGGCATGTGCGTTGGGATTTTCAGGCAAAATTTCTCTGCCAGTTCTGCTAGTGCCACTGGAGTTATTATGAGTTATTAAAGCACTATAGCTGTCTGTAAAATTCAGCACATGGGAGATATATATACTGGCCTACGTGCTGCTTTTCAAAAAAAAAAAAAAAAGAAAGAAAAGAAAACAAACCCAAACCATCAGGATTAGGACATAATGAAACTCGAATATTTTCTTTCTGACAGAAGATTTGCTTGTAATCACAATGTTGCCAACATGTGAATTTAACAAGGTGTTAAACGATTTTAAGGAAACCAACTTCCTTCTACTTCCTTTCCATAGAAACATGAACTTACTGAAATTGTTGCACTTTTTAAGCATAAATCATAGTGAAAAATAAACTGATAAGAAACACATTTGTTATCTACTTTCAGGCTTTTGTT
Source organism: Rhabdornis inornatus (assembly GCA_013397075.1). Taxonomy (NCBI): domain Eukaryota; kingdom Metazoa; phylum Chordata; class Aves; order Passeriformes; family Rhabdornithidae; genus Rhabdornis; species Rhabdornis inornatus. Next base: position 645,369 of record VWZS01003937.1, on the reverse strand, counting down.
CTTTCCAGTCTAATATTCTGCTAATGACTAATCAGTCTGATAACTTTTAGGGATAGTTTGCTATTTTGGGCTATTCCCCTAGATGAAAGTTATTTCTATAGCAGCTATTCTTAGAAGCATTCATGGAAGAAAGGGAGCGAGTAAGCACCAGTAGAGGAGTGACTCACCACAGCACAACTAATTGCCAACCAAAAAAAGTCTTTTCCTTTGCAAATCAGGAAATCAGCTGCATTAAAAAAACCCCAAACTATATATTTGAGAACCAAACACTGCTCGTGATCTTTTGATATTAAAACTATGTGGGATGGGTGCACAACCGAAAACATTGACAGACAAACACCTGAAATTACTCCTTTCTAGATCTATATCTCTCCACATCATTTACCTGCCAAACAATTTCCCACTGCTTTTGCCTCTTTATCATCCCTGCAACATCTGCTTGCCTTTGATTTTTTCATCTTCTGTTGTTCCACAGCTTGAAATATGTTAAGTAAAAGGCAGCTAAAGGGACTGCTAGCAGCCTGCTAAAATTTCAATTTCTAGGTCTCTGGCTAGGATCCAGGCAGGTCAGTGGCAACTGAAAGTCATTACTACCTCATGCCTGCTTGCTGACCTCAGTGACATTAATTGCTGGACTGGCCACAGCAGCAATCTTAGCAGAGGAATCACCCACTCTGTGCTGAAATCAGGCCATCCTCTCCCCTGCAGAATCAAGGTTGTGGCAGGGCTGTCTCCAAGAAGCCACAGAAACAGACACCTTCATCTTCCTCTTCCCTTTAAATATATTAAAATGACTCATTATTCTTATTTTCCAGCTTATACAAAGGTAGCATGAGAGCTAAGGCTGCACTGTCATGTGTTTAAATAGTCTGCAAAGGACTTAACAATAAGCATTACTCTATGTAACTAAATAAACTAAAAAAGTATAAATCTCAGGCTTATTGAGGTGGCATGGGTTATCTTGCTCTCCAGGCAACTGGCTACCTTGATGTGTCTAGGGAAAGCAAGAGAGAAGAAAAAGTCGCCATGTCTCTTGCTGCAGTCTGATCATAGCTGTTTCCAGGAGAGCTGAAAAGCTGTTTTCCTCTTTCTTCCTCTCTTCCTATGTTATTTGTGACCTGTCAAGACTAGGAACTAGTTTGTCCTTTGGTCTTCATATCTAAAATAGAAACAGAAAAATCCTTCCTTCCTTCCTTCCTTCCTTCCTTCCTTCCTTCCTTCCTTCCTTCCTTCCTTCCTTCCTTCCTTCCTTCCTTCCTTCCTTCCTTCCTTCCTTCCTTCCTTCCTTCCTTCCTTCCTTCCCTCCTTCCCTCCTCCCTCTCTGGGGACTACTTGTAGTGCAAAAGCAAACCCCTGAACCCCTCAGAAAACTTACACTAGCATTAGAAAGCGAAGTTTTCCATTTCAGAGAACTATACTGTTAGATTTCCATTAATGTTTTACCCTTTTCAATGCTCATGAGAAATCTTGCCATATTCTCCATGGAAAGCTCTACCTTTCTTTTTCTTTTTTATTTTTCCTTCCCCCAAGAAATCCTAGCTGCCTATATGAGGATTTGGCCTTTTTTTTTACCTTCTTTATTCAGAAAAGGACATGAAAACATGATCTCTGTAGGTAAAAACAATCAAAGGGAAAGCAAATTTAAAAAATAAACCTTTACTTAAGGGGAAAAAGGAGCAATCCATGGTTGAAACTACAAGGATGTTTGAAGCCTGCCTCGACATTTTTCAGTGCTTCGATAGGCAATATAATTTATATCAGATTAACCATGATTTAAAGGTCTTTCTATTTAAACACACAAATCACAATTGAGCAGAATTTTATTCCCAGAATAATGTCATCTAAGTCATCTTGGTTAAATTTTTCCTATTCATTGTCTTCAGATGTTAACTTTTTATAAATATTAAATTAATTTGCTTACCGACAGTTCCTGTAAAGGACTGAGTCACAGACACTCAAATTCAAATATCTAAATCTGAGTTTCCAGTGCTGGAAAACTTTGGCTCCTTGCTGTGTAGCCTCAAAGAAGGTAGATGACATTTATCAGTTCACATCACTGGGGGAACGTGTTCCTGACCTGGGTGTGGGAGCTGACACACCAGCTGGAGGCAAGACACATCACAGCCCCTGGTGTGGGTGATGCTCTGATGGGGAATGATTCTGCAGCTTTGAGTCAGAAACAGACCCAGGACTCAGGCCCCATCTCATACTCCTTGACAGCACATCCAAAGAGAGCAGGATGAAACTACTTAAAAAGGGAAGGAATATCTCATGCCACCAATTAAAAGCCAGGATAAATAATTTCCTGGATACTTTCATACGGTTGGCAGGCTAAAACTAGCAGATCTGTTCCTCTGCTGCGATGGCTCTTCATTTCCCAAGGCTTCTGCAAAAGAGGCATACTTTCAAACTTGAGTCATCTAATACAGGCACCGAGGTCCTCTACATATTCACCGGGGAATAACTCAAAGTGCATAAGTAAGGAATACCTTGAATAAATGAAGCTCTTTAGCATGGACACAGACATACTGGGTCAGACCAAAGAGCCAGCTAAGCCACCACTCTGCCTTTGGCGTCACCAACAGCAGATGCTCAGGGAAGAGGAGTAGGACATTCATATTTAAATTTTCTTCCTCAGATAATTTTTTGCCTATCACCAGTAGTTACATATCACATGGACTTCCAAATGTGTCCATGACTTGTATGAATTTAGAGAAGAAATTAATTTGCCTGTCTCTCTGAACCCAGGTATATTCAGTGTCTTCAATATCTAGGGGCAGGATTTATAAAGTTTAACTATGTGGACTTTCATGGGAGATCACTGTGAAACTGCAGATGTCTGTGGAAGCAAACTCAAGAGGCATGGAGGAAATTGGGAACCAGCACACAGTACAAGCACATTACAAGCACAGCAATATTTTTCTAGCCCTTTTCCTACCTCTGAGATGCACTCACAGCCTTTTACTGCATGGAAGGAATGCTGAGTGCAACGTGAAAATGTATCTGAGTTAGAGGTGTTGAAGGTCCCAAGATGATGAGGTGCATAGATCAGATGCCACACTTGGTCCATGTAGTTTTTTGATGTGACCAGCTTAAGGACATTTCTTATCATATCTATCATCATCAGACAAAAATAGCTGTCAGGAATCCAAACTAAGCTTTCACAGGAGCTAAGAAATGAAGAAATTGGGTTGGTGTTACCATTGAATTACTAACAATCTACTGGCCAATTTGGCATCTTTCCATAGATTATACTCTTTCCTTAGAGTTATACATAAATATGTGGAAAAAATTCTGAAGTGTAAGATGAATTTGAGGTCCCATCTGCCCAGTGATAATTTTTTTATCAATTTCTTGAATTGCACCACAAATCTGAACTCAGCTTGTTGTCAGCAACAAATTTTGTTGGTTGCAGCACCTTGTGCTGTGACTGGGATTGTTGCAGTGCACATAGATTCAGCATGAAGGGAACTTGTTATCTGCTGCAAAATCATAGAATAATAGAAGTTTTTAGGTGGGAAAGGATATTTAGGATCATCAAGTCTAAGCATTACTCTCACTACCGAGTCTACCACTAAATCAGTTTTCACAGACACAGTATAATGAGTTTGCAGAAAATATGATACCAATTACAGGTTATAGAAAAGCTTTAGTAACCCTTTGAACCTTGTCAGGATAAGCATTCACTGTAGTTACTCTAGTTGTTAAAAATTGTCACTTATAGGAATATGTTTCTAGTCCTGCTCCTGCTAAAAAAATATTATCCAGTAATGGATTACAGAGATCTTTAGACAGGATACACTGAAACTACTGAAAAATACGCAATTGGAGGAGAGCTTCAGTGGGCTATGAAAAGGCATGCACTCAAGAAGAAACAGCATTAGGATGTGTAGCAACATGACCTAAATGAGGTGTAGGCTAGACTGTCTCGAGCCATGAGCAGAGCAGGCTGAGGGTAGCACACTGCTGGGATGTTGCTTGTGACAGTAAATTTTGCTTCTACCAAAGGCCCATCCTTCAGACCTGTTGGTATCTGGGTTAGTTTTGCATGCTGAGGAAGAGGTTGAACTATGGATTATGCCAAGCTACATCATTATATAGCTCTAGCTCTCAGGCAATATAAAATGAGGCAGGCTCTTTCCCTGAGTCCTTACCCCTCTTCACAGAATTGCAGACTTGCTGGGGTTGGAAATGACCTCTGGAAATCTTCTGGTCCAACCTTCTTGCTCAAGCAGGGCCACCTAGAGCAAGTTACTGAGGACTGTGTCCAGATGGCTTTTGGGTATCTCCAAGGAAGGAGACTCCACATCCTCCCTGGATAACATATTCCAGTGTTTGGTAACATTTGCAGTAAAATAAAGGGTATCCTGATGTTCAGACATAGCCTCCTGTGTTTCAGTTTCTGCCCACTGCCACTGACATTCCACACCAGAAATTGTACAGACCTGGTCTGATCTTGGACCTTCAGTTTTGAGGTGGCTAATTCAAGGCTGCCTGCATGGCCACGAGCCAACTTAGTAGCCCATTGTCAGAAGCTAGCTCCAGCCTTTAAGATGCTTCAAGACTGTAAACTTGAACTACATAATAATAAAAAAAAATTAATATGGTGCACACAAATTCAAGTGACAATCATAAGATCCAGACAAATGTCACTGTCTTCTTTCTTCATATAGCTAGCCTGTTTCTGAGAAAACTCCTTCAGACTATAAAGGGCAAGCAAAAGCCATTTGACTTATATTCAGTCTACAAATTAAGTTGTTTTTATCCTATTTTTCAAGCCCTCGTTTATATCTGATTAGCTAATATCACCCAAGAGCCAGACCATTTGTTTAACACTAACTGCTTCCAAAACATTTCTGTTAGTATCATCTAGAAAAACTGATGTCAGTTCTATAATGAAACAAAGGGTTATTATCATTCACAGAGCCATGTAACAACATTTAATGCTGGGATTGATACTTGCTGTGTAGCTTATGCAAATGAAATTTCCTTTTTGTTTCTACATCAACAGCTTAAGAAAACCTCAATTTTAATAATGTTCAAACATGCAGAAATACGGATGGGCTTTTCTTACTTTTGCCTTTATAAAATCCACTAAAAGATCAAAAAGATTTGTTTAAACTTGATCTTTGTCCTATAAATTCCAAGGAGCCACAGTAAGCAAATAATTCACAGTAATTAACTGAGATTTTACAATACTAGTGCACATAATAAACTATGTATGCCAAAATGTGATTTGCTCCTTAAATCTGTCTGTATTGACTGCAACACCTTCCTCCATACATTTAAGAATTAATTCAGAATGTTGTAAGCTAAAAACAGAAAAAGAGCTTGTCCTTTTTTTGTATCAGACTTGCTGAACAGCAAGCTCAATGGTTGGTTTTTTTTCCTTTTCTATCCTGCCTTTATGTACTCTCAATTGATTTGCTTAAGACTTGAGATGGAGTAAAACTCCACATATCTGGACAGGACCCCAGGGAAGAGATGACATGGCTGCACCGTGCCTGGAGAAAGCCAACAATAGACTTGGTTTGGTATTGTGGTCTCAAGCCAACATCATCTCTGCCCCACCTCGAGTGCAAGGCTGTACCTTCTGTACCTTCCCTTGGCAAAGTATAGACCCATTTCTCTTGGCAGGTCTTTGTGGGGAGGTTGAGCCAACACTCATGGCTGTGATGTCTGTAAAGAAATAGCCCACCAGAAGAGTCACAAGTCTGTAGCAGTCCCACCCAAAGAAGCCAGAACTTGGCCCAATCAAAGCAATTAAGACACACAACTGTATTTAAAAGTAACTTTTGTAGTTATTGACTTCCAGATGGATACATCAGTATTTTCTGCCTATCAGTTCAGATAAGAAACTCAAACTACCCAGTGCATTTCATTAGATACTATAGGCAAGTTTTATTGCATCTCAGCTAATTATTTGAGATTCAGTGTTTTTCAAACACTGGCGTGGACATTCAACCTTATTTCCCTCCCCCTCCCCCAGTTAGAATAGATGTAGTGAAAGAAGGTATAATAACCCCAGAAGTAATTGGATTTTGCAGCAGTCTGTGACAAGCTGTCCAACACACATTCATACGGTCCACCCTGCTTTTACAAGCTAAAGCCACAGATTGCAATTTATTGCTGCTTCTTGAGGTTGAAATTAGAAAGAGTATTAATGTTGGAAGGAAAATATATTAGCAGAAACACTTGCTGGATCTGAGAGATCTGCCCTTTGGCTGAGATCAATAATCAGAAAGCCCAAGGCTGATCTTTATTAGAATAAGGAGCGAATGCCTAGGAGAATGGATAATAAGTGCTGTCCAGAGATTTCATTCCCTTCCTACAACCATGTGAAAAATGTAACCACTGGGTCCAACAAAATTATAGGCTTCATTGACATGAAAACTTCAGCTTGCTTTTATTTAACTAGAAATAAAAATTTGGGAGCACTAAAAGCTGAAAACTGCTGTTGTAGCTTTCAGCTTGTAGGCATAACATGACTTGTGCCCACTGAACGAGGTAGTTGTTGCAGGGACTTTTTTTCCTGAGGTGTTTGTAGGGCACCTAACAGTGGCTGGTTCCCAGGCTCCACAGAGGACAGTAGCTGATTCTCTGGTGTGCCAGTTAAGTAACCATAATCCACAGTGAGATCTGCCACAGTAAGACTCCACAACTCTCCTCGGAACAACAAACCAGGGTCATATGACCATGTGGATCCTTCAGTGTTAGCTTTGGTGAGTATGTATTTATTTTCACTCCCTTGCAAATAGGCTGAAGGCAAGGAAATCAGTCACTACCTATGGGCTTTCTTGCTGGGAGATCCTAGAGGATGAACTCGAGGAATTGTTCCTCTTCCTTGAGGGGTGTGGCAAGCTGAGTTCAGAGCCATCATGTCCTCATGCCAATGGAAGGACATTGGGATGTGTGTGACCTCTTACAGCTCCATAAGGCAACTTGTCTGTTAGAAAGTTTGTGCCCATGTGCATTGTTAAGACTTGTGATGTATTCATTTGGATGCATCTGTACCACTGCAAAAAAACAAAACCAAAACAGATCCAGACTGAGGGATGTCTGCAAACATATTTAAACAGAAGGACATAGATTGGATTTCTGATGTTGACCACAATACAGCCACCCATTTCTGTCAGCTAGAGACTGTATTTTCATAACATGCTCTGTATTATACAGTGTGTACCTCACTCTGAAATGGCACACAGGGCAGAGAATGTGCACCTGAGGGATGTGTATAATTTATGACCTGTAAAACAGAAGGGACTTGCTAGACATGCACATTCAGTAACAGGTCATTGAAGCCAACAGTTTCTCCTTTAGTCACATCCAAGTGCTGGAGTCTGTCTACCTTTCTGCTGTACAGACTTTGCCACAGCTTCTAACAAATAGAACAAAAACAACTGCAAATGCATCAGGAAAATGAAGAGGCATCCTTGACATGCTGGGAAAACCTTGCAGAGGGCATTCAGATACCATATTCAATTCATTACTCATAATTTTTTTATGCTTTGCCATGTAATGTATCCAGAGAGAGAAAACAGATCATGTTTTAGTAGTTTAAATAAAATAAAGAATATGCATACAACCTGACTTACCCATGATCTTGGAGCACTCTGTGAGTCAAAATTAGCAAGTGACAAAATGAGTGATATAGGATGGTTCAGAAGAATAGGTAACAGGTAATATCCTCAGAGAAGCAGGCCATTCAGGATTCAAAGTGATACACATGTGCTTGATACTGTTTGTACAGACTGTGAATAAGGATGATGTGCAATTCACAATGGGCGCTGGTGAATGGGGGGGGGAAACAAACCTCACATTGTTTAAACATGAAGGCAGATCTTTTAGCTGATCTTGCAGAGACCAGCCCTTGTGATCTCGTTATAACCACAGAGAATAAGTTCTTCCCTGGGAAACATAGTTAGCTACTGCACATTTCCTCCCTGGTATCTCAACATAAAAGGGATCCTGAGGAAAAGGTTTAATGAGAGGATGACAGATGACTACAGATCTCATCTTGATCTGAATTGCTGAGTTCTTGGTGACTTAAGGCTGATATCTGATGTCTCATCGCATTCATGGAAGCACCCTGAAAATCTCTGCACAGCCTGTGTGGATGCAGTGCCTGGCACTGCTGCCTGCTGGCACGTCCCTGGTGAGACCCAGGAGCAAAGCATGCCTTCACAGTCCATAAATCGGGGTCACTACGCACAGTCTCTCCCAGTCAGCATGCAAGCAGAGGGGAAAATGAGAAGGAAGTTATATTTCCTGTAACATATTAGGAGCCAAAACCTCCAAGGTGAGAAGTTTTATCAAGCACACAATTTAATTAAAAGGATACATTTATACAGTGAAATAAACAAAAATGGTGACTAATTTACTACAGCCTAATAAAAACCCAGGTCAAGATTTAGGACTCTGAGGGTCCTAAGAGATTATTTCAGCCCTTTCTCTTCAATCATATGCAGGTTTGCAGTTCTTAAAAATAAAGACAGAGAGAAAGAAAATACTTCCAAAACTCAATGTTTAATTGGAAACAAAACAATTATTTTAGTGGATGATATATGTGGATACCAAGACGTGGCTTGGGAGCTGACTGAAGCCTGAAAGAGCTGAGCCCCTACAAAGTCCTGCAGTTGTGGAAGATCCCATTTTTCAGGACCCAATTCTCTCAACATCTTATATATCTAGGTATGTAAGACTTTCTAGGTTTTTTCAGCATTCCAATAACAAATTCTAATAATGTATAAAAGAACAATATCACTGCCTACAAAACAACTAGTGAGTGCTAGGTTGTGCTATTTCATTATTATTTCACTGAAACATTGTCAATAAAGCCCAGCAAATGCAAACCTTAACAACAGCAAGAAATGTAGGTCCTCCTGAAAAGCACACAGCTACAAGAGAAAGTAACAAGTGCATTTGCCATGAAGTGACTTCATTTTTATTTCTATACAAATAGAAGTGACATAGAAAATGCATTAGTAACCTTCAAGTTACATTTTTTTTATCTACAAGTGATGGATTTTAGATCAAAGCTAAATTGTTTCTGATTTAGTTGTTGGCTTTTTTTTTTTAATTCTTGAGTGCTTTTTAGTGGAAGTGCACTAACATTGATATTTTCCCTAGCAGAGATGAGTAGCACTGCTAAGTGGATAACAAATGCTTTGCTCTGTATTAGAACCATAAGTAGCAGCTAATTTAAAGGCTTTCAGAAAAGGTAGGGAAAAAAAAAAAGTAGTTAATACTTTTTTTTTTTAATTTTGCCTCAGTGCAGTTTTAATTTTGCTGCCTATCTGGGATTTTGCTCTGCTTTGAATCAGAGCTGTGCAGATCAACACAAACTCTTTTATAATTTTTTAATTGTTCTGTCTACTTATACACATACAAAATGGATGAAAAAAAACCGGAGTGATCAGTGGTTAATTACATTACAATTACTCTTATGTTATATGATCTTTAACAATTATACTGATACTTATCAAGAAATTCATGTGCACTTAGATAATAATTTTTCATGAAAAAATTATTATTAACTGGAATATATTCTGTAATTTTCTTAGTCTAAGAGTAGCTTTCCTTATTTCCCATAATTTCTTATTAAGCCCTTCAGTTTTGGGGAAATACTAATTTTCAGCACTATTTAGCTGGGGAGCACACAGTATTACTTTTAATTCTGGTACATTACAAGGCAATCACTAAAATTCTGTAGAATCAGTAGATACTGAAGCCTACAAATATTGAAAGGTCTTGTTATCTTTAGGTCTTGATTTGTACCAATATGAAAAAGAATAATGCTTAAACTGCAGTTGAGATGAGAAGGTATCAATGCCTATTGACATTGATATGGTAAAAACCTATTGTTATAAACATCTTTAGATATATGTCAAAATTGATTGGTCTCAATGACTATCCATACTAAAAGGGCTTGCTAGCTACAGATCTTGATTGCTACCAGTATAAAAAAGTTTCTTTGGAACAAAGTGCTTGGATTCTTATTCAGCTTGAAAGGCATGGATGCCTATGAATATCAAAATGTTATCTATTGATCTCAGTGTTCTTTGTCAGTGACATGGACAGCAGGATCAAGTGCGTCCTCTGGAAATTTCCTGGTGACACCAAGCTGTGTGGAGCAGTTGGCAGGCCGGAGGGAAGAGATGCCATCAGAGGAACCTTGACATGCTTGAAAGATGGGCCATTGCAAGCATCATGAAGTTCAACAGAGGGAAGGGCAAGGTCTACACCTGGGTCATGGAAAAAAAGCAGGTCTCTCTCCTGCCTTCCCTTCTGCAGGCTGAACAACCTCAGCTCTCTCAGCTTGCCTTTATAGGAGAGGATCTCCAGCAACATCTTTGTCACACTCCTCTGGACCCACTCTAACAGATCCTCGTTTTTCTTGTGCTGAGCACCCCAGAGCTGGATGCAGTACTCCTGGAGGGGTATCACAGGGGCAGAGTAGTGCAGGAGAAGCACCTCCCTCAGCCTGTAGCCACGCTGCTTTTGATCTAGCCTGGGATGCAGTTGGCCATCTGGTCTATGAGTGTGCACTGTTGGCTCATGTTCAGCTTTTCATCCACCAGAACACTCAGTCCTTTCTCTGCAGGGATGCCCTCAATGAGTTCTTCTCCCAGTCCATACTTCTGTCTAGGATCACCCTGACCCAGCTGCAACACCTTGCTCTTGGATTTATTGAACTTCCTGAGGTTCTCATTGGCCCACTCCTCAAATTTGGTGCTTCTACTCCAGATTTCAAGAATTACAGAGAAAGAGAAAATAACTGAATCTTCAAAATAAACACACTTGGCTATGCAACAAAGACATCAGCCATAAGAACAAAGAGACTAATTCTCAAAGGCACTAACAAACATATTTCTTTTCAAAGCTTCTATCATACATCATTTTCATGGGTCAGTCAAGGAAAATGTGAAGGAAGAAACCTCTTTCCCTCTCTGAAGTCAAAACAGTAAGAGAGGAAATGAGAGAAGAAAGGATTAGAGGCTTCTTCAAAGTAAATGGTATCTGTGAAGAGCCTAAAACAGAAAAATAGTCATGCAATACAACATATTTGAAAAAAATATGGTCTTAAGAATGAACATAATATTCAAGAACCATATTTTCATTCTTCTCCACCATTAATGACATCCAACAAGTTTGAAGGATAGACTGATGATTCAAGGAAAAAAGTAATATAAAGATTAAAAGGTAAAGAAATAAAAAGTTCTTTTTATTTCTTTTATATATGTCTGCTGTAGGAGTCAGCTTTTTCAGAAAGAAACCCATATAAATAACCCTGAAAACATTATTGCTGTTAAAGCAAGTTTTTCCTAGTGTTTAAAAAAATTTGTGGACAAATCCTTTAAATAATGTCAGTTCTGTTTTTCTGTTTCATCCTTTTTTCTAGCTAAAGTTATTCATGGATAAATACTGGGTTTGCTAGTTTATTCGTTTTGTAAATCTTGAAAGAACATGCTTTAGTTGCTTGTAAACCTCTTCCTTTTGGTTAAAGTTCCAGAATAATAAATATATTTTCTGAACTGCAGATGACTAAAAAAACTTAAATCAGAGGATTAATCCCTTATTCTTGATCCACAATGTGCCTGAGGAAGAAAACTCCCTCAATTGAATATCAATGGCAAAACTCCATTGACTTCAGCAAGCCAAGAATCAGTCCTTGTTCTTTGCCATTTTGCTGATATGAAAATTCAAATATTGTATTTTCTCATCCAAGGCCAAGCTCAGAAAATCATGACTTTTTGAACATCAAATAAGAGAGGGGGACAATAAATTTTGCTAAGTGAGCATTTAGAAGTGGAATCAATGTTTTCATTCTTCATGGCACTTGCCTTTCATTCTTACCTGAAAGTATCTTTGTTCTATCACTCTCGATACTTTTGTCTCCTGTGCACTAGGGCTGCAAATCCATACTGAGCCTTAGCTCTCAAGGTTATTGTCTCAAATCTGGTCACGTTCAGCAGTGACTGTACACTGTCACCATCTGACAGCTGCTTGGGGTTTTTGTGGAACACCCAATGGGGTCAGTGCAGTCCTGGGCAGATGCTGGCTATGATACAAAAAGTTTGACCAGAAATTACATTAACAACTCTATGAGTTTCCAGGTGGCAAAGGACTGAGTAAGCTGCAGCTGATAGAATTACTCAGGCACCTCTGGGGTAGCCCCTTCGGCCACTAATGTGGTTCATTGGCGAATCTGGTATGAAACCTTGTTGCAAACCTTCACCAAACCTTGGTGAAGGGCTTTATTGTCTCAGGATATCAGCCTAGCATCTTTCACCTCCCCTGGAAATATAGCAAGTTGCACACAAAGAAACAGCTTCAGCTGTCTGGCAGGGCATTGTTTTACTTTACAATGTGGCCAGGAGGTGTGAGCTCTGAAGTCTCAGGCCCTGGGGTAAACTAGGTGAAAAACTCATTTTAGAAAGTAGCATGTTAAGCTAATAAAATAATTTTTAAATCTTTCCTCTGTGCTCTGGAGCAGCCTTCCTGGGTAATGGACTGCTGCACAGCTGCCTGGCAAAAATTACAATCTCTCCCACTTTCATGTGGGCAAAATGGGAGAGGCACTGTAGACTGATCTGAAAGACACTGAGAACACCTCTATAAATATGCAACTGACTTTCCTCAGTTTTCTTTGTTGTCTCAAACAACTTCTGAATGATTTTTCAAGTAAATTTCACACTATTCTTCAGACAACTCATTCAGCTAATTTGGCTTTATTTATTCATTCCTTGCTAGCAGACGTGTCAGAGATGAGCAACTCAATACAAATAGCAAAACAAATACACAAAATGAAATTCCAAAGGTAAGGAGAAATAAAAGAAAGAATTTATTCTGTTTCCCTGATCCCACTTGCAAATCCAGAGGAAAGTGAACAGTCCTGTCTCTGTATGATGGCTGAAAGAGGGATTCTCATGGCAGAGTGCCATCCACCTGCCTGGGCACACAGCTCAAGACATCACTACCTGGTAATTTCACCCAACATTCCACTTCTGTGATTCATCTAAATATCATAGTGTAATAAACCTTCTCTAGACACATTAGCACCACTAGATTAGAATATTTTACATTTACATTTGTTATCTTGGGGAGAGCATTAGTATTTTCTAGTCAATGTAATTTACATGAATGCAAGATAACTTTCAGGGTGAAATACTCACACTGAATGTATCTGGCGGTAATAATAGCTATGAACTTTACTTATTTGTTATCTCCTAGAGGTAGATTACACTTTCTATTAATAAGAATAATCCACAGTCCTGAGATTGTGCTTCAACACAATACCTTTGATAAACATTACCCAAATGCCAATTTTCTTTGTCTCTGTAAGCAGGTAGGTCAACACTGATGCTGTAACACTGCAATCTATAAAATCTCCATGCTTCATCCCTGCAGAGAGCTGGCTGCTAGGTATCCTTCATTTACCCATCCAAGGAACAGGAGCCCATTGGTTAGCCTAATAAAATCACTGCAGCTAGGACTAATGCTTGCCATGCCCAGAAAATCATGACTTTTTGAACATCGAATAAGAGAGGGGGACAATAATTTTTGCTAAGTGAGTGTTTAGGAGTGGAATCGATGTTACATGACACAATGACACAAATCAATGACACAAATATTACCACAGATTGCATCAAACCCCCCAAAAAAAAAAAAAAACCAAAACCACAAAACCCCATACCAAACAAACAAAAACCCTCACAAATAAGAAAAGTCTGAATAAAACTCAGCACTCCTTTCATAGAATCTTCCTTTTGGTTTCTCCCACTTCTTTTCTGTTGCCTGTGCTCCTCCCAAAATCCTCTCCTGAATGCCTGCTTGGATCTTCTCCAGTTCTTCTCTTGGAGCTACCAGTGGTACCACTTCTGTTACAGAGGAGACCAGCACTGTCCAGTTACTTGGATGCCATGCCTTATCATCATCAGCTGAGGCTCTTTTTGCTATGCCAGGGTATGAAGTGCCTCTTCTGCATTTTGTACTCAAACAGAGCCCTGTCAGCTCCATCAGCTTACATCTTGTCATAGTCATTTTGCACCAAAGGCCCCACAGGAGACATTTAGGATGTGCAAAGGCTTTGGTCAGTCCCATAGGGCTCAGGCGTTTCAGCCAGATAATCATCATGGGTGACTCAGTGGGTGCTGGTCTGATTCCTGAGGGATTCCACATGTGGGCAGGGATCAAAGGGAGCTCCCTGGGCCACCCAAGCAGAGCAAAGACCCTCAGAACTGCATTAAGTGACAATAAAGGGATTCAACTGTGGACAGAAATCCTGTGCAACTGCAGCCATTAGGTTTTACCTCTGGTTGTGGAATGGGGGCTAAGGAAAGGAAGGGATCACACACTACTTTTAAGAGGCCTGTAAAATCCAATTAGGGAAATCCAAGCCCACAACTTACTTATGGGAACTTTCTTAAAGGGCTCACAAACTTATAAAAGCACCAGTACTGCTGCATCTCTCTGGGATACAAGCCCATCATTTTATTTATTTGTAATGGTAAAAGTAAGAGGGTCAAGGTGTGCCTCTCCTGGGGATGTTGTTTGTATTAGAGCCCTTGAGTATGTGACTACTTCCCTCTTTGCTTTGCAGGCCTCAATATTTTCTTCCTATTTTCAGCTATTTTATTACAATCTTCCAAAGGAGGAAAAAACCACAAATTATCCAAGCACTTAGACATCTTTAGATGTTACAGTTCAATAGCAGTTTACTGCCATTTTGGTAAATTGTGCACAGCAGCAAGCCACAATTAAATGAAATCTTCATTTTTAATGTCTATATGTCTCTAAGATAAGAGTGCAGTTTTACTCTCCTTAGAATATTCTGTATCTTTATTAAATGCACATGTCATTACAACATGAAATGACTGGCTTCTCAAGCAGTCTCTGAACGATGGCAGCATTTATTTTGCTCTCTGCCTCAAATGACAACCAGAAACGCCTAGAGCAAGATTCTGTTCCTGGTAAATATTGAGCAAACTGGGACATTTCTCTGTTTGCAGATCTATCTCATGCACCAGCACCTGGCTTGTAGATTTTGGATGGTGAGTGGGGGAGGAATAAAAAATACACAAGAGGAAAAAAAGCGCAATAAAACCTCACCAGTACTCTCCTCATCCCACTTCTTGAAAAATCCACTTGCTTCAAGTTGTGTCTGAAAATGCAGTGAAATACTCCATGCTTAAGTGTCCATCTTATTTCTAATCCATCAGACTCAGCAGCATCATTTCAAAGAGATGGAGACACTTGATAGGAAAGAGCTGATCCTCCACCTTATGATGGCATGACCATGTTAGACAAGCTGGGACAAAAAGACCATGGAAGTGGTGCTTGTCTGTTTGCCATCCTGTCTTGTGTGAACAGGGAGCACTATAGAGAAAATCTACCCTAACCTCTGCTCCCAAGTTCTTTCTTCTGTGTATGCCTGTCTGAGCAGTAATTCAAGCATCAGCAGATACTGGCTGACCTCCAGCTGAAGCTGGATGCTGCACTTTCCTTCATGCAGGGATGGGCATTCCTTCAGGAGTCTGCTATTAGCACCCAGGTGAGAAGGAGAGCCCAGCTGAATATAGAACTGACCAGTAACACCTTTTTATCACAAATGTCCACCACTGGGGCATGCAGGGGAGTATACCTGAGATTTGCCTCTCCAAGACAATCCTCACCTCAGAGCAGCCCAAGAGTTGCCACTTCTTTCGATGCTTTGTGATGCTTTCCTGAAAGACCTGAGGAGCTATCTGTGCTCAGGGCAGGGCAAACTGCATATAAGCTCCATATGTATTCATATGTATTTCTCCCGTCTTTTTTTTTTTTTCCTAACATACTATACTGCTAAAAAACCCAAAACCAACCAAAAAACCACAACAAACAAACAAATAAACAAACTCCCCAAACCATACAACAACAAACCCCCTGAAAACAAACACCCCCCCCCAAAACAAAACAAAGAGAAAAACCCCAAACCACCAACACTCAAAAAACAAACCACCTCCCCCCCCTAAAAAATCCCAGCAGAACTTCATTGGTTCCCCAGGAAAAGAACAAAGTAAATACCGAATCTGGAGAGATCCTGAGTTCCCTCTGCAAGGTGCAGAGCACCATCAACCACAGAGGGCAGCCACAGGATGAGAGGTGCTGACTGGTATATTTAAGACCTTCAAGTGTAGGGTCCATCCCAAGCAAGCATCACTGTGGCAAGCTCGGGGCTTTGGAGGAGCTCAGGAGTCAGAGCTGAGCAAGACAACGCAAGCACCAGTGTTCCCACACTGACAGTTTGGTGTAATCGATTTACAGCTGCTACGAGCAACTGCTGGGCGGTGTGGTGTTCTGCAAAGCAAGGAGCTCCTGACAAAAAGGCATAATTTTCACACAAACCAGAAAAATGGAAAGTTGCCTCCCAGATAGCTCTAGCTGACTATAGGGAACACCAAACTGAGCAGCCTATTTATTATATTGCATCTGACATTATGAGAGCCTGTGTAATGTAATTATCCATAAAAGTCCCAACAGTCTGCCAATTGTTCCTCACAGGTACACTTGTTTTTAAGACAGCTTTTCTAGACATCCATTACATACAGCTTCCTGCTTGCCTTTATCTGTTTTGTAAACATTATTTTGCCATGAATTACTGAATGAAAAAAAAAAATTGAAACTGCACAAAATCTACTGGTTTAAAAATATATATGTATAGCTATTGTTATAATTTTTTAAAATTTAATTATCTGTTTAGGTAGGACACTTGATGTATATATACCCTATCCTCCTCATTGTTATGCTGGTACGGAAAAGTTAATTTGTAGGCAGTACTCTGTACCCAGGGAAACAAGGGGGCCTGGCCTTTATTCTACTGACCTGCGTAGCTTTACTGAGGAGAATAAGGACCTGTGCTTTTGCAAGGAAAGAGGGATCTTGTCCCACAAGATTTGGCAATACACCTTCTTAGGGTTCAAGCTCTCAAATTCACATAAAAGGACCATCACTCTAAGAAGACGAATACAAGGAAGTTACGCTATTGAGCAACCTGTAGTTGGTTCATGCTATTTCAGACTGGCTTTTTTTTTCTTCATTTTATGAATTAAAAGGCACCACCACTACCTCCTCTGTGTAATTTCCCACTTCTCTTGTTTCAGGTCCTGCTCCCCCCTCAGTATGCTGCCTTTTGTGGATCTAATTCTTAGACAAGAAAGTCTTTATATCTCATAAGAAGCCTATATATTTAAATTGGAGTTATGATTCATTTGGGGCTGCTGGTAACTTAAAAGTATTCCTAAAATTGCACTGTACTGCAACTGGCACTTAGAGTTGCCCTTATGAGACCCACTGGATATACACTGTGTGCTTGTACTCATCTAGCTGCCCCACATCCAAAACTGAATGGACTTTCCAGATGCATAGGCCTTGGTACACGTTAACAGTGGCAGAAGTCATAGAATCATAAAATGGTTTGGGTTGGAAAGGACATCAAAGATCATCTAGTTCCAACCCCCCTGCCATGAGCAGGGACACCTTCCACTAGTCCAAGAACCCATCCAAACTTGCTTAGTCAATCTTTTAATTCATTCTCCATTTCCAATTCTGTTTCTTCTTTTTAAAGATATATATAAAGAGGGGGTGTTTTTTGCTTCACATAGTGTCATGCCCTCGTAAACCACACCTGCTGTGTGAGCTGTGCTTAGCTGCTGTAGGAGGACATTGGGTAAGATTACTTTTTGAACACAGTATTGGCACCAGCAAACCCCGCCCTCCTTTGGACTGAAAGAAAGTACAAAGCAAAACAAAAAGATATTGAGGTAGGAAATATCCCAGCAGCAACTATGGGACCTAAGGCACACTATTTCCTAAGATATAGGCTTCTTTTGGTGTGCTGTGTGCTAATCCCTACAAGTGTTCTATAAATGGCATG
The DNA here is from genome assembly GCA_013397075.1 of Rhabdornis inornatus. NCBI lineage: Eukaryota > Metazoa > Chordata > Aves > Passeriformes > Rhabdornithidae > Rhabdornis > Rhabdornis inornatus. The sequence goes on along the minus strand of VWZS01003937.1, from coordinate 627,458 downwards.
ATAGCTAAGCATGAGCAAATCTTAAGAATAACTCAACTGCTTCAGAATCTCATTATATTTTTAACTCAATTTCAGTCTTGTTCAAACTCCATTCTAAAAAGCCAATTCAAGGCTGCCGGCAGCCTTGGAAGACACTTAAAAACAGAAGAACATGGAAGATACATACCGAAAAATGGATCCAAAAGGCAATATTTCATCCATCTATTTTATCCCCAGGTGTTTCAGAGACAGTTCTGTCTAGTGCATAGGAAACCATAAACTCATTTAAGAGTAGGGCTTGACTCAGTCACTTGGCAATGCCTTCCCCTAGCCAAATGACTCTATGGTTTACCTGTCCCACTCTATTTCAGACTCACCAACACAGACTGGTAATTTCCCGGGGCTGGTACTGCCTATTTTCATGTACCTGCGCTCTGTCCATAGGTTCATTCCTAATGAATAAGGGTGTATCCATTCTTTTTCCCTATAAGACCTCTTGTTTCTCATGGCAATGGAAAAGAGGAGCCAATATAAGAGCAGAGGAAACATGAGGTCCAAGAGGCATCCAGAAGAGCTACAGGAAGGGTAGAAGCTAATGTCACAAAGCCATAAGGTTATGGGAAATATTTTTTCCCTAGTTTTCTGTAATTTATTATGTAATAAAACAAAACCATAGTGAACAGAATTTCCAGGAAGAGACAGGAAAATAGGAATAGCCATTCTAGGAGACACATTGGTGATGATTAGCAGCTGAAAGTTGCTAATCTGCTAGATGACAGCAAGGAAGAAATTAAGTAAGAAGAAATCTATTAGCAGATAATTGACCTAGTTTGGGAGATTATGAATCTCACTTCTTTTAAAGATTTACTGTTTTGAGCAACCCATATGTTTTATTTCCCTAGGCTTTCTATTTTCCAGGTTCTATTAGGGGATGCCTGTCTGTTCACTTGGTTTGTGTTCTGAGAAATTCTCCATGTCAAATGTCCCTGAAGTTTATAATTAACCACAACAGAGCTCATGCACTTGAAGATGGATGAAGCTGAAAGAGGAGGCACAGCTACAGAGAGAAAAATATTGTACCAAAGGCTGTTAACAGGGAAAAAGGCTGCCACTGTGAATATCTGCCTGTATAACAGCAATGTTCAGCAAGGGATCCCTATCTGGTGTCCCTTAGGCTTTGCAGGTAAGCTGTGTGAAAAGCTGACTTGAAGGGGCAGCTCTATCTTCTCCTGCCAAGGCCAGGAAATGCTGTTATAAAATCTAGTATTCTTCCTGGAATATTTATTAGGAGTTCAGAAAGATTGATTTGGCCAGTGAGGATAGATATGTGAGCATCTGCTGTAGTGGCAGTAAAAAGAATTAGACTCATCAGGAATAGTAATTCATAATGATAGTGGCGGTGTTTGCTCTTTGAATATAAAGGATCTCCTAGGCCCTTCAATCCACATACAACTAACACTCCTACATGCAAGAAAAGCCTCCTTTATTTTTTTCTCCCACAGCAAGAGTTGCAGTCAGAAAAGGGTCCAAACCTGTGAGCCTCTGAACACAAGAGTGAGTGGATGATCATTAATTGAGGTGTTTCCTTTTCTGAGCACCTCATACAAACGAAAGGGCATGTCAATATATTTGCAAAGACACTTGAGAAACTGTCTGAAAAAGTATAGGTGAAGGAATCTGATGTGCAGATCTGGTAAAAGTCAACACCATTTGCTGCAGTACTGACCCTAACTGGATTTTGGTTTGCTAAGGAAAGAGGAGAGATGAAGTAGGAAAGCAGATGTCTTCTCCACCTGGGACCCAGGGAAAGGGAGCCTGAATTCAGTTTATTTCTACATATCCCATTATGGAAAAATAAATGCTGTTCAAAATGTTATATTTCTATCCTTTCTGAAGTATGACCAGAAAGTCATCCTAACATCCTAAGGGAAGATGAATCCCATTCATGACGAAGTCACTCAGACTGGGTGAACCTCTATCCTCTCCACCTCTGCTCCTCAGGTGAAGCTGCAGTACATATTTTTTAAGAAGGATTCTCCATGGTTTCTCTTAACAGTCTTTTCCATTTACCAGGAATAAGGAGTCCTAAGGAAAGGTGCTATAGATCTTAGCAGAAATAAACCCAACATTGTATTGTTAAAATTAGAACTTAAATTGATAGTTAAAATGCTGAACCACAGATCTAATTCTCCATAAAATTCTACTCAAGAGCTTGAATTAAACTGTGGAAAATATTTCCTTTTTAACTGTAGAGAAACTTGCTGTAAATGGGTGCAATGGTGTACTTTAGAACCCTGGAGGCAGTTAATTGAGCCCTACCTCCTCTTTTAGCCTGCATATTCTCTGCTAAACCCACGCAGGCAGCTGAAAGAACAGCTCCTGGAGTACCATCCTGCTCTAAAAATGAATCTCTGTGTGGTCATGTGCACTGATATAGCCAGAATAGCATGCCTGTGACAAGTGCTTTATGCAGGGTGTTTAAGAATACGGCTGCAAAAGATTAGCAGCAAGCAGGTTCTTGCTTAAAATGAGATAGACGTGGGAACCAAATAATGTGGGAAACAAATGGAAATGAAAGCATCTTCAAAGACCATTGAAAAACCTCTTCGTTCTAAGGAAACTGCCCACGTTAGCAGTTTAAAAAAAAAGACTCATACTTATTTTGGTCAACACTGACAACCTTCTTCCGTTGTGTAGTAGTTTCCTTCTCAAATAGTCAGGTGCAGAGCACAGTCCTACTCGTAAGGAGCAAAGCTGACAGAATCTGCCTCTCACTTTGGCACGTTCAGCGTTTCACAGACTTTATACTGTATATCTGGTGAGTCAAGCACCCATTCTGCCAAGCCTCCATATGTAAAGGCACATTTACCCCCACTGGCACAACATAGCAGAAGATGTTCCCAGACTTACTCAATATTTATTGGAAAAACATGTTTATTAAATAACTGTGCTTCAAAATACAATTGCCTTTTTCTTTTCTCTTCTTTTTCCCTATGGCCTCCTAGGATCTCTCTGGCACCAAAAATTCCCCTGCAATTACAGCCAACAACTGAGACCCAGCCTGAAGTGCAGATATAGATTTCACACCCCTCTGGAGCAATCACTGAGAATTTCAGGGATTTAAAGAATTTCAAGAATTGCCTGCAAAGAGCTAAATCTTATAGAAGTATTGCTCGTTCACCACCTGACACATAGGGACTGTACTTTTCATTTTAACACTCATAAAACATGTACAAGGGCTGAGGTGTTTTTGACACATAAATCTCAGGTGCTGAAAGTTCACTCTTGTTCTGCTGTCTCCTACAGTTATTCGAGGCAATGTGCCACTCCCAGTGTTTCTGGAAATGTAATGGCACACTTCCCCCTAAAAGCCCAGATTATTGCTATTATATAGACTTTGGGAGTTAAACTCCTTTTGTGGATTCTTGATCGTTTTCTTAAAGCTCGTGTCACTCTCCTTGCCAGTCAGCCAAAAACCGTATTGGAGAAACCCCAAAATTTTAGAGATATGGGCAGAAAAATAGACTGCATGTACAGCTAGTGCATATTTAGTATGAGCTAAATTGTCCCAGGCACTGGAAAGGGTGTGCTCACTGTGTGACCATGTGCCCATGTGCAGATGGTGGAACAGACACTGGTTCCTGGCTCCTCTCTTCCTGGCCCCTGACTGAGAAATGGCCAAGGCCAGTTGTTCTGCCCAGTGAGCCTCTGAAGCCCCTCACTACTCGTCTTCTGGGAGGCTGTGCTGAACATCTGCCAAATCACAGAGTTTCTGTGCTTGTAGGAACCTGCAGGAAAATGTGTAAGAGGAATATTCCTTCCCTCTTCTATTTTCATATACAAGAAGCTGTTTAACATAAAACAGTGAAAAAATATGCATCTGGCCTTTTATTTACTGGCAGTTTCAAACTGTGAGCTCTGGAACCAATCCCTGGTGCAACTCCACTGACTTCAGCAGACTCCGCCAGAGGTCACAATGTGCCATTAAGAGTTGAAATAAGACAAGATATGCAGTCCTGTTTCTTTCCAGCCCATAAAGCCAGTCTGAAAGGTTTTCTTTCCTGTCTTCATTTTATCCAAGATCTATCAAGAATATTGAGTTCTATCTTTGTTTTTGCTGAAGGATTGCTGAAGTGGAAAAAGCACTTTCTTTAATTACAGGGAAAAGGGGGCTTAATCTATAATAGAAAGACAGTATTTCCCAGTTAGTTTCCACATATTTTAATTCAGTGGGTGCTAACTAAAGAAAACCTAGCATGTTCAGAATGTTTAAAAAAAAAAAAACAAACAAAAAAACCTCTTCCATTCATATTTGCTTAAATTTAGACTTTATGGTACATTTTATTCAAATGCTTGTGCCATACTTAACAGTCTCATATCGAGCTCCTTCCAGAAGTGTATCTGAAAACACAATTAACATTTTCACATGTTGTTTGGGTTTTTGTCTTTTTCAGGACAGGCTTATGGAAGAATGTCTTATTTTCTCCCTTATTTCTTTTTAAAACAACTCTGTCTTAGAGAGGGACAGATAAAAGAGGAACAATTTGCACTAGGTAAATGTGCACAGACTCAGATGTGGTGGACTATATGAGCACAGCCCTGGAGCCTTTCCTTAAGCACTGCTTAAGATGGGGCTATCTGCTGGATGCTTCTTACTTCTTGAATAGGGAGGGCCTAAGAGAGGGAAGATACTGCAGTCCTCCTCATTCTTCTTCCAAACTAGCATTAGTTAACAAAGTCCTGCTACACTCTCTACATTAAACCCAGAGACAACCCAGCTTTGTAGCATGACATTGCTATGGCCGATATTTTATGGCCCTTTGCAACATGGAGTAAGAAGTCATTTAGAAATACTTTCCTAAAAACATTTGACAGAAGTTATGCATTAACGATGTACATCTTCTGAGCATGAAGAGCTTAGTGACCCTCCCAAGTCACACAGGTGACTGAGAATTTCAATTTGGTAAAATAACACAGTTTATATAATGGTTGCTTGTCTCTAATTGTCATGTAAACTATTTCCTTGCAGAACCAACCAACCAAATAACAAATGAAAAAACATAATGCAACTCCACTGATGATCATACTGAAATCTGAATTAGGTGTCACAGTATGTGTCTACTGACATCTACATCAGAGTGGCAATAGGGAGGGGAGGAAAGACTGTCTCCGGTTTAGATTCCTGAGGCTAAATGCAATACAAATATACCCTGAAGTCAACAGACTTTCACGTGTTATACATCTGTGCTGAATTTGCTTTCCAATATCCTGCTTTCTAGATTTGATGTGGGCAGATGGTGGAAGAGATGTCCCTGGAAGCCGCATGTTCTCCCCCCGAGAGGAATGCCCTTATGTCTCTCAGACATGAACTGTCTGGCTGATTAATAAGCAGGGCTGTTGGGCTCAGGAGAGAGGTCAGATTTGCTTCTTTTGCCTGCAAAGCGGGACTTTACTGGGGCAGTGGTGTTAAACTGGGACTGTCATAGAAGTTTGGAGCAGGTGGTGAAAGTGAACAGAAGAAGTGGGAAGGGAACAAAGGAGGATGCTGTGTCCCTGGAGGGAACAACCTGTTGCTTGTGGTGACCTTGTCTGGCATGGCAATGTGGATGCCAGTGCCTGGAGCTGCAAAGAGGTGCCCTGTCTTCTCAGCCCTTACCACCTGCTAGGCTTACCGATGTGATGTGGCCTCTCCAGGTTGTTCAAAAACCCCATGACTCCTGGCAGAGAAGCCAGCACAAAGTCTTGTTCTCTGCAAAGACTTCTTTCTTCCCCTGGATAAGGAAAATCCTTCTGCTCCTAAAGGAGACAAAAGCAGCTATTCAGTTCAGAGCTATGGCTGTTTTCAAGGCTTCCAGCAAACACACTGTGCTTCAGTACTGCTGATACATGTATTAAATGAGAGCACATGCTTTTATAGGGCACGTGGTGACTTTACCTAGATGCTATTTACATGTGTTAATCAAGAAAGATGTTCTAAACCAATTTTGCCACAATATTATTTTTCCTTCCTTTCCCTGATCCAGCATCTATATGAACAAAGGCTATGAAAGACAGAGCTGTCATTTGATTTATACTACTGACTACTCTATTTATCACTGACTGCCCATTTTCTTTAACTTTACATAAAATCAGTGTTTGGGACACTGTAAAGTTTGAGGACATTTAACATAAAACTATCTTTACTGACTTCATTGACTTTACCCAACTCATGGATAGTGAATAACCAGAGAAGCAACCCAAAGTAATATATTCTACTCAGAGGGAGATTTTAAAGAATGGTAATGCAGGCACTTCTGCAGCAGAACCCATCCCTGCGTTTCCTACAGAGAAATAGGAAGCAAATACGGTAGCTTTGGGGCTGTGGGTAAAGCCTAGCAGTCCTCCCCAACACACAATGCCACACAAAGATGGGACTGAGTCATTATTGGGAAAATCTCACAAGTTACAAGATCTGAGAAGAGGGGGTTAAAAGGCCTCTTGGATAAAACCTAGGAGGTCCTAGTAAGTAAACTGCAGAAATGAGCTTTTTGGCGTATGTGTTGACAATAGTAAGTTGAGAGCAAAATGGCCCAAATAAAATTCATTTTTACTGCATCTGCTTGAAGCCTGCAGTAGGACTACTCTAGAAAGTCTGTGTGAAACCAATGCAGGATTTCACAGGGCTGTACTTGCAACTTTGCTTCCACAGAGTCTTCACTCAGACCTGTCAGTATTTACAAAGATATTTCTAGATGCCTACAGACCTCAGTGTATGACAAATGCTACAAAATGAGAAAAATTACTTCCTTGGCTCTTTCTCAAGATGTTGTAAAGGTATTAAAAAATGTAATAGTCATATTAACTTGATATGCTTCAGAACATTAACTAAAGAGATGTTTTTTTCAAACAGATTCACAATATTTATAATAACCCTTATGCTATGCTGCTTGTTGCCACCCACGTGAAGGAGATGCCATACAATGTTGTCTGATATTATTTGCTTAGCTGTAGAAATTTTGGCATGGTATTGTGTAGGAAATGAGAGGAATTACCTGTGTGTTGCTGATATATTTTCTCCTCCTGCAGTTTCACATGGTTACAGCTCCCATGTCACATCCCAGAGGTGAATTCATTACAGTAGGTGAATGCTTTCCTGTGTGTTAGAATGTATTTGTAAAATATTCCTTGGAATTAAAGCTACTGGATGGATTTCTAATTGGACATTTAGTATAGCTGGCTGGCACATTGGTGACAGCTTCATTTAATGTATACAGCTTAATTGGGTAGCTCATTTGCCAAGCCCCAACTGGCAGCAACAAGCACCAGTTTCTGCATCTAGATGTCCACTTTTAAGATCATCTTGAGACACCATCCAAAACCAGAGAGAAACCAAATCAAACTGTCAGAACACTTAGTGAGCAGTATATTCCCTGCTTACAAGCAGTGAATCAAATAGGCTTATTAAAAGAGCACATTATTTGGGAGAGCATAAAAACAAAGAAAAGAACAGCATAGAGAAACAATCTACAATAGGTCCCTTTGCTCTCTGCTCCAGTCCCTTCTACTCAAAGCAGATGAATAATGATTCATGTTGTCCTTCTTTTAGCATGATGCTGCTTATTGCCTTCCACAGCTAGACCCATCACTTCCTGACCTATATAGACACTGAATTGACCTAATTTAGACCTTCTGAGAAAAATCCCAGCTTACTTGAAGAGACCAACATCTCTTCTGATAGACTGCTCTGCTGTTGTTTCCACTTCTCACCAGGAATTAAAAAAACCCAGACAGCCCATGAAGACCTCACTTAAAGAAAGGAGCTTCCTTAAAAGTAGGGTCCTTCCATGCTTCCCAAGTTTCTTTGGCCCACTTCTTTCTTCTGCAGCATTGGATCTGGGCATCTGGTCAGGCTCAGTAACACTTCACTGGTCTCAATGAAAATGTCATAAAAAATGTCTTAGAGGTCAGGGTTAAGATTGTAGCTTAAAAATTTACTAGAGCTTATGGGAACAAGATCCAAAACTTGCTCTAAGCTTCAGCAGTTGTCATTGCTCTCTGGAGACTTTTGCTTTTAGAGCGCTGAATAAGTTCCATGTTTTCTCATACTCCAGTTAGCAGAGTTCATTGTTGAGAGAACAATCTCACTGTTGTGCACAGGATTTTCAGAATCACAATCTTCTCTCTTAATCCTTTTCATTGATTTCAGTCTACATATTTATATTTGTTTTGGAATATGATATTTTGATCAGTATTAAACTGAGTCATGTGGCTTTTTTGGACGTAAAAATATTATAGAAACGTTAATCTGATTGGCTAACTAAACAGTAATGTTAAATATGCAATTTTAATGTCTCTTTCCTGAGATTTGTTGGCTACTCATATTCTTTAATTTTACAAAAACAATTTTTCTACAATCTGTGTGGCTAGGCTGAAAAACATGGATATACAGCTTGGCTACGTATTCTCTCAAAATAAAAGCAGCCATAAAATGTGTAGTGAAGACTGAACCGGATGATATACAGCAGACAGAGATTAAAACCATCTCCTGCTGAAAACAAAGGCAAATTTATCATTGATTTCATTTTAGTTGGGATGTTAGCCAAGGCATGTACATGTCTCAGACCTTGCTCACAGGAACATGTCTTCATGTGTGCAACAACCCCCCCGCTACACCTACTTCCATTTCTTGTCATGGTTGCTCCATCACCAAAATCCAATGTTTTTGATAATATGAGAGACCCAAGAGTCCATCAGTTCCAAAAAGCAAGCTCCAAGTCAAGGACAGTCTGATAACTGTTACAGTTGTACTTTCCACTGACAAAAGTCACTGTTTCCAGCAGAAAACTGTAATATCTAAATGCAGTTGGAAGTCAGATCATTGGTAGAATTGTACAGCTTTATTAAAGGTGAATATGACTACACTTACATCAGTAGCTCATCTGATTGATGAGTAGAGTCTCACCTTGCAAGATTTCCCTCAAGAAAGCAGAGAAAAAATTCATATTAAATGGACCATGGATGCTGATGTGTGATGCTGACTGTGGATGAAGGTTTCAGGACTTCTAACAACATTTTCTGAGCACTCAAATCAGTGGCAAGTTTTGAGGTCCATTCCTTTGGAGTGTAATTTAGACCTAATTGAAAACTCTTTTTTTTTAAATCTCAAAACTAGACACCTGCTATATTTTAATTGAGCTCACCATACCATCAACTGGACTACAATTGAATTGAACAAGATGAGAGTTGAAATGGGAACAAACTCCTTCCTAAAGAGGTCAACTATTGCAGAAATTATTCTGGCGTAGGTAGAACTGGCTTTTTGGTACTCAGTTTTAATTATCCTGTGAATGGGCACTTTCAAATTAAACTCCTTTCCTTGAGACATTCCCAAACCTCTCTACTTAGACATGCAGATGCCAAACATAGCAGGAGGTACTGAGTCATTCAAGATGCACTGTCTTCAACAGTGGTGAAGACTTCTTTTGGTGGTGCCTGTCTGGGATGGAGCTATTAGGGTAACTATTTACTCTGAGAAGGAAATTAATACCACACAAAACAAGAAGAAAGGATCTTGTTCCTGAAATGCTTTTTCTTCTCTTTAAACCAGAGGAAAGAAAACTCAGCTAAAGAATGAGGCATTTAGAGGATTTAGAATTTATTAGGTGTAGAGAAATAACCTTGGCAAAACTTGCTTTTCTGTGTCAATACCTTGAGCAAGAGCAGACTCAGACAAATAGAGCAGGAAGTACTGAAGGAAGGAGAAAGATTTAAGAGCGGTGGGATGCTGCTGTCTCGTAATGCTGAGCTAATTCAATGTCCCATCAAACATCCTGGCACAAGCATACAGCTCTCTGCCACACAATCCAGACGGCAAACAGAAGTAAAACAAAATATTTCAATTAATATACCACTAATGGCAACAAGAAGACCTTGACTTGTCTGAATTTACCCTTTAGCAAAATACATGTATAAATAAATAATGACTGACATTCATAGTCTTAATAAAACCAGTTGTGTTCTGTATGGGGAGGTGAGATCTTTTCTTCCACAGTATTTTCCTCCTCCACATTTATCAATTTACTAATTAAATCATGTTTTCTCCATGACCCTCAAATTCAGTTCTATGTTCCTTTGATGCTGGTGTTGATAATGAATCACATTTGAAAAATCTTCTGGCACTCCAGTTTAGTGCTCCCCTTTTCAGGGCTGTTTTCAGGTATCATACCCATCACCCACAGATAGCATGTCCCAGTCTTGCTCAATCTTTAGTCGTCTTTGGGCTGTCCATGGACTAGCCATGGGTTCTGGTAGTAGGGATAATGCCCATTATCTAAAATCTCCATGAGATGTTGCCCAGGTCCTATCCCAGACACACATTTCTTCCCCCTGTAAACCTTGTGGCTGATCCAATCTTTTAAAGGGAGTGAGATATGCTCCAGAGTCCTGTGCACTTAAGTGTGTGCTTTAGGATGTATTCAATGTGCCAACATCAGCAATATGCACAGCCAAGTGCTCCCTATAGATTTAACCTATTTTATCCATCAGAGTCATAATTGTCATCTACTAAAGACGTGTCCCAAAAGGTATAATCCTAATCTTAAAGCACTCCAATGAGGTCTGTGTGGTCAAAATCTGCTGATGCCCTTTACGTATGTCCAAAGCTAGATATATAGATGACTTGGCCTATTATTTCTCTTCCCCTCTCCAGGGAACTCATCGTACTTATCTTGATAAAGCTAACATTGAACCTTACTTGGATTGGGAGCCAGCACAATAGCAATGTCACTGTCAACTGTGTGATTTTTCAGAGATTCTCACATTTTCTATCTTCTTCCTTTGCTAAGGAAGAAATGACCTTGCACCTTATTTCCTTCTCTTCATTAAAGGTGCAAAATTGCATTTCTTGCTTGGCTATTCAGAGAAAACTCTTTTAAAATCACAAACTAAACTGGTGCCTATGTGATCTTCACATTTAGATGTTTTCCCAGCTGAGATTCAAACACTTTTGCCACTTCAAGGTCTCAACAAGGTCATGTGAAATATTGCCTTTCTGAAATGAAAAGAAAGACTCCACAGTGTAGAGGGCCAACCAGTGAAAAATTTTGCCTGCACTTTGTCCTGGGGATAGTAATTTAAATCTAATCTGCAAGCAACAGCTTCAGAGTGCTACAAGCACATCCCATGTCCATTAGCAGCATTACCAGTGCGGAAGATCACGGGTCTCTCAACTCCTTAGCCAAATTATTTCTAAAAGGCACTTGTCCCAGGGAGGAAGATTTCTCTCACCCTCTCTCTTCTGATGGGTTTTAATCACAGGTGAGACTTAGAAAAACCTGCAGCCTGTCATTGTATTTCTGTGACCAGCTTCGTTCTAGCAATTTACTCTCAATTCCTCACAGGACAGCCAAAATATCAGGTGGGCAATTAACAACCCTCCACCTGCACACCCACCCACCCTCAGCGTATTACAGTGTCTAGCAGCATAGGAGAACATAACTAATGACACTCACAGTCCAGACAAAGAGAGGGAGGTAGAAAACATAATGAGTTACCATGGAACAAAGCACTTACCCTTCCATTGAGGAAATGAGCCATAAGAGCCACGGTTAAAGCCTGGAGTTTTGTACAACTACATGCTACTTCACTCCATGTTCATTTTAATTTAACTGAATCCTTTCTTTAAAATGTTATTTTCAATTTCTGGTCTTCAGGAATAATTATTAAAATAGGCTACTTTTCACCTTTTTCAAGAGACTATATCGGCATCCAAATGTTCCATCATTCACTAAACCTAAATTTCTGAAGTAGTCATAACTCCTGACCCTGCATGGGAGAAAATGTGCTTAAAATCAGTTTTATACACAGAGTTTATAACAAAAATGTCTACATTTCCTGTCACCTGCTACTGTTGATCCAATTCAATATGTGCAAAACAGTGAATAGATTTTCTCATGTGGATTCAAAACCAAAACTGTTTCAAAGTAGGTATAGTTTTCCATGTTTTGGGGGTTTTTTTCTCCTTGACCCTAGCTTCCATTTGACTCTTAGCTTTGGAGCATATAGCTTTAAAAATAGTCCTATTGCTGCATTGTGCTGTGATTTGATAGATCACCCTTCCAACCCACAGTTGAGGGCTCTCCCAATTGTTCAAACAATTCCCAGTTTTCAGAGAGTAGTGCTGCAGAGGCTCAAAGAGCCATGACACCCCAGCCCTAGAGAGGCAGAGACAGGCAAAGAGAAACACCTCTTTGAGATTAGGGTGAGAAGAGCTTCCCTCCCATGGGCCTTTGCAGGCATATGCTGAGTTCTACTGGTTAAAACAGTTGATGTCACCCCCGCTCACCCCGGTTCAGCCCCTGTTTACCATATATGTACCTCCCCTAGAATGTTCTTCCCTCTCCTGATCCCCATTGGCTTTGTTTTGCCACACTGCTCCACCCCTGCTACCCCATTGGTTCTCCCAGTTGGCTGTGCCTCCTCTGCACCACTTTCCCCTGTTCCCACCCTTGACCCTCAGATCCACTCCTCTTTCCCTGTATTTAACTCTGTGCCCTCAACCAGTATTGGTCTTTGTCCCTGGACCTTGTTTGAGGCAATGAACTGTTCTTGGAGCTCCATACAAAGACCCATCCTTTGCCTTTGTTCATCAGTGCTCCAACAGGCGTGCTCTGGGCTTTGAGAGTGCTGGCTGCTGGCAGAGACCTGCTGAAGCATAGTGCCCTAATATCTGCGTGTAGCAGTCCTGGACTGAGAGTTTTTTGATTAATGGTGCCTCTTCTTCTGAAGTACTTTTCAAGTCAACCATCACAGTCACTGAGGTCTGATAACCATTTCCCATGGCAGGGAGGAGAAAAGGACTTACCTGGCAACTTGTCCATTGCTGACAGACTGATTTGTGCAGATGCTGCCCTGCAGCTCAGCATGGCTCTAGTAGTCTCTTGAGCTCCTAGACCCTGTTGCTTCCTCCCTCTTCCTCCTGCTTGCTCCTCCCTCCTGGCCCCCCACTTTCAAGCCTTCTTGATCTTACTCCTTGATTCCTCTGCCAGCTCTGTCTGGCAGCTCCTTTCACTCTGCTAGCACCGCTCAATAGCCTTTGCTCTTTGGCTGGTCATCAGGAAGTGTCCCCTCAGAGAACAAGGTTTCCTGAGAGATTCTGCCTCCTTCTCAAGCTTTGCTGCTCAGTCCTTCCCATCCTCTGGGCAAAAGGACAGCCGAATGTTCTCAGTTCATTATGGGTAATAAACAAATAATGTTTAAATTGTTATCAATCATATAAAAAATAAAGGTATTGGCAACATTTGAAAGAACAAATGTAAATTATCATTGACTTTTTTAATCTTTATGAAAGGAATTCTCAAATTCATCTTGTGATTTCACCAGCCATTTTATGCATTATTATCTTCTGTGGGATTGTGTGGATACAGCCATTTCTTTGGGTGATTATTTTTAGTATTTTTACATATGCAATTTTGAAAGGCTCCCTAAGAATATAACTTTTAAGACAGCATTTCTTTAGGAATGATTAAGCATAATCATGCAACTATAATCATGCATTGCAGAGAAAAGTAGAATACAGAATTGATACAGTCTCAGTTGTGGTTGCTATGTAATTTTTCTTTTCATACTAATATTGAATTTTATGTATAAAAGAGTAACTGATTTTTAAAGATTGAGAGAGAAAGCCTTAACTCAGAATTTCCTGTAGATTCAGTGTTCGTTTATTTTTGGAAACTGCATTACATATTTTAACTAATATATTATTAAATACTATTTTTCCCTGGAATTTAACTTTTACTATAATCAGATAACACAATTTAATGAGAACTGTCTTACTTATTATATATATACATTTGAATATCTGTATATCATATCAGATATGTAACAGCCGGGGAGGAAAAAGTGATGGTGATACTTCATATATTGAATTAATGGTTTATAGGAGGGTATTTTCACACAGAGCTTTCTTGTCTGTGTGAGGACCTAGAACCGGGGTATTCATGTAGGAAATTACATAAGAGCTGAGAATAGTTGTTCTCTACCTCACGACTTCCTCCAGCATACCTCAGGTATGCTGATTCTAACTGGGAGAGCTTTATTAAAACTAGTGTAGTTGCACCAATTTCTTTGGCAGGGAACCTCAGTCTGAAATTGTCTATGGTCTCGGTGGAAAAAGTTATAGCAATCTTTTCAAGTTAATTTTTCTGTTTTTCGTTGTAAGAATTGGGTATTTGTAACTTCTAATATTATCTAAGTATTGAACACCTTACATTTTTTTATCCTCGTTTCAATGCAGTAGTCTTCCCTTAAGCTTTCATTGTGTTATTTGCACAAGTGTATGTGGAAACATGCAGGGAAACACACCTCCAAAAAAAATTTTATGCTGAGATATCCACCAGCTAAAAAGCATTTGAGCTGATCCTGAGTATGTGTGTTAAACACATATACAGCACTGTTAGGGCAAAAATGGATAAAAAAATATTTTAGAGAATTTTATAAAGCGCTGGGTGGGGCTAGACCCATTATTCCCAAGGAAGGAGTCATCCCTGCGCACACCAAGGAGTTTTACCTTTCTATGAAGTATTAAAAGCTTCCAGAATCCCTGCAAAAAGCTAGCACAAACTAAAGCTGCCATGCCATGTTTTGCACAGCATAGAAAAGTGCTCGTTATTGCCTTGTTTGTTGTCTTCTGTGTATAAAAGTAAAATAATTTGGTTTTCTAAATTATGCATGTAAATCTTGACACTAACACCCAGCAAGGACCCTAAACATGTTTACAATGTAATTGCAGATCTTACCAATGCAAGCTATGTTGATATTGGAACTCTTTACCTAGTCTGTGTACCTAGATATAAGTCATTTCCCAACTACACAAGAGGAATTGATGAGTCCACTGACAGCTCAAACCTTTACTAAAGACAACTCACCAGTTTGTTGGAGGACTTGTCACAAAGTCACACAGGAGAAAGGCTCCCTCTTCCCTCCTTTACTCTCCCACTTATCCAGTGTAGAGGGTACCTATGGAAATGCCTTTGTCACTGGATTTGGATGATCTATGCCTATTTACCTCTTCACAACACACAGCAGGAAAGTTTTGCCTCTCTATTTCAACACCCTGGATATGGGACATCCCTGACAGCAGAGAAATGCCCATGTCACCCTCTCAGGTCTTGTGTTCTCAGAGCAACAGAGCTCTGTCCAGGGACCATAATGAGAGCATGACAGACCTCGAGTTTGACTGGGGGTTTAGGTAGTCATCTGCAGTGTCTCAGAATATTAAAAACCTCAAGCAGAAGAGATGTCTTTGCATTTCTGCTTCCTTCTCAACCTTGATGCAAGCCAAGAAGAATAATAACTGAGAAGCAGGCCCACTGATGCAGAAGTCCCTGCTACATCTACAAACATTAGTGAAGACTGACACAAAGAGGGACTTTCTAATTTAATCTTGCAGACTACAAATTGCATTTTCAAATTTGAGAATTGCCAACCTGACTAAGGCTTGACAGTTCTTAATAGCCAGGTTACAAATTAATAATTTTTATCTAGTTGAGTGCATAGTATTTTGATAAATTGTCTATTTGCCTGTCTGCTTTATCCAGCTATGCCATTTCCTTTCTAAATCTAAGGAAACTCTGTCCATAAGCTGACTAATGGAAAAAGCTATTTAAAAATCCCAGAAACCCCAATGCTTTTCACATATTTTATTTTAAGTGTTTCTGAGCCTCTGAATAAAAATAACATTGCACGTATAGATAGTTTCTTCATTCTTTATTTTTGTCTTTTTTCTCATGTTGTTGCAATTTGTAATTTTGTTCAACACCTTTATCTTACAAGTATCTTTCAATGCTATCCCTTGGCTCTTGTGGGGTATTTCAGTCCATCTCATATGTTCTAGAAAGCCACCCTTACTGTGCCATCAATAGTGCAAACAAAGGAAGTTTCCAGTGACACATGAGAATCTTTTCCAAATAATACTCTATCTTCTGGACAAAAGGCCTGGAATCATTAGCAGTTTGAGGTTAGAAAGGCATGATCCTTTCCTTTCCTTTCCTCTTTTATTTTTTCCCTGCAGCTAATATTGCCTCATTTTCAGTCTGCTATAAGGACCAGATCCTTTTCTGTGGAACGACTGCAGAGAAATTAATTTCCTACCTTGTACTGGTGCGGTTCATTATTTCTGTACAGTACTCTAAATGTAGAACTCCACACTTACTTTTAGTGACTTAATTGATTTTTTTTTTTTCTTTCTCAGACCATTTCTCCAATTTGTCATGATAAACTTGAGGTTTCATCCTGTACTCCACTGTGTTGCAGCTTCTCCCAAGCTTGTATCATCCCCATGTATAATAAATTCAATCCATTCCATTATCCATCTCATTAATGAGATTACTGAATAGGAAACACCTTAGTGGCACCAGCACAGGGAGCATCATTTCAAACTGACAGTGAGGCTTTAATAATTATTTCCTTTCAGTCCCATCTTTGTGAAGGATGAGGTGCCTGGTGCAATGTGAAGCCTGGAGAAACATCTGCCCTCTGTGAGCTGCAGAGCTTCCCTGCCTTCCAGGGTGGGGAAACTGCATACTGTGTTACAGGCAGTTTATTTTGCATTAGCAATTTAATGCACCTGCCCTTGCACTAAAGCCAGCTTTGCCCGGGATCATGTACACCCTTAGCTAACCATAGGCATGTGCACACATGCTCCTGGTAAAGTTCCATCCTTCAGACCCAAGCCCACATTCATTCCCTGAGCTGAACAAACATGGCAGGTGCTAAGTACCGCTGGGTTTGCATTTCAGTTAATGGGTTTGATGGAGATCTTTTCTCTTCCTGATGTGCTGCTTCACAGTGTTTCTCAAGTGTGGCTCACAATGGAATAGGACAGCAGTCACAAGTGAGATGACTCACACTCATGAGCTATTTTCATCTGGTTTATATTGCTTCACTCATAATGTTTTCCCTCTGTATTTAGAAGTCTTTTTCAGAGAAAATGAGGTCTGCTGGTATGAATCCACTGCTGCCTACCCCAGATGGTAGCATATCTTCCTGACCTTCTCTGATCTTCTCTTTTCCTCAGTTTCTCCACTGTGAATACAAAATTCATCTAAAAATATGAAACATTCTTCAATCACTTGTAGATGAAAATTATTCTCTATTAATTCCTATTTGAATTTTTATGGTGATTTTTTTCCCTAACCTCCTGGAGAAAAAAATAATCTGCTTCTTTTCATCTTCAGACCACTATGGCATGTAATCTTCCAGCGAGATCACCGAGTACCTATGTGTGACATTGGAGTCAACTTATTTCAAAACAACTTTCCACCTCTCTGACAATTTTTTCTTGCCTTTCATCTACTTAGCAGCAGTAGACAATAATTTAGCAAGTGCAAAACAATGGGTAATCTCTCCCTTTTTGGGGAAGTTGAGGCTGACAACTTGGTGGAAGAATTCAGCAGCAGCAACTGTGCCAGAGGCAAAAGGGGATTTTTCTTCCTCACCTCCTAAATATTTCTGAAATGACATCCTGTGTAGGTGTGTGTCCATGAAGCTTTCCACAAACCTGCCTAAGTCAGACATTTGTCTCCATTAAGTCATGTGTGAAGATAAGGGCATTCCTGTAGTCAACAAGATGGCACATTGTATTTTAAAATGAAGGATTCACAGGGGTGGCAGCTCATTTGCATGCAGCAATGTGAATCTCACAGAGGAGGTGTTGTAAATCACCAAAGAGCTACTTGACAGTGCCACTCTGTGAGTCTGGTTCAGAATTATTAATTAGAGCAGGCTGAGGGTGGTTTGTTTGCATATCAGTTGAGCTAAGCCATGTTGGAATCCCTGTAAATAATAAAACAGGCTGATTAGGCCTAGTCATTAATTAAGTGTCTTCACTGTGAATAAACAGCGAAATCTTTCAGTTTGCCAGGGACCCCTATGACACTGTAATAAATATGCAGTCACAAGAGCTTCTATAACATGGTTTGACATCTTCATCTATTAAATTGCAGCTTTCTCCCCAGTGACAATGGGTTCAAATCCCACAATGGATGATACATCTGCCTAATTTTGTTTGTTAAAATATATTACTTAGTGGATTTTGGATAACCAGGGTTGAGACCCTGATATGAGAAAAAGGAAGGGGGAAAAAACTTGTTAATAATGTAAACTGCAGTGTTCAGTCATCGGTATGTGTGGCTTTTGATTGGTGTAACAATGTAGAAGATGACATAAAATCTCATTTTATTGTCACATGGATGTATAAGTCAGCTGTTATTTATTGGATTAAAATGGTATACATTTAAAATGCAATTAACTCCCCTCAGAAGTTGGTGTTTGAATGGTGTTTCTGTTGCTAGTGTCTACCACTTCTCAGTGTGGACTAAGACCAAAGCTGAAATAATTTTTACAAAGTATACATTTTTAAACTACAGACAATGTTAAAAGCAATTAAATCTCATGCCCCAAGGCATGAATTAACCAGGTAGGTGATCAACTAGGAGATTTTATCTCATCATGCACTGCTGCACAATTGGTGAGGATCCATATTGTGGGGATCTTTCATCTTTGAAAGGTTTGAATATTGTCAATGTTTGCAGCCAGAACATCGGACTAAAAGACAGATCAATGTGCTGAGGAGACAGTGGCAAGTTCCATTTTCCTGTGTAACATACAAGTGCTGCAGATACTGCCTGAACATAATCTCCTGGAAAACAAGGAAATCTTTATTGGTTCAGCAGAAGGGCAGAGACCCACCCCATGTCTGTGAAAGCTAATGACATTGTTCCCAAGCATTTCCCCTCTGCAGCATTCCCCTTGCTGCCCTTTGCACAGCAGAGAGGTCTAGAACAGCCTTATTTAGAAAAAGGGATGCAGACATCATTTTGGTATTCTGAACATGAGGAACAGCTTCTTTACTGTGAGGGCGACTGAGCACTGGAACATGTTTACCAGAGAAGTCGTAGAGTCTCGTCTGGAGATATTCAAAAGCTTTCTGGACACAATCCTGAATAGTGTGCTCTAGGGGATCCTGCTTAAGCAGGGAGGTTGGAATAGATGACCTCCAGTGGTCCCTTCTGAACCTGAACCATTCTGTGACTGTGATTTTCTGATACTCCTAACTTAAAGGTGCTGAGATAATTACAATGCTGAGCATGAACATTTGAATAGGTGAGAGACAGATGACTCAGTAAGATCAATCTATTGATCTCAAGATTTTCTAAGTATTTAAGTGCCATGCAACAATTAAAGGTATTTCTGAATATGCAGTAAATGGCTTTATTCTGACAAGCTCTTTTGTTTCTTTCATACATAATTGAGAACGAGAATGTCATCGAACTTGGAATATCTTTTAGGAAGTAAGTGTTCAGCAGCCTGTTTGATGCTGACAGCCTTGTGCAGTGGTAAGCAATCAGCCAGGTGGCAGGAGATCACTGAATTTATGGCTGTGTAAAGTGGTAACTTCCTGAATCCTCAGGTTTACTGAGACAGGATCAAAGCTTATAGATCTCAAAAGGAAATTAATAGTGATATGACAAGTTTGGAACACCTAGATTAACTCCTGCTAAGTAGAGACAAAGAAGCAGAATCCACAGTGGCTCCTTGAGGAGGATAGCCACGACCATGAGGTTTGATTACTTATTCAGAGTCCCCCATGAATGCACCAAATTGCTCTCTGAAGCTGTCACCTTCATGCTCCAGAGAGACCTTAACAGGAAGCCATTGGCAGGTCTCCTCTGTCTGCAGTGATTCCAGCAAAGCAGCGTGGGAAAGGCATGTGATAAAGTGTGCCAAGAGACCTGGCTTGTGCAGAGATTTGTAGCAATATTCAGTATGCTGATGTCACCCAGCTGGCACAAGGGAAGGGATTAGCCAATGTCTAGACACACTTGAGGCTTTCAGGGGAGCTGGCTATTTGCAAATGAGTGTGGAAGAGACTGAGGCAACCTTGGTGGGATGAACAGAGGCAGGAAGAAGTCTTGCCAAATTTTCCATCCCTGCTGCTCACTGCAGGAGCCTGCAACTGCTGTGGGTGAGGCAGATGGAATCAGCTCAATTTAAGCATGTGTTGAGACTGAACAACTTCTCCTGGACATTGCCAAAAAAATCTTAGTTTCTGCAGGAGGAGTAGACACAGGTCTTCTCTTTTCTGTTAGACTTTCCTATTGCTATTGGCACGTCTTTTGTCTGGAGATACGGCCATAAACCTGCCTGATAACTCATACTCTACTGTTGCTTTTATCCCTGGTTTCCATAGAAGGATCCTGTGCCCCCAGTTGCTATCAAATTATCTCTTTGGGCTGGAGCTCCTTTGCTACAAAAGCAGGAAACCACTGAAGGAGTGGGCATCCTTGAGTTTGGCATTTTTTCTTCTTCAAGGTCTTTGGGACTGCAGGAGTTGTAAGTTATTAAGACTTTGTCTATGTCACAAACTATGCCCTTTTTTCCTGGATTTTGCAGAACAAATAGTCTGAGAACTGGAGAGGATGTAGTTTATTTTATTGTCTCCTTACCTTACCAACATGCTTGTCAGGTGAAATGAGCAGTCCTTTTGGTTGTGGCTGGAAATGTGTTTTCATCCAGAGCAGACAGTGACCCCAAAGAACCGTTTTCAGAGCTAAAGAAATATGTAATTTAGAAAGCTTTTCCTTCCCCAAATATTTCAGCTAAGGCACGTTTCAACTTTCATTAAAGCTGATGGAAATCCTCCTAGGTACTTCAGTAGCTGGAATCAGGCCTATTAATTATTATACTTCACACTTTCTGGGAATACATACCAATGATGCACAGTCATCAAAAACTATGCTACAGATGGCTGTGAGAGTTCATGATAACTTTATTTTGATTGATGGAACAAAATAGCATTACAGAGAAATTTCAAGGTGTCTTGCACAAAATCACAGCAATTATCACGAGATCACTTCAGCTTGATCCTACTTCACATGAAATCCAGACCTTCCACCGTGTCTCTGAATGTAACATTCCCACATTACTCATAAAATAAAGATATGGTCTGGAGTTTGATTTCATACACAGGGCTTCCAAGGAAATAAGGAAGTACCATACCTTACAGTCAGCTTTCTCTGGAAAAGGAGAGCAGAGGTCCATATTTCGCTTTTTGCAATAGACCACACATTTGGCACACTAACAAAAGGAAAACATTCAATGCACTGCTGAAAACTCCACAAAAGGTACAGCATTTGCTTTGTTCTCTAGACCAGCCTCTTCTCCTCTTCCAAGCTTAGTCTTTTTTAACAGAAAAGATCTCTAGCTGTGAGAATAGATTTGTTAGAATAGAATAGAATAGTTTTGTTGAATTTACATCCAAGCAGACAGAGGGAAAAAACACCTCGTGAGCCAGGTCTAAATCTCTCAAGTTACACTGAGATTCCTATTGACTTTTGTGATCTTTGAATCAAACTCTGGAAAAAGGTGTACCATTCCATACTTGCCTTAACAGGGAATAATTTTTCTGATGCCTAAAAACCATTTCTACACCTCAAACCACTGTAGAACACTACACAATCACATACTAATCTCACTAATACATGCCCATCTAGTGTGGCTGCATATCCTTTTAAATGTGTCTTGTCAAAGGTTTGGTATAGCCTAGGTTGAGGCAACAGAGGCACTTCTCTGTCAGTGTGTCCCTGGCAGCTCTGCAAGGCTTGGGATAATTCTACCACCTCACCAGAGGTGTAATCCAGTGCTAGAGTATGCTCAGAAAACAAAAAGAAGAAGAGATTTTGGATTTCTTACTGAAAAAAAATCTAGGAGAGGTTCAGACCTGTGTGTTGGGAGTGGATCTTATATTGTGGGACAGGTGGTTTTCTAAGACATAGCTCTTGGGCTGAACTGCAGCAGAAATAAGAACATCAGGCATGAGGGCAAAACACATGCATAGTGTACTTTAAGATAGGGACAGCTTGGACTTCCATCATCTATTCTTTACAGCATGTGTGCATTTTCATCAGTGGCCACAGAGGCAAGGGCCAGTCTGGAGTGAGGCATCCACATTCTGCTACCCCCTCAGGCAGAAATCCTAACTCCATACAGAAACCTAATCCAGAAAGCAGCACTATGTCCTCAACCCCAGGTCTCAATCTCACTAAAGGAAATATTGTATTGTTCAGTTCGGAATTATTTAATTTCTAATTTTGACTTGGATAAGGAATATTTCTCAGAATTTGCACCAACTTGGAAGTTTTCTATTCACTTTTATTTTGGTTAATTACTACTTCTTTTTTGTTCTGGCTTTTTAATCTCCACAAAAGGTCCTTTAATCCAGGCCTCTACATGCAGACTACGTTTTGTAAAACTGTCTATCTGTATGACTGCATCTGCAAGTGTGTGTGTGTGAGTGACTATGTCTGTAGCCACAGGCCTCAGAAACAATAAGAAGGCACTACTACATTCAGAAAAATGCAGAAAACTTTCTCAGAAGACACAGAGAGGGGGAGAAGCAATCTATTTTTTAGTACATTTGCAGAAATATTTATGCCGTAGTATATTATAAAACAGTCTAGTGTATCTCCAACATTTTGTAAAAAGGCCCATTGAATTAAACAAAGATAGTTTCTGACTAACAGTTAGTAGTAAAATAAGATGTGTATTCTGGGTGCTGGTAAAGAAAATCAAGCACATTTGGAAAATCTAGGAGCAAGAAACAAGCCATTATGATTTTTTCTATGCTTCCCCAAGTCTCTAAGAGCTGGTGATTTTACTGAAATATGTATATTAGATGATGATCTTATGAAGGAATACAAATTGTGATTTTATGAAAAAGAGGACCAGCCTGATGAACCTCAGGAGCAGGTGGCTGACTCTGGTGTGATATCCCAGATCAGTGTTAGTGGCACGTCATAATTTAAAATTATCATTTCCCCCAAACATTGGCCCTGTTTTCAATTTTGCCTAAATATGTGTTTACCTTGACATGGTTTGCTGTTTGCATCTCATCTCAGAGGTACAATTTATGACCAACACTGAAAAGTTTTCCCGAGTACTGAGAAATACAATTTCAATTTACAAATATTTCTCTTCTGGGGAATGATAGACTTACAGTTTATATACTGTAAGTCTATCACTCCCCAGAAGAGAAATATTTGCCCTACATATGTCTGAGAAGTGTTGAGGCCTCTTACTTATTCACGGTGTTAAACAAAACATATACAGATCTGCAGGTTGGTTGTGGTTTTGCTTTTGTGGTTTGGGAAGCTGAATGGAGACAGGCATCCCACTGAGACAGCTTACTACAAAAATGTGCCCAGTAGAGCCAAACTCCTTCTTTACTGGCCACACTGACACGATTTCAGGCATATGAAACTCTGTCAGAAGAATACCTTCCACAGCATCTAGTTCTGATGGGGATGTCAACATCAATCTCCTTGAAAGCATATCAAGGTTGGTACAAATACCCCAACCCACATCAAGGGAGAATCAGGATGTAGAAGAGCCAAATTCTGGAGCAGATGAGGATGTTACAAGAAAAGCACTGATGAAGCTCTCTCTGAAGCAACAACCAAAGTTCTTATCATTCACATAGGTGGAGTTTAGGAATATTGTGAATATGATGATCTGCCTAACCACAGAGATTTAAGGTGTCCTTTCTGAAGTGTTGTCCTGGACTACAGGTGCATTCCAGAGACTATATAATCTGCTGTACTATGAAAGACAGGCTTACTGGCAGCTCCCAGGTGGAAATGCATCTTGTACAAAATGAATATGAGGGGAAGAACTGTAGTTCAGTGGAGAATCCCCTTTTTATAGTGGTTAAATTCAAGGGCAGTAATTGTGCTCCTACTGCTACTAAGCTACTTGGGATACACCAGACTGATTCTAAGGAGAGGCACTATTCCATGGCTAAGGTGAAAACTGGTATCTGTGACTATAACATAGGTATTTTTTTAAAGATAGTTTGGAGAATATGTACATGACTTTCTTTACCAGAATGAAAATCAGTGTCTATCTGAAGAACTGCTATGTTTATCAACTTTTGGGCTGACAGTTACTCATGTATTTTCATAATTTCCCTAGAGGAGTATACTAGCTAAGGATGAGAATACTTTTTACTTTTCTTCTGAAATGGCTACTGGGTCTACTGGAGCTGATCTCTAGAACATTTTTGCATAAGTATAGGTAATTCT
This sequence comes from Rhabdornis inornatus, assembly GCA_013397075.1. Lineage (NCBI taxonomy): Eukaryota > Metazoa > Chordata > Aves > Passeriformes > Rhabdornithidae > Rhabdornis > Rhabdornis inornatus. The sequence continues at coordinate 603,363 of VWZS01003937.1, read as the reverse complement.
GTTTTTCTCACAGAGGCCCTCACTGAGGCTAACGTCCTGATTTTGTATCAAATGAAATAATTAGTCCATGTGCAGTTCTGTTCAACAGTTTGATGTATCTTGGAAAGCAACCTTGGAATGTTTTTTATTTCCTGACACAATAACACCATATGATCGTAAAGAAAAGTTTATCTTTATTGTGCAAAATCTTACTGGACTTTCAGCAAACAGCAAAACATTACAATAAATAACAATTACAGTCAAGTTAAAATGAAATCCTAGTGTTATCACAAATATCTCTCAGCGTAAACGGTTTGTGTGAAAGCAGAAGTAAGACTGTTTCTAGGGTTTGGACATGATCCTGAAAGATGCTGTGGGCATCTTCCAAGATGCTAGACTCCTCCTGTTCATATTGAAGAAGATCACCACCTTGCATCATGTCATCTGCATGTAGTAAACACTGACATAGCTTACAACAACAGTAGAGCTTACGAAAACAAATGTTTTTAAAGGTAACAAAGCACAGCCATGAACCAGAAGCCATTTCTGTCATTGGTTTCTGAAAACCCAGCTAGGGTTTGTATGAGCTCCAAGTAGAAACCCTATAGATAAAACACAACAAAACAAAACAAAACAAACAAACAAACAAAACAAAACAACAAAACAAAACAAACAAACAAACAAAAAACCAGAAACCAAACCTGCTTTCATTCTTGAGCTGGGCAGATTTGCTGTTCTGCTTGCATAAGGCAAACCCTAATGTAAAGGTGGAAAGGAGAGATGGAAGATTCACGGAGGGAGCATAGGTCAGAAAATTATCACAGAAGCTGTGATCGTATTTAGAAGGCTTTCAAGAACTGCACAAGCCTCCAACTGAGTACACACCTTTGCACTTTATTTAATTTTACAAAATGCTTACTTTTCAGTGAAGGGAGAGACTTAGTGACACAATTTATTTTCAAATTAATGGCAAATAAAGACTTTCTACTTCAGTGTAATGAATTTGATTACACAGCTCTAGCCTCTTACTCATAAAAGTCACTGCCACTGAGAATTCAAAAAAAGGAAGGGGATTTCTAAGAAAGGGTACAATTCTAAATATCATGCCACTGAAAAATTTGAAATAACTTAGTCATCCAAAATGCTGTTTATGCACTGTGTGATGCAGATATACTTGTTTTACTGACTATTTAATGTCACTGTAATCAGCAGTAAAACATAAAATTATGGCTCAGGAGCTGGAGAAAAAAAAAAAAGGTTTTCTATCATTTTTATCACCCTGATTTCCATATTTACATAAATATTTGGAGTTTTTGCACAGAAAAGGTAGAAGTGGACTTGTAAAACAACAACAAAAAAAAAAGAGTAGAGTAGTGCTATTGATACATCTTGACTATCACACCTGTCTAACCTGCTATTAAGATCTGACCTGTTCATCCACATTAGAAATACAAGTACATGAGAGGTTTCCATGGTTAGGCCCAAATGAAGTAAACTTCCTTCAAGATGTAATTTGAGTTTAATGGCTTGTCCATGAAGTGAACAAAACATCATTAAAAAAAAGAAATTTTAATGATGTACAATGAATCAAGAAAATGTATGATGTGCCAAAGAACTCTTTAATCTTAACAGGTTCCTGCCTATATTTTTTGTGACACATTGTAGAAAAGCTGAGCTCATCATGCTGTTTTTTCAGTAACATCATGATATAGAATTTTAACTGGAACAATCAATTTTGATTGCTGCTCCCCACTGCTTCATACTGGAGGGGGAAATGTGTTTTGGTGGTGCAAATTACTTTGCACTCTTTCCTTCTGCTTTGCAGAGTGATCTGTATATCTTCTCTTCTTGCATGCTGTAAAGGAATTCACCCTGCTTTTAATGGTTTGGGTATCTGTATTTCTCCACAACAATTAACAAAGTAGAATGTCACCTGACCTGCTGAGACAAATACCTTTCTCTTCTAAAGCCAGTGTTAGATATTCTCACTAGCTTGTCTTAATACTAGATTCTGATGCAATCTCTAAAGTGGAATGAAAATGTTCTTTTTCTTTCCCCTGTGCACTATGCCACATCAATTTCCAAAGTGCAATATTTTTCTTTTTTTTCTTTTTTTTTTTGTTTTTGTACTATGGAGGAGCATAATTCAAACCTACTCAGATTTCTGACTTCGCTGTAAATTAATCTTGCCAGTGCATGTCTGGCACTTCAAACTAAGCTGTATCTTCCACTTCTTTGGTAGCCTGAATGACATCAAAATGCTAGTCATGCTGTGTGCTGCTGTTTTATCTAGTTTATGATGATATAAAGAAGACCAGAGGAAAAGGTAAAATACTAGAAAGACACTCTGTGGTGTTTTCGTAGTTTGTTGCTATCCTCTTCCAACTCAAAAATCCATCTGGAAGAGCTCTGAGCTGTCATGGACTCTGAGGATGGGTGACAAGAAAATCTATTTGTCTTGGCTGAAATGACAGCTTGAAACTCCAGCCCTTTAAAATACAAGCACTCTTATGGATATAATAGAACTGATTTTCCTCTCAGTTACCTGAGTATAAATCAGGATCGCCTCCTTGAAATTGTACCAGCTCAAAGCAGAATCAAGCCCATTTCCATACATGTTATTTGGTGAAAAACCTGCCTTCAGCAGTTACACCTCCAAGTATTAAATTTTGTAGGTTAGATAGAGAACAGAAAAAAGCTCCTGTGGAATCCAGTTTATCTTACTTCCAGAACTCTTGATCCATATGATCTTCAACAATATACCCATTTCAGAGTCCAAACATTGCTAATGTGGTCATGCCAGAAAACTGCTTTCAGTTTTGGTGTATTTTGAAGACAATACCTGGCTTCCATCTCTCTGCTAACATGGCAACTCAGGGAGCTTGTACCAGGACAGGAAAAACCTCTGTGAGCAACTAATGCTGAGATAACTCCAAAACTCCCCCCACACAGACCATAGAGAGAGACTGTGGTTAGACAGAGAGAAAGGGTTCCTGTGCCCCAGGGGAACCCAGGAGCCACTAAACCTCCTTCAGGATACCCAGGCTACCACCAGCGTTTTTGCCTTGACAGTATTTAAACAGAGAAGATGAAAAATAGTTTTCAGGATACCAGCATAAGTAAAGAAGGGTTGGGAAAATTAAAGGGTTGCTCAAAATTACCTTTGCACAGATTAATATCTGAATTCTGCTGAGCATTTCTTTGTACTAATTTGGGACCTGTTCTACAGTATTCCTAGAAGAGAGCCATTCTAGGGAGGGTATTTTCAAGAATTTAATTGCAGCCCATTTAGTTTCAAGGCATCCACAAGAAGTAAGAGGAAATATATGTTGCTAACAAAAAACCCAAAACATTTGTTGTGGTGCTGTGGGAAGAGAAAAGATAAAGATGTCAATGCTGACATTGGCATTTTCTTCTTCTTAATGCTTCTCAGGAAAGTTTCCCTTATGGCAAACTTTTTAGAGGAAAAAGCAGGTTCGCTGCTGCAGAACGAATTAAAATTGCTATTTATTTGTGCTCTCTTTTTATACAGATACAAATAACTATGAATGATGAGTCAAATGTCAGGCGTGACGCTTGGAGCTATGGCTCTGCATTAATCTTAACTTGGAAATTTTTTCCCGCTACTTCCTTCAAATCTGCTTCATCTGAAGAGTTATCCCCCTCAGCTGCTCAAGTGCGAATTTGGTTACACAGCTTCAACTTCTCCTCTGTAATCCCTCTATTTAAAGGTGAGATAATCAGCTTTTGTTTGGTTGACTTGGATCTAAGACAATCTCCGGACTAAAGACAAAGAGGCTACATGAAGAGAATGCAGAATCTCTGCTTGTCTGCAGAGACAGGAGGTGGCCTTTTATGCTCTTTCCAACACCGAAAATTCTCATGCCCTGCAAACCCCAGCAGTATAACTTAGAGCATTACCCACAGACAAATGTTCCTGTTAGTAAGTGAATATTATTTGGATAAAAGGCTCGAGAACATGCCAGAATATTTGGCATGGGTGATCATCCCAAGAGGGAAAGAATAGACTCTTTGTTCATCAAGTGATGTCACATAATGTTGCTCCTTGGGAAGCTACCTTCCAATTTCTGTTAATTGTCACTTTCCTTTGATAATTGTGTGTATTGTAGAAGAGAGACAGACCAACCTTCCTTCCTTCTTTTTTTTCCTTCTTTCCTTCTCTCTCTCCACATCTCCCCCCACACACTTCTTCCTCCTGAATTTAAAGCTATGAAAAATCACTGGACAGAAAAGTGGTGAGAACAAAGTGTTTCATACACATAGAGATTGCGGAGCTATCACCTCACCAGCCTGTATCAAAATGTCTGAACAGTGGCTTGGCATTTCCCCGGGGAAATGTAATCCTCTATCTCTTCTGTTTGGATCTCCCGTTAGAAGAGACCCACAGAACTGTGCAATGGACAGAGAGTTTGAGCTTTCCCCCACTATGAACTGAGATCCCTCAGGATCAGCTATATTTCAGCCAGAGATTCTGGGCCACAGGAAGGAAAAAAAAATATAGGATATTGGAAAAAATCCCCACAGGGTGACAAGTGTCTTCAGAGACTGACTAAATTGACAGTTTTTTATCTACAAACATGTTTCACTCTGAAGATCTATTTCATGCTTTTGATATTTCAGGGTTGGAGGTGTATCTGGGAGTAAACAAACACTGCTGCATCAGAATTTCAGCAAGACAGCAATTCCCATTTTAGGACTAGGTTAGGGAAAGGGCCTAAGGGAAGAATGTTTCTGTGGAGTGTATTTCTCCAGGAAACTGATGGTATAAATAAATGCTTAGGGAACAAATAACTTTGTTCAAGCCCCTGGAATAGGGTTCCAGGTTCTGGCCGGGTCCAGTAGAAGTTGCCATATAATAAATATCCTTGCTCTTTGCAACATAAAATAGGTCCATAACTCTGTAGGTGTGAGAGGCTAAGGGAAAATGCATCTGGAATTGCCAAAGAACTGGTAAGTGTTGCTAAACACGTGTTAATGAACTCATTGAACAAGGCAACATAGGTCAGATCTGATCCTGTGTGCAACTCTCGAGAGGCTCAGCTGTAAGGGGACAGTATCAGGGAGAAATTCAATGGCCTCTCTGAAAAAGAGAGGCAGAAGAACAGTCCAGTGTTTCCCCACCCCGATGTAGGGACCTGTTGCAGATCAGATGTGGGAACATGGAGCTGTTAGGGAGGTACATAAGAAGGGATTGCTTCAGAGGGCTGGGTCAGAGGGATGTGCCACACCCCATTCATTGCAGTCCTATGATTTCACTATTACAGATTCAAACTTGGCATATGCAAAAGTCAAAGTTCCCATGGCAACAGTTACTTCTACCACAATTCATGCCCTGTATACTTATCATACACATTTAGCGTCAAAGAGGAACATATTACATGACACATTTAACTATGTAAAAGAGAAAAAAAAATACTCCAGCTGTGGAATGAAGCCAAGTTAAAGATACCTATAGAAACTTTGATTTTTGCACTACTTGACCGTTTCAATTTTAGCTGTAAAACTTTACGGTTACATTAACAAGGATTTGTACTTATTACATGTTCACCTCATCCCACAAAAGGTAAGAGCATAGTCCAAGCAGAAGAAATGTTCTGTTCCCTAGATACAAACTCAATGCTTATTCTTGCTTTCCACTGGTCAGCTGAGCTTCGTTTGTAGTCTTGCTGGGACAGAAATTAATAAATATACTAAAAGAAAAAGAATGATGAAAAAATCAGCCATGTGATAGCAGCTCAGGCAGCTGTTTGCTTTAGTCATTTTGTAGTTCCCTAATCTCTCAGAAAGATTAGCAGAATTGAAGTTACATGGTTTTAGTATCCTAGTCTTGATGCAGAAATTGTGTGTGGGGAGTAGGTGTTGGTCTTTCACCATACATACAGGAATGGACTTAACATCTCAAGCCAAAATTCGGCTCTTCCAGCACCGTGTTATCAACAGTAATTGGTAACATGTGTCTGTGGAAGACTATACAAACAAGGAAAAGACAGAGAGGGACTTCACAGAAGTTAATGTGGGAGCATCATGAAACAGATTTAGTTTGGGGTTTTTTTTAATCTTTTCCTACTCTTAACCTGTCAACTGATTAATTCATTTTATGCAAATTTCATCAGAAATAATAATGGGCTGAATTTAGCCCTGAAAGAAAGAAGTGGATATCATTCTACCCATTTCAATGGAAGTACTTCAGGGACAATATTGTGCTACTTGACCTAATTTTTTTCCTGGTATCCTTGCAAATGCAAGCAATTTCACTGAATCAGTACAAAAGGAGGATAAGTAAAAGAATAATCTGTCGGATGTTCCGGGCTGTCTGTATCCATGCACTTGTGTCCTTGTTGACAGCTGCTCACCATCACTGTATACCACTGTCAGATCAGATTGGGCATTGCCTTGCACATTAAGTCCACATTTCAATGGTGTAACCTGTCATTGCACCATTCATGTGAATTGATGTGAACTGATTTGTTCTAACCAGAGCTTGGAGCAATTTGATTGTAGGGCCTGTTATTCCACAAAACATGCGACAGTGCCAAACAGCACAAGCAGACAATCTAATTAAATTCCTCAATTCCACTAACTTCACTGTCATGGTAAAAATGGGAAAGTAGATTTTTACAGCTATTTTGACAGCATTGTGCTGTGGTTTCTTGGGAGTTTCACTAATTGCATGTTTGTAAATTATTATTTTCCCACACAGGAGTTTTCCCTGGTATATTACACAATGCAAATATGCAGTACCTGCCACATACCTGCCACATACCCTACAGCCTACCCTGCTGCCCAGGATGTGCAGTACATATGAAGATTTGGGAGTGTATACGTATGAAAGCGATACCAAATCATACAAAGGTTTATTTACCTGTTCTTTACTCATGGCTCCACTGAAAGTGAGATATAGATATTTCTTACACAAGAGACTTGCTGTTAGGCTGTTATGTTACTTGGAAGTAAAAATTACACAACCACACTAACTACCATGCCCCAAAACAGCTGTTATGGAAGCAAATGGCTTAGAAATATAACCCTAAGCATCATCAATGCACTTTGTGAATAGATTCGTAGTTCAGAGTTACGATCATTGTATGCAACAGTTATAGTGCAGTTTATTTGAAAGATAAGTTTTGAAACAGCATCTCATTTAATGGGACCATAACATCTCTAAAGGAGAAATGTTGCAGTTATTTAATATCAAAAAAAGAACATAAATGTGTACCTGCCAATACAAAGGTTGTTTTTGCCCTAAGGTTCTCATGGGTTAGGGATTCAGAGTGTCTAAAAAGGCTCACTAATCAAAGCAGAGAGAAAAATTTTTACTTGTGACCATTTAGCTTTTGACAATCAATTATCACCATATACCTGCAGTAAAAAATAACCTAGATTTCTCAGATAGCCAAATTTAACATATAGAGAGCTTCGAATCATACAAGAGAAATAAAACAGCTGAAGTGAAATAATCTGTGAAAATCTGATGTTTCAATGATAAAAAGTTGCTTCTTGTTGTAGTATCATATTTCTGACATCTTGGTCTGTAGATTGGCAAATAATTTCTTTTCTCCCATCCTCAGTCAACAAGTATCTTTGCTGGTAGTGGGTCAATATTAGCATTTAATTTGCTTGACATACACAAGAGGAATATCTGCCAGCTCTGTCAAGTCCAAGGCATACACAACATATTCCCTGATGCCTGCCATTACTGCAGTTTCTAACCTAAGAAAGGAAAAGTTTCTCCCTTTCTCTTCAAGCCTGCTTGCAAACCCACAATATCTGAACAATACAAGCCTGGCAATGGTCTCCTGGTCATAAAGGCCTAGGCACCAACCTGTTCAGTCTGTACTCAAATTAAACTGTATTTCTGATCAAAGAAAACAGTTGAAAGCTAGAAAGCTGGAGCATAGCCTGGCTTCATCCCCATTCCTGTATCAAATCTAATTCAGAACAGCATGGTTCCTAGCAGGGGCCCTGTGGGGTCCCATTTCTCCACTTTGTAAGCATGGCAGTTTATCCTTAATCTCAGTTACTTTTCCTTTAGCCATGTATTAAACCATGTGAGTGGACCTCCATTTTATCCCATGACTGTTTAATTCCTTTAAGGACCTTTGGTGATGTGAATCACTTTGTGAAAAGCCAGGTCCACTGTATATCAGGCAGCATGCCCTTAGTCTGATTCTCATTAACTCCTCCAAAGGATGATAATGAATTTGTGAGGCATGTTTGCTCTCTACAAAATGATGTGTTTATTTACCAATTCTATTTTCTATGATCTCTACCACTTTGTCTGGTACAGAAATCAATTTTACTGGTCAGTAGTTTTTCTGTTCTGCTTCTTAAATTTTTTCTTTTTAATAGCATCACATTTGTGACTTTCTATTTCTCTGCTTTCAAGAGTGATTTCAGAAATTAGTAGTTTAGCAGTCTCATATTTTAGCTTCTTTAGAATGCTTAGTTTAATGCTACCTGGTCCTTGATATTTGCTACCGCTCATTTTATTGAATTGCTCTGAAAATCTCCTCTGTTGACAGTTCGATTTCTGAGCGCTCTTTGGGCTTGAACCTGAAGAATGGTTCAGGTGTGGAAACCTTCATGACCTCTTCTGAAGAGAACACTGATGCAAAATAATTCATTTAGCTTTCTCACCACAGTGCTGCTTCCTGGAGTATCCTATTTGCACCTTAATCATCTCTCAGACCATTGACTTTCCAAAAGGCTTCCTGTTTCTGAGAAACTTCTTATTAGTCACTTTTATGCCTGTAGGAAGTTGCTCTTCAAAATCTTCTTTTGCCTTGCCTCATTAGAGTTCTATGTTCAGTAGGATGAGTTTAACTTGTCTTTTATTTTCCTCATTTGGACAGGATTTTCACATTTAAATGAATGAGTATTTTACTTCTAATAGCCTTCTCTATTCTGTTGTTTTAACATGCTGCCTTTTAAGCCTTTAATTATTTTTCCCAGTCCTTTTAACTATTTCTCTTCACTTTCATGTTGTTCTCCATTTTCATAGCTTTAACATGATCATCATTAACTTTTTTCATATTTTAGGTACTGCTCAGATGATGTAAATACTTGAAGGTTGACCCAGCACTTATTCACTGCTCTGAAATTTTTTTTCTCTTCTTTTGGGGTTTTGGGTTAGTTGCTCCAACAACTAGCTATTTATTGACTCTTGGATTTGTACCTCAAATTCCAGGGACCTTTCTGCTACTGGAAGTGAACTAAGATTTGAAATTTGCTGTGCTGGAATTTTGTTGGAAATAAAATTGCTTTCCTGTATCTTTGACAAGCCAGTTGCAAAAAAAAAAAAAAAATTAAAAAAAGTTAAAATATTGTATGTCACTGGAAATCAGAACTCATAAATCTAAATAATTAGGACAAGACACAAGGACAGTGGTATTTACCCAATATCTGGAAAATTGATTGCCCTCATATCCTTAATCGTCTACAATTACCTACGATGAGCAACAAATGAAGTAGACTAAATCTTGAATGTAAGTCAGTCACTCTTAATAAGCCAATGCATTTAATGAATTCCCTTGTTTATCTCCTAGGTCCAGAAAGGGTTGTGAGGTTCATTATGAGTTCTGCAGCAGCAAAGTGCTTTATCACCTGAACTGGCCAGATTTCACCTGGCTTAGCTCATCTCCTGTTGTTTGGGGATAATGTCTGCAAACTGGTGCCCTGCCAGGAGGAAGGAGGTGGCCAGCACTGCCTCTGTCCAGAGGTCCTTGCTCTCAGTGCTTGGGACAGGAGCCACACAGCCTCTCCTCCCCAGCATGTGGCTGGCCACATCCACCTGCACCATGCTGACTTCCCTCTTCGTCCTGGCCTGGGAGGCTGAGCTTTGGATGCGTCTCCATATTTTTCAGAGCAACAAATTCAGATGCAAGTAAATGCAAACACGCTCAAGGGCAGCTGCTCATCTTGAACCTTCATAGCCACACCAGTTTCTAACCCACAGGACTCCTGCCAGCAGCAGCTGGGGAAGGAAGTTTCCACAAAATACTCAGGACTGCTTCTCATTGTGCTGCCTTCAAAGGTCACTTTGAACTCTGCAGGTATCACATTAGCAGTATTCCCACTGAATGAGCCACCATGGTGTTACCACAGTTCCCTCCAGACCCTTCAAGGTGCCCTGAGAGGACTTGCTCTGACATGCTTTTCTGTAGCTCTGGCTGGTTAAGAGAAAAGTGCTGCCGTTTTCCAGAACTGAGAGATCTGATTTCATAGATTTCAGAGACCAGAATAAAACAGAAAGTTCATCTGTCACCCTCAAATACTACCCCTCTTAGCACTAGGTGCAGATATGACACTGACATTGAAGCTTATTAAATTGAGTTTATTCAGCTTATTATTTATTTTCATATCTGCTTCTCTACCAAGGGGAGAAATTCTCGAGTCAAAACTGTTTTTCCATTTCATATTGCCTTATGAATATGTTTGATTTTGGGGTGACAGGAAAGGTAACTCAGATTCTTGTATTTATAAATATTCACAGAAGTGAGAGGATTAAGCAGTTAGAGTATTGTTTGAAAGAAAATTTAGATCCCCTTTGCAAACACCATCATGGTGATAGAAAATCTTTCTTTTCCCTGTAATAATCTACTTTAAAAACATCCTCTTTGCATTACTTCCAGCTATCAGAATCAGCCAGCAAAGTATTTCCTGAATTCTGATAAAGGGCAATTGCAGTAAATGGAGAAACAAGCATAAATTATATCACTGGTGAGCTCAAGAAAGAATTGCAGAGATAAGGGAAGATGAGCTTTATGAATTGTTTCTTTCACCTTACATTCTACTGGTAATAAAATAGAAACAATGAATTATAAATAATCATGTTTATAAAGAACAAGTTATTTCTATATATTTCTTATATAAAAAGGGTTATTTCTTGCGCTTCCATCCTCATAGAAAGTTCCCACCAGCCAAGAGCAGCAGCTGAGTTTACACCTTTTCATCCACTGGACATATGATTGGATCTATCTCACACGACTTTGGATCCCGTTCAATTCCTAAAGTTCAGCTGTGTGTATCAGGAAAATCCCACCCTCTAGCAAGCAGTCTCATTTGAGGCTTTTGAACTGTCTTCACAAACAAAGATCTGCACAATCACATCAGTGAGTAAGCCACTGACAAGCTGGAATGGACAGCAGTGAAGTCACTGCACTCCCCAGAGCACAGGCAAGGCTGCAGCTCCTTTACTTGCATCCTTGCTTCTATGGTTTGCTCTTTACATTGGGAGAAAATGTCTTTTATTTGTGCAGGTCTCCTCTGCACAAATTTTGCAAATCTTGTGCAAGCATTTTAGAAAGGGAAGGTTGGTGCATCCCTGTTTCCATAGACATGTTCATGGGGCCAAGAGTCCTGATGTCAGCAGGCACAGACATATTTGTAACTAGAACTGAGGAAACCAGCTTGGGCAGCTGCAGCAAGCACACTGTGGCACTGGGAGTTGGGGATAAACTGGACAGATCTGCCTAGAAATGTCATGTACATGCAGAGGTAGCTGTTATGCCCTAAGGACCACATGCTTCTAGTGGCACCCAGGCTAACCCCACCAGACGTGTCTGCCCTTGCTGCTGTGACACCTCTGATTTCAGTGTGGGTGTTTTCTGCTGCTAGACACATCAGTGAGTTGAGATTGTTTTGTGCTGCTCTGAGGACATGATGCAAAAGTAAATAAACATTTACCAGTCAGTTGAAATAGATAGTAATGGCCACTAACTATGTGAGTCAAATAAAACAACTGTTATTTGAATGACTGACCTTTAATTTCTTTAACTCAAGAGATCATCCATTTGTTACAACATTCAAACATCAGTTCCTGTCACATGGCTAAACTTACTTTATTTTTTAGCAAAGTTTATTATAATCTCTGAATTTTAACCCTATGATACAGGGCTGATGATTGGGTGCTTTAGAGTGATTTCTTTTTTCTGTTTTTCTTTCCAATTTTCCCAATAGTCTGGTGTCTGGGAGAAGTTGTTTTATGAAAGAACAAATGTAATCATCAGAATAATATAAAATATTAACAGTAAATAAAAACATCTATAAGCTGTTTCATGGAACTTGTGGAAATTACTTATTTAAGGCACTGTGACTGTCAGCAACTAAAACTGCAGCTATTTTTGAGACCTAAAATTCCTGCTGAGTAACAATTTACATCAACAAATTAATTTTATTTCAGAGTTGTCAACAAGCTTATCTATTGATTTATATGTTCATTTAAAAATTACTAAATAGAAGAGCATTCCTGAATAAATTCTAATCTTACTTTTGGGGGTAAATTTTCATTCAATAATATTTATTATAAAAATACCACAAAAACACCCACATTGTTTAGGGAAATAAAACCCAGACATTAGACTGATTATAGGCAGGTTATTGACAGCCAGAACTAGGAGTGTTTCTGCATTTGAGTCACCTGCATCAGCATAAGTGCTTTCAGTCATACCAGGTGGGCTGCCTTTGATTAGGTAGAGGCCCAGCTCTGTCCAGTGGAGCCTTTGAACAGCATTTCAATGCCAGTGGTATTGGTATAATTCTAAGGTCAGTCACTTCATTCCCTGGGAACTCTAGTAAAGCTCCCCACAGTGTAATGCTCTATTCCCCTCCACACATTATAAACAGTTATTCAAGGGGTAGCACGTCTTATTTTTCATGCTTTCTAGCTTTCCTAGATTTAGGCATTCACAGTACTAATGGCCAAGCTTCTGTCAAGTTCAGGAGACCAATGAGCACAGTAAAATATGAAGGACAGAGAAATACCAGAAATCTGCAGTTCTGGATGCTTTTTCAATTGCTGTGATTCACATGCACTTCCACACCTCAAAAGCAGAAGCGTCTAAAAGGTGGGAGAGTAGATCTTCAGGGGAAAAAGAATATAAGCCCTGGTTTAGCTCTCTCTGTGAATACAAATTTCATCTGCACGCACATAAACAGTAGAAAAGATTGTATGTTGAGAGCTAGTTTAATAACTGGAAAAATGCTCCTTCAAAGACTGAGCCATTACAAGGAGATACACAACCTTAAAATTTAGACAATTTAGAAAAAAATATCTTTCCATTTAATGAACAGCTGGTTGAATGCAGAGAAATATAGTAATTTCTCTTGGAGATGGATTTATAACAACTAATATTTTCATGCTAGCAGTATCTTCAAGCAAATTTGATGTGTTTTATGATGTATTGTTGTTTTATATACACATTTCATTCTTGTTATTCCTTGAAAACAAACAAACAAAAAAAAACACAGAAAATAAGAACAAAAAATGTGGAGTGTAAAAATATTATGGATTTATCTGAAATCCTAGTAATAATATGTCAGAAGATTGAAAAAAAAAAAGCCTTAAAAATGTAAACCTCTACTCAGAAAAGACACTGACTGAATGTCATAAACTGTCTGAAAGGAGAACACTGAATTTGCATCCAGTCATTAACTGCCATACTCACATCTTTTGGGCAAATATAAAGCTCTCACATACCACAAAAAATGGAAATGTAATGGCCTCGCCATATAAAATAAAACCCCAGTGTAAGATAAAACATATTTCAATGACTGCAATTAATCGCAAAATAGAATAAATCACTATACAAATAATTTATCTGCTTTAAATATCATTTTAAAAAAGCCATTAACATGCCAACAGGAAACTGGCAGCTTGACAACTTTATGACACTAAGCAGGACTGCAATGCTGTGATTCTCACTTCATTTAAGACAATGACAAACCTTCCATTAATTTCAGCTGGTGAGAACAGAAGTGTCAACAATTTTTCACTTAATAAAATGTGGTATTTTTCTGCAATGCAAAAGAAAAACTCTAAGAAGTCTGAATATACTGACTTTTGGGCTGGTTTACATATGCTTTACTTACAGAAATAATCAGAATAATTTATTCTATCAGGCTTGCATTGTCAAATAATTCTTGCACTCCAGAATCCCCTTCTGTTCATCTTTTCCTCTGATCAAGAAAGAACATTAAAAACCCTCATGTTCTTCTTGGGTGGTTTGAGCCTGTAAAGCTAATATAAAAAGAGATATGACTTAGGAGAAGCTATTTTGTATTGTTAGTTTATCAAGTCCTATCTTTACAACGAATGAAAAGCAATCTAAAGTCAAGGGCAGTGGCTATTTCTCATGATTATATAATTTTTGTTTTGAAAATGTTGTGCATAACAGAAGTAGGATTTATGCTGAGGGCAACTTCCAAATGAGGAAGTGGGCACCCAGTGTCTGAACGGTTGGTTCTTGGTGGGTGGACAGCGGGGCAACCTTCTGCTCTGCACTTCAGCAACAGCTTTGGAAAGCCCAGGGCCATCACTGCCCCATGGTGGGAGAGAACCAACAGCTCCATTCCCACAGGAGGACAGAGCCACAGGCGACCTGAAAGACCAGATAGGAGAGCATTTCTGTCCTGGGCAAAAGGCAGAGAGTGGTCAGTGGCTCTAAAACACAAGGAGTCAGTCCCACCTCTTGCCCAGAACCCTCTGCCCATTTACTGTGAGCTGGCACATTGGAATGAAGGCAGAGACATTCCATTTTACTGTGCTGTCTCCAGAGACAGGGGCTGGCTCACTATGGGCTTCCCAGGGATCATCCTGTCACTCTGTGCATGGAGATGCCCACTGAGATGAAGGAGCATAGCCTGCTTTTCCCTTCCCTCTCCTGCTTACCACCATTTCCAAAACACACCAGCACTGACTCCTTGCCCAGTCCTGCACCATCCCCCTGCTCCAGCTCAACCTCTCTGCAGGAGAAAGGGCTAGCAAGGATCTCCTGGGGACAGCCAGTGAGCAGAAGGGGAGGAGGAGATGCTATTTGGCACATAGGAGTGAGGGAAGGGGCGCTTCATGACTTATTATTGTCTCCTGAACTGAGTTTAATTTAGCCCCTAGGACCATAAGCTGCTTTTGAGCTACTGCTAGGCAGTACTCTCTGCTTGTACGTGTCAAACACATGGCCCCTTCCCAACAAGGGCCCCAGGCAGAGGTTTGTGAGACAGTTGGAGTGAGCTAGTGTTGAGGAGCTGTGGTATGCCAACAGATGGGCTGGGATGAACATCTTATGTCAGAGATTGCTCTCCAGAGGCTATTTCTAGCCTCTTCAGGCCTTTTTTATTGCTGGAGGGCAATGGAGCTACAACATAACACAGAATTAGGCCTGCTTGTTCTGAATGAGGAAGGTGTTTCCAGCATTTGTGAAGCAAGTGCAAGTCAGCAATCTCAGCATTGGAATGATAATTGTCTTGCAATTTGACTAATTATCATGTGTGGCAATATAGGTGCACTGTGACAGCGTTTTTTAATGCATCCATTAGTGTGCAGCTATGCCACATAGCAACAAGGCTTCATCTGTTTCACAAACTTCTTAAAGTTTGTGAATAAAATTAAGCACACCCCTCAGTTCCTTGCCGAGTCAGGGAGAGAGAGCTTAGTTACAGCATTAACTCAGCTCCACCAAGGTGCACCTTTATTCCTTGGAGAAAAATTGCAGGGCTGCCTCTTGCTTTTGTGTATCGAAGTCCCTATATGTAGAAAGACTTCAATGTTGTACAACCTTTTCTCTTCACTAAAATGACAATAAAATAAAGTGTAACTGTATTAAGTGACAACAATGAGAAAAATAGACCTTTGGATGCTCAGAGATATGTAGACACCAAATTCCCATTGAAACTGTCTGGCTAAAAACCACTCCTTCATTCGGATAGTTTCTGCACGGTCTTTGGTTACGTCAACATATCACCACTGAGAGAAAATTTTGCCCACGCTCAGCAGTCCATTAGGACTATCTAAGCCTGTCAGACTTGACTAACTCGGCTGAAAAATTTTTAGGTATTTAAGCGCTCCCAGTTTTCTGGGTTCTTAAACCTTTTCCCTGCTCGAGACAACTGCTTTTCAGCAGAGCTTTCCCTGCCTCACCCCAGCTAGGAAATGGCGCTTCCTACATGAGAAGAATGAACCTTTCAGCTGATGTTTTGAGCCCAGGGCCGAGCGCAGCGCCCGGAGCTGAGCCAGGAGGGAGCAATGTGCCAGGGTGGGATGATGCCAGCGGGCGCTCTCCAGCCGGGAGCCGCGAGAGGGCGCGGATGGACGCGGATGGACGTGGATGGGAGAGGGGCCGCAGGGATGCTGCTGCTCCAGCCTCGTTCACTGGCCTCGCACCGCAGCGCTCGGCGGAGGTGATACAGCTAGTTACGGACCGGGAGACAGTTTTTGGCATTTATTGGTGCCCTGTGACACCGAAATTATCATAAGGTCAGAGAATTCATTGAACCCGAGCAGCACTTAAGCACTGTTAGACTCATTTGTGGCTATTCAGACCAAACAAGTTTTTCAGGGGGAGGCTATTGGCTCCAGGTAAAAAATTAATGCAAAGAGCACAAAAAGAAAGCTAGGCTGTTTTAATAAGCTGTCTTGCTGCTGTAGCAGGGATGGGCAGGAGATAATTCAAAACAAGCAGCTTGCTGTGCCAGCTAAAGGAGTCCCTGGGAAGCTGATAGGAGATAATCAACAAGGAGACACCCGTGCTACGTTTTTTTCTGCTGGCTTTCCTCTCGTTCCACCTACTGTGAGTATCTTACTGATCTCAGAGCACTAGGCTGCAACAGCCACCTTTTTAATTTCGGTATCTTGAAGGAAGCATGACACCGAGTTGTTAATAACCTCACCTGTCTGTGCTAACACAGCTATTGCCTCTTTCACTATCCCAGCAGCAGCAGGAAATCAGCAAGGAAAAAACCCCAACGGCCTAGTGCAAACCCAAGAAACATAAATCAGCCACTCCTGGAAGGTGGTGCTGAAGCCCAGGATGTAAGAGGATCCTCTCTTTGTTGCAGGAGTGACCCGGTCCTGGGAGACCGCCAGGATTACCCCTTCTGCCCTGCTACCGGGGCAAAGGGGACAGGGAAGAGGCGGAGGGAGGGACTTCAAGGGAACAGGCAGTGGAACATGAGATCCCTTTCCTCTGAGTCAAGGGATATACACAGCTGTCAGTGCGAAGGTGGATATAGGTAAATGACAGGCTGCGTTTGCTCTCTTCCCAGAGCAACAGCAGCTGAGTCAAAACAAGCACAGCCAGAAACATGAAACCCCGAAACCCCACCCCCGCACACTCGCTCACATATGTACACACATCATAATTCATGCTACATCAAAGCAGTGATTACCACAGCTTCCTGGCTGTCTATTTCTGTTTATTTATGGTGCATTACACGTTTTAATGCTATCCTCATACAGCGGCTCAGCTGCTGCTGTTCTGTATTTGGGTGGGAAAAAACACCAAACCAACAAATGGCTGTAACATACAGTATGTTGTCCCCTGGGAACAAAGGATAAACAAATGTTCAGCATCTTCCAGGGAGCAGTGGTTCAGAGTTATTAATAGCATGACTCCCCCTCCCTATTTCAGTCTAGCTCATTGCTACACACTTAGCAAGGGGTGGGAGGGGTGACAGCAGGTAGGGTAGAAGGGCCAGAGATGTTTCTGAAGTGACCTGTTAAGCCCAGCTGGCTTCAGAAGAGTCCTTACATCATCCTCTGTCTGTAATCATGTCTAGCTCTGGGCTGCTGCAAGGTAATAGATGGAAAGAGGAGGGCAAAGGTTTGACATCAGCCTGAGCCGAGCCACCAAACTCCTGTCTTGCTTGAAGCTTGGTTCGAGCTAATGGTAAGAGATCAGCTACTAAAAACACTGCCCTGCTACAAGGTCACAGCTCATTCCCTCTTCTCCCCATCCTCATAAGGTAAGAACACAGGGACTTGAGTTTATTAATTTATTTAAGGAAATGACAGTCAGCTCAGACTAAGTTGAATGTACAAGATTTATTTCTCCTTGCTGTCAACCTTACTATCATTTCCCCTTGAAGCCTGAGTTCTCATTACCATTACTCTCCTTGCAAAATGCAAGTCATTTTGTTTATGCCATGGGAAAAATATATAATCTCTTTAAGTGCATTGACAGTATCAACATAAAACAAATAATACTGAACACACAGCAAAAACAGAAGCCATTGTGCCAACAGTGCCTGCTGTGAGAGACACACAGACCGCCGCTGTACCCTAGTGTGTAGGAGTGACACTTCTAAAAGGCTCTTTTTGCATCCCTTAATAATCCAGCCATCCTTGTGAGTTCACTGTGGGCACCATGCTACCAGCAGAGCTTTTGCTGTTATAAACTGCTCTTTATACATCCAGTGATAGTGTCCATGAAACATGCTGCAAATATATGCAGGATCCCAAACCCCTCACTGCACAGGGCAGGGGAAGTGGATCTGTGCCCTTGATGCCTGTTTACCTTGGCCCTTAACTACAAAAAAGGAAGAAATACCATCTTTCCCATACTCTATTCACAAACTTTTTTCTAACGGGAACTTCAGCTCGGAACAAAGGTCTGACAGTTTGTGAGGGGTCTCTGTCCAGAAGAAATAACACAAATAAAAAACTGTTCTTGATGGAAGAAAGCTGCAGGTACTTCTGGATGGAGTCACACCTCAGCCAGACAGCCAAGGCTGAAGGACCCCATACCTCATCACAAACTTCTTGTCACCCAGTCCCTCCTGCCGCCCTGTTTACAGAAACTCTTGCAACAGGAAAGGATAGCCTGACAGGGCTAAGCCTCACATCTCTCTTTTTTTCAAGCTACTACAGTGACATATATGTTCCTGATTTCACAGAGTTGCTGAACTTGATTAGTTTATAAGCATCTATATGGCTACTTTTATACATATATATACATATACACACACAATGGCAAAGACAGATTACATTACAAATGTTGACCTCATGCACAGATATAAAAGGAACCTCTACTCATGCTGGTAAGACTGCACTAGGTTTACAGGCTAAGGAGTGACAAAGTGTGACAATGTGTCTGGAGTGACAAAGTGCCTGGATGGGATAACCTACACAGAGTTAAGTTTCCTACACACTTGTCCCCTGCTCTGCCTACATACTTCTGCCTCACCAAGGCCCCTTCCCATCCCTTCAAAGATGTGAAAGCCTTCCAAAGAGAAGGAGAAAAGTCTTCATATGAAAGCTTGTGTGACCGCACTAAGCAGGGGAGCTACAACAGAGCTCAAATGCCAGGGAGCCTGAAGGGAAAGTCACTATGGGGACTGGGGAGGGGAACAGTGACGACCACGTCTTGCCAAGTCTGGACTACACCTGAAGAGGGGAAGTAAAATAGATGCTGACCCCTGTAAGGAACAACCCCCAGAAGAGGCACCTGAGAAAAGCACATCTGAGCCTCCCAAATGCCCTCAAGGGGAGCTCTGGCAGAACTGGGTTTGCACTGGTCCTCACCAGGGCTGAGATTCATGGGCCAGTTAATCCCAGACGGCATGTGCTAGCTGAGGTGGAATGGTAACATAATCCACGCAGAGGGATTTCATACAGAGAAAAAAATGATGCTGCTATGCCCTAGCATTTGTAATGGGTATTTTTAGCCCCCAGGCTCGTTGCACATGGGCAGCAGCCACAGCACTGAGGAGCATGTGCTAAGAGCTCCAAGGAAGCTGAGGCAACCAGGTCAGTAATGCAGGGCTTCAGCAACAAAATTGAAGTTCTTAGGGCTGTGTTTCGCTGGAAGAAGACAACAGCTGAAAAGACTTGGTGGCTATAGGTAGTGCCCCTTGCCTCAGAAATGTAGTTGTAGACTAATTTTCCTTAATGTTCACTTTACTATCTGCAGCTATAGTTCTCACATCACCAAAAGCTGTGGAGCTGAGTAAGCTGTTGTGTTTTTGCAACTGACCTGCTCCTATTCACCACAGAAATTAGAAACATCTTAGGCAGCTCTTTTGCTATGTTGCCATGTCCTGCTACTGCTGCAAATCAAATTTTCAAAAGTTTATTTTGTCCTTAGCTTAAAGCTGAGGTATATAAGAGACTTTTTTTTTTTTTTGGTTCTGTTGACAAATCAGGAAAATGCCATTCTGATGACAGCAAATTATTTTGAGTTTCTTGATTAGATAATTCAGAATAAACTATTCAGCCCAAAATGAAATATATGCTTCATTCTTCAGGTGTTTAGTTCTCTTGTTAAACTTTGTTTCCTTCTCAATTAGGTCACTTTTGAAATGAAAAATGCCATTTTGACACAAAAGGTCCAAAAGTTTCATTTCATAAATGTCAAAACAAAGCAATTTCATGGGCTATTTTTTTTAAGCACTATTGCATTAAAGACTGCTGAAACAAGAAGTTTCAAACTTTTTAAGGTTGTTCCTTGTCATGACATTTTTGGGGTTTTTGACAGAAATTCCATTTCAGGAGAATTACATCTCCTAAGCACATTTCTAATTCTAAATAGATTATAAAACAAAAGGAAAGTAGAAGAACAAAATTAGAACATCAGCCCACTTTCACTCAACTAAGCTGTGGTCTTTTCTTGCCACATGAAAGGACCCCCTGAGAGCAAACAATAAGGATTAGTTGTCCTTGACAGATACTGTTCTTTTTTGAAGAAAGGCGAGTTCTCAAGAAGAAGGGAACATACAAGGGCTGAATTGGTGAGGCTAGTCATATGACTTTGCAGGACGATCCTGAAATCAGCAGGGAAGTGCTGCATCCAGAAATATTTCTGTCCTTTATCCCCATGACCGATTACAGGGGCTTTGCAAACTGCCAATAGCTGTGTAGGCAGCGGCACTTCTGTCACAGGAAAGGTGTCTCCATTTGCGCAGAGATTTGTTTGCTGTATCAAGACCCTGCAGCATGGTACCAGCCTCTCAAATACAGACTTGCAGCGCTTTACTGTAAGGAGTGAAGTAATCTGGAGTCCTGACATGACAATCCATATTCCCTACTCTGTACGTAAAATGTTTTGTTGTTTACTGCAGGAAAAAATAGGTGTACGAACATTATCCTGTAGCCAAGGCCTTTTAGTGACTTCCAGTGAGGAAAATTTATGATTAGGGATAATCATAAATGGTTGCCTGCTAGTGGGACCTCTCTCCTCCCTGTCCCACTCTATCCCCACCTGACACACATCCCAGCAGTGATTAAATCAATGGGAATTAATCACATCTCATGAAAGAGAAGTGAGCCTGTAGTTTCCCCTTTCTGTGTGACAGAATAATATAATCATCTTCAGAAATCATTTGTGATTTCCCTTATGACAAGCTTTTGGCCAAACAAACCACTGTTACATGCAGGCACATCCAGAACTACTCCCTCAACTTTGTCTTTCGGCTTCAAAGGTGCAGGCGATGCATTCCCTGAATGTGGCATATCACTAACTAATCCTGGGAAAAGTCACAGCGATTTCATCTCAGACATCACAGATTTCTTGCTGACCTGAAAACCTGAGTAAGGACCTGTGTTTTTCACAATTCAGTAAATTTCACAACTTCAAGGAAGGGGGAAAAATTAAAATCTAGAGCGGCAAGAAGACACTTACAAATTCTTCCGCAACACAAAAATTAACATTGACCAAAAAAAAAGAAAAAAATCTCCCTTCCACCCTCCCTCTATCCTGGTGACCCATCATGAGGCGCCTATCCTCCATTTCCAGAAAATCTTTTTGGGGAAGCAGAGCGGCTCCGGGCAGTGCCACGCCCGGGCAGCGCCAGCCCCGCCGCTCCTCCCTGCCTGCCCTTTCGGATGTGCTCGTCACAAGCCGGGACACAGAAAGCGCACGGGCATCCCCGCATGGCAGCAGGGCTCGGCTGTGTATTTACTCCCTAAAGCACTCCTGCAGCAGTCACCTCAGCCCTGCATCTCATTATGGCGCGGTTAATTAATGAATGAATTACGGCGCGGTGCTGCTCCGCATCTGCTCGCAACTCAACCAGCACGCCGCTCTCACTCTTACAGCTATCCCGGCTGCAGCGATGTCTTGCAGCCTGAAAACTTCTCTAGAATTTACTGGCAAGAAGAAGAGAACAAAAAACAGCATAAGAAAAAATTAAACAAAAAAAAAGAAAGAAGATCCCAAAAGCAAATGCAAAAGCTGATAACAAAGAAGATGAGTTCATCTGGAATCCAAGAAGTAGGTGTGAGACATTAAAACCTTTATTTAAGAAAATTAATAAAGGTTTTATTAAACATTAATGGAAAAGATTGGAGCCCGTTCTTTCCCTGATGACTATTAAACAAAATTAAATATGCCATTCTGCTCCCTTTAATGTGATTGGTAGGGGTTACTTTTAAAGTTAATTTTTTGCCCCTTTACACATGCATTTCAGGTTGTCTACACAGGATAATCACAACTGGCATTTCACCATGACAGGCTCCTCACAGAGCCTGCCTAGAGAAATGTCCTCCTTTTCCCAGAGAGACAGAAGGAAGCATGGATCCTCTGGCTACAAACCATGGGTGCTCAGATTACCAGGTCAGAGTCACGTTCTGCTGCCAGTGTACTGCATGGTCTTCAGTGGGTAATTTAATATTGAAAACTTTGCATAAAATTGCCACTGAGATGTGGGTTTCTCCTCAATATCAGGTGTGTATGTGGAGTAATGAGTTACCTTCAAAACTTTCCTTTCTAGCAGAAAAGTAGTCAAATGCTAATCCAAAAGATGTATAGGGAGGGGCGAGGCAAGATGGGAGAGGGGGGAGAGAGGTGGAAAGGCGAGGCTCATCTTGTCCTTCTCTCTCATAAAATCATGGCACAATTTAGGTTGTATGGGGCTTGGAGGTCTTCAGTCCAAACCCCACTCAAGCATGGCTAAATTAAAATTTAAAGCAGGTTGCTTAGGCCTGTCCAGTTGAGTTTTGGCTGTCCGAGAATGGAAAGTGCACAGCCTTCGTGGGCACTTGCTTCTGTGCTGAACCACTCTCACGTTGCTCTTTTTTTCCCCATACTCAGTCAGAATTTTTCTTACTGCGACTTGATGCAAATGCAACTATCACCTTTCTCTGATGCAGCAGCAGCTGCCACACAGCAAGGCAGCAAAGCCCCATACTCCATTACTGCCTTTCCTGAACCATCTCCCTAGATAATGTGAGCTCTTGGAAACGCAATGTGCTGAAGCATCCTGTGTAGCCAGGACTGGATGGTTATGCGTGACAGGGAAGTCTGGTCCTTCAGAGAGGCTGGGGATGTACAATAATCCTATCAGATCAGCTCCAAGAAAGCACCCAAAGGCTTATCTCTAACAAGGAACTTGAGGCAGGCAGACCCTACTCCGGGGTGCCACCTGCTTCCTCAGCCCTTTTGAGAATCCATTGGGCTCCTTGGCTGGTAGTCTCTTGGGTAAGACACAGCATTACTACATTTCTATGAGGCTTGAACATTCTGCCTGGCTGTGGCCTTTATCAGCCTCAGCTCTTTATAAAGTTATTGTTCACATACTGTAGCTAATTCCCTTTGCTGAGTTTCACAGCAAGTACAGTTTCTTGAATGTTTGTTATGCCAACTCTGTGGATGCTGGATTTGCACGTAAGGGAAAAAATACATGGATGGATGGTAGGTAAATTAAAAGTGAGAGCTACTCAGCAACTGCTCTGGGCATGTGTAGGCATTTCTGTGTGGTGCCTGTTTTTGCTGGCAAAGCAGGAAGCTGTGAACATACTTAAGGTTAAGAAAATGCACATGGACAGAGGATGACATTTTGAAGAGTGGCTTGACCCAAACCTGTGATTAAACAAAAAGGAAACAGCACTGGAAAACCAAGTAAAGGATCACTAAGATATTCAGGGACTTGGAAGGAGAAATCTGCTTTCACTTTTCCAGGCATTTTGCCTGTCAAATTATGAGCTTATTTGTGGTGCTAAATGCTTTGCTTGTGTCTCAGAAAAATACAGGAACTGCTGGCTTTTTTTTTTCCAATGGAAGAGAGAAGTCGTTAATGATCCCAAAGGTTAAGAAATTGGCAGAGTCAGAAGCCAGCACTCCTTTATTTATTCATCAGCTGGGTTCTGTGTGGGCTCTCAACATGCAGAATTCCCCACTTGACTGCTTGCCTTCCCCAGAGCTCTTCTCTGCATTTGCCTGTGTGTACACACAGGTGTCAACCTATGCATAAGGGAAGATTAGTTTGCAGTCAGAGATACTGGGCCAAAACTATAACATGGTTCAGCCATAGGCAGGTGTTCCAAACCAAACATGTTTGTTTGTTTCTGCTAAAACAAAGCCTGGATTGCACTGTATACCCAAAGCCTTCAGAGATGTTCAGTTTAAGCACAGGCTCTATGTTTATGTGTCTGTGTCTCCTAGATCTGTGTAGAAGTGGTGCGGTCAGGGCCACTGACCACTCAACCTGTGTTCCCCAATATGCCAGCAACTAATCCCAAGGGGACTGGTTTAGGAGTGAGAGATGACTGCCCACAGTTGTCCCTACAGAGGACCTTGGGTCTCAGGGTCTTTAATGTCAGCATTTATAGCACAATGTCATGCAGGGATTAGCTTCAAAAAGGGCTGTGTGAAACTCAGAATTGAACACATCCCTATTTAGCATTTTGCTGTCATTGAAGCCACAGGATGCCCCAGGGCACTTGGAAAACCTCTTTTCAGTTCATCAGGACCAGCCCTGATCTTCCTCAAAAAGCAAAGACGAGTCCACTCTTGCTGCTTTTGTGTCACCTCTGTTTTGGCATGTGCAATACCTGGAGCAGGTGGGAAGGCTCAGTAGAGACACAGCCACTTCTCCCTTTCTGCCCTGTTTTTAACCTGCTGCTTCTGTTGAAGGGGGTCTCTCTGAAGTGTGAATGCGTGGCAGTAACCCTGCAGAGGTGCTTAATCTCAATCCTCCCATGGAAAATGGTGAAGACCTGCTGGACCAGGTCAACCATTTCCAGAGATTTTGTTAGAGGACAGGTGAGTGCATCAGCTTAGAAAATTCTATCTATTGAGAGCAGAAGGTATTACCTGCTTAGGCAATTAGGTGTAATGAATTTTCCTTTGCAGTGGTAACCAGAGAAATCAAGAATCAACTCTGCCTGATTTTCCATTCAAACTTCTCTCCAAAGAAGCACATGAGGGGAAAATGGAGGAAATTACAATAAACTTCATCCTAATCATTGTAAGCTTTGCCCCCATACTTGGCTTGCCCCTTTCCATTTCTGTTTAATTTAAAATACTCATTCTTCAAATAAAAAAAATAAATAAAATTGAAAGGAGATATGGAGCAGACTTATTAAAAATACAGGTGAAATTTCAGTGCTTGTTTATGGAACCGAGTACAGAAAATGAAAAGGTGTTCTGGCAGAGAAAGAAATGCATTTATTGAGGTATCATGCTGTAGCAGTGCACGAAGGCCTTTAATGAGAGCATGTCCCAATATGCTAAGTAGTCCTTATCTACACGGGAAGTTACGTTTCATGACTCCTTCTGAAATCTAAAGACACAGCGACAAAGCACAGTAGCTTCTCTTTTACCAGCAGGAAAAGTAACACACTGAGAAGAGATCAGGCCTCATACCTCAAAGCTGAGAATGGAGCAACTTCAAAATCTTGTTTAGTCTGGCTTATCCAGTGCTGCAGAGCTAGGAGCCCAGTGACCATCTCCTCAGGTACATGCCAGCACCTAATGAGATGCCAGCTCACGCATCCTCTTGCATATATCACCCATACACTATACACCAGAACACGGAGTTTGCTATCTGAAAAGCCTCTAGCATTCAGTTTGTGCTAGATAAGTAATAATAGTATTAATGGACTAAAATATTAACATAAAAGACTAACTGCTGTAATTTCTTCTTTGTATGACTCCAGCTAACAGCATCTTCTTTTCTCAAAGGAAGACTGCTTTGAAAGGATCAAGAGCAGCTCTGCAAATGTGGGAGGAAAGGACATTTATATAACAATAAGCCTTTCCCCCCTTAATTTTCTCAGTTGGCTGCACAGTCTTCTCCCGTCTTTTGCTGATATCTCTTAATAAAAACATTTAAAGGATAAGCATAGGCAGCTCCATTTCTAGTGATACGGTGGGTATGACACCAATGAGAAACTTCATTTCTTAAAAACCTCCCTGCCCTACCCCAGCATTTATCAGCTTCTCCGCTTTATTGTCTAGTTAAAATGGAAATAGCCTATCTTCAGCTCTTAGTTATCAAGCCATGTGGACAACAATGTCAACTGATGTTTTCATAAGCTAAAAAAGCTGCCCTGGGGTAAGCAGCAGTGAGACCAATCAGATTTAGTGATTAATATTTCCCGCTTCAGAAACAATAAAGACACACATACAGTTGAATTAAACTTCACTGGCAAAGATTAATTGAGAGACTAGCTGGACAAACATCAGGTTTCTGAATGAAGGACCAATGGCTCAATTCTTAAGTGGCATTTTCCATCAAGTTTTCTGGTTGTGTTACATAGAGCACCAAAAACTAGAAAACAAGAGTTGCCAAATGTGTTTCCTGAGCCATTAAAAAAAGCCCAAAAAACGAAGTAGGCCTGTTCTTGGTGCTTGCAAACAAGTAATTGTTTGTATCACCTCCCGCCAAAAATTCTTCCTCTCCCCTTTCAGCTTGGATGTGTTCTTTAGGATTCCTGCAGCGTTCCCAGTGTGGCTCTGAGAAATATCGCACTCTCTTATGCTGTACTTTTATTCCTGTCATCCACCAGCAGCTTTCATTTCGCTGTGCTTGCCTGGCCACCTGAAGGAAATGCTTACAGTCTTTCAAACCAGGCTCACAATGTTTGACTGTGAAGGTGTTACATCAGTGCTAAACCAGTGCACCATCAAAATAGAGCAATTCAGCTAATGAACAGGCAAACTCCACATGCTGGGTTCATGCCAGTGACTTTGGTATGCTAATGCTGGATATAACAGGGACATTCACTGGCTTTACTGTCTCTTGTGCAGTTTTATTTTAGAATATTTACTCTCTAAAGATGTAAAAGGAGGAAAAGCCTTTCCTCCTGCCTCAACTTTCCTTGTAAGAGGGGTTCTAGCTAAGAACTGTCATGGAGTGAAACATTCCTTTTTTCCTGTATAAAGCTCTCATATAGCTTTCATGACACTTGCTTTTCCTTAGTCGTTGTATGAGGAAGAGAGTGAGGAGGAATGTTGTGGCTCTCAGTGTGAAGTACTATGGCTAAGAGTTCCCTGTCATTTCTGGCTCAGAGTCCAGATGTAGAAAAGCCTGGGGAACCATTGAAATCTGATTGAAAACAATGCCAGAAAAGTTAGCCTGTTCTTACAGCTCAGCTTCTGGGGTTCCATGCTGTCTCCAAGCCACAGATGGGTGGAGAACTATTGGATCTTGTCCCACAGGAGTCTCATGGAAAGGCAAACCTGCAACCTCTGTGCTCCCAGGACAGAGGCTGTCAGAAGAGCAGAGCTCTGAGTGAGCTGTTAGCTATTTGTTCTCCCCAGAGTTTTGGATTCCAAGGTAACTCTGAGCAGTTCTAGGGCTGTAGAACACCATTGCCAGGAGCTAAGATGGTCCTTCACAGGATGCTGAGGCTTTCTGAGTCAGAACTTTCTAATAAAACAGAAAGCCAGATCCAGCAGGAGAGGCCTGGAAACGAAGAAGCCTTTGAAGTGGGAGTGAGCAAGAACAAGTGAGACACAGTCCAGGTAGCAGAAGAGGATAAAGAATCCTGCTAAGTAATGAAAACTCTGAGGGTGAGAGAAAGGTCTGTCGGAACAGAAGGAAAGAGAGGCCAGGCTTAGAAATAGGGAAAAAAGAAGTCTCTAAAAGCAGGGGACAAAGTGTTAGGAGCCAAAAGGGGCCGAGTAGGGCCCTGGAATGAAAGAGACTGATTTATGGAACTTGAAAGCACAAGTAAAACATAAAAGCCTGGAGACATTCCATCCTAGGTAACTCCACAGCTAAGGTTTTGAGGTTTCACAAGACAGGGTGTAAAATATTTGACCTGGTTATCAAGTAATTAAAAAAAAAAATTCTCAGTCACTATCTTTTTCCAGAAAAAGTCATGCCTATCAGTTTGAAATACAGGAGTGCTACTGTATAATTTTCAAGGTTTGTTTTGGCTTTTTCATGGTATTCTATCACAAACAAATTTGATGGTGTTTCTTCAATATTGCACTTTTTGGTGGGTAGATAGCCCATTAAGTGAGAGAACGAAATCATATTGCATCTAGTTGAGGCATGTAGTTGCTTCAAGCATTTACATTGCTCTGGAAAGGAGGAGGTGATTAGAGAAGAATTTCATCATACAGACACATCTGACAAATTAATATATTAAGGGACAAATTTTAAGTCCAGATCACAGGTCACAACTTTCAAAAGTGCTTGGTCTGCTTTTGGACATGTAAAAAAAGTGAATAGATTTTTTCATGCTTCAAAACTTATCTCCAGAATGAGATGAAATGTTCATTTGTGGATGGTAAAGGTTTACGGTGAACCCTGAAGGTCACAGTAAATTAGAAAGCTAGATTCCTTTTCTCTCCATCATATGCTCTTAGTCCCTCTAATTTATATTCCCTCCCCTCAAAGGATTAGCAAATAGATTAATTTTATTTAAATGGGTTGTCAAAATGCAACACAGTCAGCTTCAGCTCACATGTTTCAGCTCAAGAGCAGAAGCAGTCCATGCTGAGAGAAAGCCACACTACCAGTAGATCAGAGCCTTCAGTCAGGACCACAGGGATAGCTTTGATGACTTTGCAGTTAGTTCACTATTAATAAAAGTCTCTGTAAAACGCGTCTCCTGCATCCCCATTCTCCCCTCTGCCTGCTGCTTGTGGGCTCTGTCAATTCTGGTATCTGACTGCTCTCACAGATCATCGGGATTAGGGAAAAAGAGAGTTTTTGGGAAGGGGTGGATGTATGCACACCTGTGTGTGTGGACACAATGCATGGCTCGTGAGCCTCCACCCCCCAAAAGCAGCTTTTCATTCTCAGCCAGACAAACGCACAGCAGAGTTCAGAAGTCATTGCTGTTAGACAGTAAAAGGTCCAGTTCAAATCTGTCACTCCATCAGAGCATGGTATTCCCCCGGTAAAGGTCACTTGGAGGGAAGATATGAAAGCGATTCAATACTTGAACTTAAGCAAAAATCCAAGCAACTTATTTACTATGCAGTGACCCCTCAGTGACCTCATCCACAATACATGCAGCTCCCACTGGCATCGGTGTCATGAGTACAGACAACAAAAAAGTATTGCTGTGATAGGGGAATACATCAGGAACATTTCTGTGGTTTAGTTTTATAAAACCTGTATGCATCTCTCAATCACTTTTTATAAACGTTAATAAAGTACTGTGTGGGACTTTGAAATATGTGCTTTTATTTCCATCCAGGCATTCCTAATGCTATTTCTTAAGGCATAGTGAGTAAGACAGACACCAAAGATGTGGAAGAGTTGTTCAAGCTATGCTTTCTTTTATCTTGAACAGGAATGGTCACAGTGATGCTCTGAAATAAATTCCACTCTGAGTGATCATTTGCTTAAAAGTGAGGAATAAGCATTTTTTCTCTTATTTTTCAAAACACTGGAGGCCAAAGGGACAATTTAGAACTCCACTTGATTTTTTCAGTTCTCAATAAAGCAACCAGTTGAGAAGGTAAAGAAAAAACTGATGATCCACATCTTTCAAAGACACACTGCCATTATCGGCATTGCAGAACCACTGCATGAATCACTGTTTTGTGTCACTACTTATACACAGCTGTGCTGTCACTGTGAAGAATTTTTCTGCACATCAACATCCAAATCTGGATTAAAAGGGAAACCCAAACAGATTCATCTATTTCCTTCATGATTCACTCACTTGTCACCATCATGCCTGCAGTGCAGGGACAGAGAAGAAAGAGAACAAAAAATAAAACTAGCAACCCCGAATTATGGAAACCTGAGGTTGTTCCACAGCTAGAAAACAATCAGAACATCTTGCTTGACTCTGAGGTTTGTAATGTGAATTTTTAAAAATTATGATCCCTGGTTTTGCCCAAACGAAGTTTGTATTTCTAGTATAAAATGACCAAGCTGCCTGTCTGATGTAAAAAGCTATTTTCTTTCTTCTCCCTCCTTTCCTCCCCACCCCACATCATTTGACAGCACTTGCCTCCGGTGCCTCAACAGTAGCTATGACTGTGTCTTAATGAAAAAAGATGTATAAAATATTACCATAACCTCAGAGGCATGAGTAAAGCCCTTATTAGAATTCAAGACCTACAGCTGGAAGGGGGGCTCGGGCCGGTAGATAAAGTTAACTATTGTTAGCTCACAAGTGGCTCAGACTTCCTGGCAACTGCAGTGAATTACTCAGCCCTTTATGCCGGGTTTCAGAAACAGTTCACTGTTTCACAACAAAAAAGGCATTCAGGCCGGGAAAGATGGTCTCCCAGGGCTCTAGAAAGCTAGCTTTAAGACAGTGAATGGACACTGCAGCCTCCTAAGTGAATGACCACTGTGGGAAAGGGTGGTGATGTCAGCCTGAATGCATTTCCAATGGTTTTGTCCCACTTTTCATTGCTTTTGCACTCTCCCTCACTCTTTTTCTCCGCCTCAAGCTGTCCCCTTCCTGTTCTTTTCAGGCCATTATATGAAAAGTTTAGAGCTCGCATGCACACAGAGGGGAGGGCCTGCTGCAGCATTGCTGCCATGGCAATGCTTCTCTACACTTTTGTTCCATATTAAAAAAAAAATATCGGGGAGTATGGGCAGTGGGGGGAGCTGAAAAGGAGAAGAAAAAATGAGAGGTGGAGGGACAGGAGAAGAGGGAGTGTCAGCATCCTGCAGCTCAGAGCTGGGGCTATAAGACTGGGGTGAGGGGAGAAAACTGAGAGCACAAGGAGGGGAACTGATGAAAGCAGCAGGGATTTGGGGTCCTTTGAAAAACAAATTTGTAATCCTTCACACTGCACATGTTTGAAAGGATCGGCACTTTTGAAGGCCTAGAGAAGAATTGGAATAATGTTCTTAGCTAAGCCCTCGGAAAGAACAGAGACGTGCTTTGGAAAACATACCCAATTACATAAGTTTATCAAAAGCTTTCAAAGGCTCCTCTGTCTACGACCAAAAGGGGGAAAAAATAGTGGAGAAGTGAAAGAGGGAAAAGGCTCCTAAGTGCATTTACCCATGGTAGCGGGTGAACAGCAGCTAAGCTGACATACTTCAAACTGGTGTGGCCCACCACCATCCCAGACCTCCCCGTTGTCAGCAACATGCAGGATTCCAGCAACAAGCCCTGGAGACCGCCTTTGCAAAAACCAGATGGAATTCTAAGTAGCAAGGGAATACGGAGCAAGCCACTCGATACGCACTCACTCCTTGTAAATAAAACCGAGTCCCCTGGCCAGCAAGCCCACCTGGTTTGCTTCCTGCTTTCCCTGAAATACTTGCTATTCATACGGATAAATGTATGCAGGCTTGGCTAAGCCTGACCTGAGGCAAAATTATAGGATAACAGCATCGCACAGAGATCAGGTATTACAGCTTAGCCCACACTAAATTCTCAGTGTGCTGGGGTTTTTTGCTTTTAATGTGTCTAAGAACACAGATGTATGTGCTGCACACATAAGCATGTGTTAGCAGCAATCCCCCTATGGAGGCTCTCCTTTCCTCTGCCTGAGCTGCAGCCCTGTTGCACCAAGATTATTTTGCTGATACATAATATGGCACAAATCGCCAATCCTCCTGCAATAATAGCAGCAGGGACCAAGACAATTTGATTTCCCATAGAACAGGTGAGGAGAGACCTCTGGCTTCACCTAAGCTGTCTTTATATCAGTCCTTTCTGTTACCCACCCTCAGCCAGGCAACATTCCTGTGCAGCCAGAGGGGAAAGCACAACACAGGCAATGTGCTGTAGTTTTGCCATAGGATAAATTCACCAAGATCAGCCTGTGCCTGCTATGAGGCTCATTTCAGCAAGTTTTCATCTGGTAAAGCTAACAAACCTTGTCTACACTGTGCTTTTATTGTATAATAATTCTTGTGTAGGGTAAAAGACACAGCTTTTTATGCTTAAAAAGGAAAGCTCTGTGGCTTTCTCATACCAAACACAGACTCTCTGTCTCAAGACAGGATTTAGCAGGGAGGTACTTTCACCACATTAGCTGTCATCTGGATAAAACCAAATCAAACCTTTATGCCATAGCTTAAGAGGGCAAACACAAAACCCTACCTTTTTCAAAACTATCAACACATGCAGAACCACCTGCAGTTAGCCTCAAAATATGAAACTCTCCATTTGATCTGATGAGGAGATAGCTGCCCCAGAGCTCCTGAGGTTCTTCTGAAAGTTCCTGTCACGAAGATGATCCACTAAGCATATTTCTAACCAATTTTATGTGATAAAGTGATGGACATTTATTTCCCTGATGCAGTATTTCCTCCTCCTTCTTTTGCTTAAAAAGACTCCACCACCTTATCTTGTTCTGCTTCCATTTAGCATGGAACCTCAGGTCTCAGATCTTGTCCATGTAGTAAAACCCAAAGACCAAGGAAAGCTTACGAGGCTGTGATTTTGTGGGTGGTTTAGGCCAGTCTGTGGTTAAACTGCTGCCGAAGGGGGCACTCAGACCTGGACACAAGTTGTGCCTTTGCTTGTGGAGGGTAAGCTTATGATTCTTGATGGCAAGACAGTCTCCCATGAACCTCCCGCAACTGTGAAATCCTCCTTTAGCCATCTTTTGCTTGCTGGGCTGGTGCAGGCTGGTGAGGATAACATTAATACGAACATTCCAGTTCATTATAAACCAATTCACTTGCTTCAATAAACCTACACAGTGCCAACAGGAAAGTTCCTTTATACAGATTTCAGCCAAAATAAAAAGAAGCAGGACTTATAATTGATACAGGTGTTTCAGTATTATCAATCAGGTGGACATGCCCTCTAAGAACTTATGTGGTCTCTATGTCTCCACAACAGCAGGGACTGAGGTGGTAATTCTTTGACCCTGGTGTCATTTACCTAAATTGTTAATCCACTAAAGATAAATAGGTGTTAAGAAAAGCACCACTGGAATTTTAAACTGCCTGCCTGAGGTGTTTTCTCTCCTGAGCTTCCCTCCACTTGAGTCTTCTGACTTCTCCCTTTCATTAGTTCTCCTCTGGTCTACAGCAGGTTTCAATGAATAATTTAAAAAAGATTTGTCTATGTAAAGAGTTGAAAAATGAAATTACTTTTCAGGACTTTTTTTATATACTAAGAAGGAAAAAAAAAAAAGGAAAAACCTAAAGGGCACAGCTATTTCCTTGGTCACCTCCAATTTCCTATTCTGGTTCTAAGTATAATGGGCCAGGTGCTTCCAAGCAAGCCCTCTGGAGGCCCAAGGACCCTGGTGCAAGGCGCTTCTCTACCACCCACCCCTGGCTGAGGTAAGCCAAGCCCACGTAGGAAGCAATGCTCTTTCTTGAGCAGAAACATCCCCAAGGTGAAGATATCCAGGAAAGATCACCTAGAAAAACACTGTTTCCACAAATCCCCACAGAAAAATATTCTCCTCTCTTTAGAAGGCCCTTCTCTGTTTGAATAGCTTTGCATTTTCCACATAACTGCTGCGATGTATCAACAATTCCCTACCATGGCACTTGGGAAGACCTCTACTCTGAAGCTGTGATGTGTCATCTGCAGCAGATGCACTGCTGTGCCTCAAGGGCTCCAGAGATATTCATTCAGTTTTGCAGGTAAATGTGTGACTAAGCAGAGGTTAACATTTTGAAAATTTAAGTTACAACAAAATTTTTCACAGAACTTTACTGTATGAAGCTTCAAATTTCATATTTTTCCTTTTTAGTCTTGATTTTAGATGAAAAGAACATATGGAACGGTATCAAAAGCTTGCAGGACAGAAGGTCCCGCCTGCTGTCAGCTGTTTGAAGGTTGTCTATAAGTCGGACTGTCTTGTCTGACACCAGGCTTTTAGTAAGCAACCAGCATCACCATTTTCTTTCATTTGTCACAGAAAGGTTCATACCATTAAGGAGTTCCAGTCATTTAAGATATTGGTCTAAGAAAGACGGAAGGTCTCAGCTAAATTTTAAACAGCTCAGTGAAATAGCTCCTGAAGTTTGAGTTGGATAAAAGTCATAGGAAATAAACAGCTATGAAGGCAGAAGGCCAAAACAAGATTTAAAAGGCTTTTGAACTCTATCCAGACAAGATCAGGGAAAATTAAAATGATCTTCTAAGAGCTGGATCTTGGCAGGTATATTTTAAAGTAGTGTCTCCTGAAACCTTCTTTCTGTGCTTCGATCTCTCACAGCTTTGCTGTGAATATGGTTAATGGGGTTTTGAAAAGAAAATCTTTAGTATTATAATCTATTTTCTTTCCCTATGGCACATTCCTATCCCTTTGCATCTAAGTTCTTCACAGACACTGCTAAGTTCATTCTGTCTCCCTCCCTTTACCCTCTGGGAGCTAAGGAAGCAGGCTTTCCCAATTTTCCATCAGGAGCTATTAAAACCTCCTTCTGGCAAGATTAAGTCTTTGTCTGTTGTCTGCAGCTACCTTCACTTACAGAAGGCTTTTCTCCCTCTCCCCTTCCTGGTTTTGGCTGTGGTGGAAAAGTTTGACCTTCCCTCTAAGCCTTTCCTCCTTCCCTTTCACTTTCTTTATCCTCTACACAACAGTCTAGCTGATACTTCTTTTCACCTCAAACCTTCTCATCATCTCTTATCCCTCCAATTCCTCTCCATCAGCCTTGCCCTCTAGCCTTTACCTCTGGATTCTCCTGGTTCTTTACATGTCAGTCTTTCATCTAAGATGTCAACCTCAGTACCAATGAGCTTCCTTGATCTGCAGTTACGTGTGTTTCTCCCTCATGTTTTTACCATATCTGTAGCTAATTCAGAACTCCTCTTGCCCATGAAAAGGACCACCCACTTTACTTCCTCTCAGCCAAACACTGATGCTTCCCCTGCTCTTACAGATATCTACCTGCCACAGATGCTACACGTTATGACACAAACTCTTATACGACCTTTCTGTAGCTTACTCCTCAGCAGCTTAGTCTCTTCGGACTCCTCTTTCACAGTAAATCTTAGGAAACAAAAAAGGAAAAGAAAAAATAATATTGGCTCTGCTTCTCCACTCCCTACTTTCTCATTACCCTCTCCTTTTCCCCTTCAGCTTTATTCAATATGCTTCTTGCAGTAAACATCAGAAGTCCTTTCCTCCACTTCTACCCTAGACTCTTTCCAATACCTCTCTAGCAGTCCACAAAAAAAAAAAAAACCTTAGTAATCTCATAACTGTCAAATATTTCATCCTTCTGTCTCTCTCAGGTGACTTCAACATACCTGAAATCCTATTCTCCCTTGGCTTTTACATCTCTGATCTCCTTAGTCTTCCACTTTTTTCTCTAGAAACATCTCATTTTTTATAAACTTCAAATCTCTGATACCATTCCTCAGATCACCTTCTTTCCTGCTTCTTCCAAGCATACTTGGTTAATCCAAACCACATCAACTTTTACAGTACTTTATGTTGTTTCTCAAAACAATCTGAGATGAAGATTTTTACTGTTATCAGTTAGCTGTGTTGGTGCTTTAACGTAAATTCAACTCTTTTGATAATCCACATTCAGATTGATTTTTCTGTGGTAATGCAAGAATGATATAATTGATCTAAACCAGAAGTAATATTACTCTTGATTTCTCCTGTTCTCATTCTTCTTCTAATCATTGTTCACACAGACAATAATCTGGATGCCTAGAATTCCTTTATTAATTCCAAGATCTAGATTATGGCTCTTCTCTTTCTATTGGTCTATTTTTATACCTAGTGTATGTCTTGGTCTCCGGAAATACCTTATTCTTTGTACAAATATCTCACTACCAAGTTAAGGTCCTGCTCCTCTTTGATCTTTCCATGGTACTAGGAGTACTCCTGAAATGCTTGGCAGTAAATAGCTGATCATTGATTTAAGTGGAAAGTGAGAAACCGGAATATTTTATCAGATCTCAGCCATGGTCCCGCCCTTAGGGAGCTTTTATCCACATAAACTCAGAGTATCTGTGTAGAATGCAAAGGTATCTGGCTCTGCTTGAGAGACCTACAATAGAAGTACTGACAGACAATGTCTAGTTTCATGTTATATGAATAGACAAGGAGAAGTCAATTCTGCTCTCTCAAGAGTTTCACTTCATCTCGGGAGTAGAGCAAACACCAGACTTCGTCCCTTGCCCCAGGGTGACACAGAGTGATGCAATCCCTCTGATTCTGGAAAACCCCTAAACAGCTGGCACTGTCCCTCCATGGAGCAGTTTCCCATATCTCCTAGTTTGGAGCCTACTCATGCCCAGGGGAGGGTGTGCAGATTAGAGCAGCTCCAGTGTTCCTATTCCTCAGGCACACCGGAGCTGGGTGATAAGATTTCACACTGTACCTGTTAGAAACCCTAAATTCATCTGAAAACACGGCATCTCAAGCAGTACAAAATACTGTTTGCATGCCAGATGAGAGGCTGGAAGGTGATGACATTTCACTCTGCATTTGGCTGGAGAGTACCCTGACCACCATGCTGTAGCCTAGCTTTGACTATGTGGGTATGAAAGCATTGCCCATTGTTGCTCAAAATCAAGTTGTGCCGCCGTGCAAAAAGTAATTGAAGTGCGGGAGGGGAGCCGCTCATGTGTTGCCCTGGTGTTTCAGCCTTCTGATGTTGACAGATTCTTCTACACTTTCTCACACTCTTTCTTGTAAATAAGGGTTGTTTGCATTCCTCTTTGGAGGAGGAGAGGATTGATGGACTTGTGATGGAACCAATGGAGTCAAGAGGTCTTACCATCACTGTCCAATCCATGGTCACTGTTGGAATTCTATAAATAGACGGGTAATGTAAATAAAGAGGCTCTTTCCTGCTCAACTTCCTTGGAGTCAGGTGTGAGTCTCTCTCTGTCTCTCTTTGTGTCGTAACGCCACACTCGTGGTTTGTTTTTCTTTTAGGGGTAGTACTAAACTGGGGACTCCTGGCCTGAGATACAAACAATATACTGGAAACAGCAATGAGGTAAGAAAAATAACAGTAACATACTAGTAACAAAAATGTACAAAGAGAGGGTGATGTACATACAAAATGCTCACCAAACCTGGGCTGATGGAAAAAAAACAGTGGACAGACCCTTTGCCCACCATGCTTTCCCTTGACGTAAAGGAACACCCTTTTTTCCTGAAAATGAAAGAGTCCCTTTCCCCTCAGCTCCTAGCAATGACTTAAGATGGTATGGAATAATATTGGAGTCTTGGCCACACCCACATAGCTCCAGGCTCTGCATGGCTGCTAAAAAAAAAATTAACCTGTCCTTGGCCAAAACCAGACAATCTTCTGTTTAATCTTTTATGTCTGACTGTTATTGTTAGTTTTATCACTGCATTATTGTACAATAAAAGCATTTTATATTTTGATTGGTAACAACAGTCAACATTATTTGTTTGTTATATTTCTTTGTTGGTTTTGGGTTTTTTTTATGGAAGACATAAAAGGTTTAAGCATTAAAGGAAGTCTGTCAAACCCTTAGTCCATGTTTCACTGCTGAGAGTGGATTTTTACAGTGGTAAATGCATTAGAAGCATCTAGAGAAAGCGCTTGGTCTCATTCTCTAGGTATTGGAGCTTCTTTAATTCTATGTCATGTAGTGAAACTTTGCTGATGACCTTGAAACACCAAGAGCTGAAATTTCAAATGTGGGTGGCTTCAGTTGCACATTTCAGGACTTAGGTGACTTTCTCAGTTTGGTCCCTTGAGCATCAGAACCATAAATGAAGCCAGTTAGACCTTTTGATAGTCATCACCTTTGAAACCATTGCATCATTTAGACTTCAACTGCCATGTCACACTCTATTTAAAAAAAAAAACAACTCAGAAACAAAACTTATTCCTATGACAGAACCATATTCATCATCTTCAGAGAACCTTCACAGAGAAAGATTCAGAGGTCATAAAATGGGGTTCCACAAGGGATGGATGAGATCCCAAATTCCCTTTACATATGCAGAGAAGAAGCCACTTTATTCCATCCTTATATTTTAAAAATGCAGACTTTTTTTCTTCATCTCAGAAAGTGTGGTCACCCATCTCTTTATCTCCATGTCCTTTGTACCCCTGCAAAAATCAGAGAAATGGAACAGGAGAAGCAGAGACTGGAAAGAACCCGTCCTGAGAAAGGGACAGAAGGGTGGGAGGCAAGACCAGGCAGGTATGACTTATTTACTCTCTCGCAAATTCAAGAAGACACATGGAAATGAAAAATATTGAGGAAAACGCTCTCAATAGATTACCTCAGAAAGTAAATTTAGATCTATTTTCAATCAGCAGGACCATGAACTATCAAATATATGGGACATTCTTGGATGCTGCAGAGAAGGCTAAGCATCCGCATTCTGTGCAGCAATGCACGCTACCAACCAGATTTGACTGACAAACTCTCTCAGCAGAGTGAGAACATCATGTCACTTACATGCTTGTAGCAATGTTTTCAAATATAAATAATTGTGGCAAAGAATAGATGCATGGATAGACAGACAGATGAATGTCTCATGTCCATAAAATTAATTACAAATTTGGATAAAGAAGCATTGCCTGTACAGGTGAGTTCATAGCCAGCCTGTGGGATGGAGAAAACTTTTCCTTGCTGCTTGCTGAAAGACCTCCACCAAACCAATTAACCAAACAACAGTAAAACCCCACTTTTTAATTATTCCTTAAGGAACATAAAACCAGCTTCTGATTAGAGGGAAGCCAAGTGCAGTTAAGAAATGTGTATAATATGAAGAAAAAAAATTTACTTCTCTTTATGCTGACATAATTAACACTGCCTATTAACCAGGACAGAAATATATTCGGAAAAAAATGAGGCAGAATCTTTTATACAACATACAACAACTTGTGAAAATTAGCCACAGGTGAGACAGGAGAAAACAAAATCCAAGCTGTGAATATAATATTTAATACTCAAATTTACATCTTACAGTGTCGCAAAAACCATTACAATTACTAGTGTGAAAAGCCCAAGGAAGACAATGACAGCAAGATGACACGTGACCCTCACGACTGCCATGCTGAGATTTGCATTTTAATGCTTCAGAACACACACTTGCTTAAGACCCAAGGGATCTATGCACTGGAAATGGAATTTTATGTGACGAAAGACAAGTAGACCAGTCACGGTTTATGAAGAAGTGCAGGGAGCAGAAAGGCATTTCATGGACATCCAATAAAAGCCTCCACTTTAAATCCTACAGACTCACGGAGCAGAGAAAGTCCCTTGGCTGGTGTGAGCAAAGAACTGGTGGTGCTGAGGAAGTGAAGTAGCCATTCATCACTGTGGCATGGGAGAAGTTGTATGAGGGATGAGAAAAGCCCTCCCAAGCACCCCGACCCAGGCAATAATTATGTCAGGCATCTGACCCACTGAAACTACTGTTAGTCTCTAACAGAGGTACAGTTGTACAGCCAAACATTCACAATCTTAGGTTTAAAAAGCTTCCAGTAAAGATGACACAGGTCTATTAGAGGAATTTGCACATTCCCTCAGGAATTCATGGGTTTCTTTTGAGTCTTTATCCTCAGCTTTGGCTGCCAGCTTCATCTTTACAGTTCTTATCCCTTATTTCCCCTGATAACCTAATAAATGGAATATTATCCCCAGAGATATGATTTTTTCCTACTAAAGGAAATATGGCTTAGAGAGGGTTTACTGGCTTACACTACAAATTTCCTAAATGGTTGATTTGAATATGTATATTTAAAAACTTGGCCATGAACCTTAGTTTGGGGTAGAAAGGAAACACTGTTCTCCAGTTTTTCCTGTAAGAAAAACAGTAAATGTCATACAAAATGCACCACCAATACCAAAGAACTGATGTATCACCTTCTCTTTCCTTTAGCACTTCTCTGTATAACTCCTTGTATATGATCCAGGGATGCTGGGAGAATAAAATTGTCCTTTCTCACACAGGAGCCAATCCTGTCAGGTCAGGCATTCTCTCTGGCTCTGAAGCTGCCTGATGCCACTGAAATCAATAGAGTTATCATCATTTGCAGCAATGGCAGGCAGCATCAGGTCCTCCTCTTGGCAGTCTGCAACTCTGGCTCAAAACC
The DNA here is from genome assembly GCA_013397075.1 of Rhabdornis inornatus. NCBI lineage: Eukaryota > Metazoa > Chordata > Aves > Passeriformes > Rhabdornithidae > Rhabdornis > Rhabdornis inornatus. Next base: position 563,466 of record VWZS01003937.1, on the reverse strand, counting down.
ATAAACAAAGTGCCTTATCCTATGGGCAGTGAACTAGCACTGCTGCTGGAGCCAGTGAGCAGTGGCACCAGCTGGAACGCAGACAGGCTAGAAAGAGATAACTCAGGGACACCCCCCACCTCATCCCCTCCCTCTCGCACACACACAGATCAGAAAAAGGTGACAAAGGCATTGTTGTCAATCTGTTGATTGGATCATTTTAATTCTTAAGAGCCAGAACCACTAAAACTATTTTAAATCATAAAGGATCTATAAGATTTTACAGGATTTTTTTTTTTCTAATTACTGCTCTTTCATCACCAAGTAACTTCACAGAATTTAGGTGAAATCAGTGGAATTATGGCAGCATGAAATGGAAGTTATCTGGTGGTGAATCAAGTCTTTCAGGAATAAAGCTCAAAACCAGGGGTGCAGGAGATACCACATATCCATGTGTGACTTAACAGGAGTGGACCAGAGACAGAAGTAAATACAGTCCTAGTAATTTTCTAGGTGAAAGTACAGTGATAACTGTGGTAGCAGTTTGTCCTTCTCCATTTCATACTCTGGTATTTTATTAAAAAATGAAAGTAGTGACAAATTTAATTAGTTATGTTCCTAGGATTTTTTAAAGTAAGTTCTGTTTACAACTGACATCAGAGACCTTTTAAGGTGTTTGAAACAAGATTTCGAGTAGGTAGACTGATTTTGCTCCTTCCCCTTCTCAGGCTTCAGCACACTTATTTTGGCACCATCATTTTATTTTCTAGTAGAATTCAAGCAAATGCTGCTCACAAAAGCATACTGGAAATTCGTATACCTTATGTCTATTTTCATGAAACCAAGCTTACTCTACATCATCTACTTGATCCTATATGTTTCGGCTAGTCACCTGAATTGTGCACTGGGTGCACACAAATAGAGTCGCATTTTTCCTCAGTACTGCATTGCATTTAAAATAATCTTGTGTCCAGTTCCCCAAAGACATCTTTATGATGTTTTAATTAAATTCTGACCCCACAGCCATGAGGTGTTGATGAGGAGCTCTGTTATGCAATAGAAGAGTTATTACTGTGGCACTGTGGGAGCAACAGCACCAGTACATCAGTTGTCCTTTGGCAGCCAAATGCAGGTTCTAGGGGAAAACATTGCAGAAAGGCTATCAGATAAGAACTCCACTTTTAAAATTACCAGCCCATGCAGCCATGGTAAGTGGGCTTCTCATAAGTGTCTTCCTGAGAGGGGAGGGTTTAACCTAACCATTGCCAACCCAACCTCTTCCCCTAGAAGAGTCAGTTATTTTCTCCTACAGTTTGCTTCATACAAGCTGAGAAGTACCACTGAACATCTCAAGAGTTAGGGGAAAACTGAAGGCTTACATCTACTCCTTAGCTCAATGCTTAACCAAAGCCTTCCACTATCCCTGTTCCCACTCTTTCTCTACAGCCTTGGGGTATACAGCACTGAAGGCAGAGATCATGCAGGCAGAGCTTTAAACCCAACAGCTTCTATGCCCCTAAAGGGTGAAGCTGGTATAGCATGGATCTGTGTGAGGTACTTCAGCACCTCCAGCATCACTGCATTCTGCTGCAGCTGCACTGAGCATCCCTCAAACTTGACATTGCAAAGCTAGTTTATCTGTGCTACCTACTGTAGTAAGGTAAACTACTACTAATGAATATAGTATACTCTCTTAGGGTCATGATTTAGGGGTGGACTTGGTTGTGTTGGGTTTATGTTTGGGCTCAATGTTCTTAAGGCTCTTTTCCAGCATAAATTACTCTATCTTACCATTCTATATTGCACAGAAGCCACTGAGGCATAAACTGGTCTTCACATTCCTCTGCATGCCCCATTGCTCACTGCATCTTGTGGTGCTGAAGTACCCTCAGCAACTTACCTGCCCTGGAAGGTTTGGGATTTGAATGCAATGGCAAGCAGACCCCAACTAGAGACTGATGAAAGATCTCAGTTCTATAACAAGATCCTCAGAATAAGGAAAGAAAGTCCTGATATCATGGGCTGGAATTTTACAGAAGGCCCTGAGCAATTTATGAATGCTAAATTTCATTGTGTCCTGTGAGAAAAGCACCAGAAGGGAGAGAACTTGGTAAAATGTCAAGCATGAGTAGACACCTGATAAGACTCCCTCTACAAAATTAACTTGGAATAACTTTGGGTTTCATTTCAGTGCAGAGAGAAGATTAGGGTCAGGAATTTTTTTTTCTTCTTCTAAAGTGATGCTATTATTCCTTCATACAGTTCTATAATAAACTTCTATGAATTGCAATCAAATAGTCACCTGCAGGATTCAGTTTTACTGCCTAAGTCAAATGCAAAATCTTTACTCCAATGTAGGAGAGAGTTACAGCCACGTGTCTTAGGCCAGACACTCATAAAAAAAAAGGTAGTCATTTAATTTAATGACCCATAGCAAGGCTTTTTTTCCATCAAAAGACTTGATAAATCACCATTATCAAGGATAGTCCTAATTACAGTACATGGCACCAAAAAATTCTATAAATACTAATGCATATGCTGAGCTTTGGAACTTGCATCTCCCATTGGCTGTATGCATCACAAAAAAAGGAATCTAGTAGTAATTCTGGAAGAAGAGCTGGAACATTATCACACCTCAGGCACAGGAAAGTGTCCTTTCCCATCACCTTAGGACACCTATCCAGGAAGTGAGTTCCAGTTTGATATTCTTTTTACATAAAAGGGTTTAACCTCACAGCTCCCTCTTCTGAGGAAAGACACTTAAACATCTTATCTAATATTAAGTTTATTAGCAGGCCCATGGTATGGAGCCACCAGAATGTAGGCATGAAATATCTTTTGAGGTGAAGCCATGAACTCCACCATTGACACTGACACAGTCATCATACATATCCTCCTCATAAACAGAGAAAGTAGGGAGAAAAATAAATGGAAAATATGAATGAAGTTTAATTTTTGTCCCTGCTGGAAAGTTTTCTCCCTTGATTTTCCATCACACGTATCAAGACAGTTTTGAAGGAAGAAATAGGAAGTAGTGTTTTATATTACCATGTAAGATAAAAGCCCTCAAAAGGTAGTTTGAAGAGTTGAGGCAGGTGTACAGTTCCCTTGCTTCTGGCTCTCAGGCTCAAATCAAGTCCACAATGGTTAAAGCTTGTGCCCTTGTGAGGTGCTCTAAGTGAAGGTCCTGACTACCTCTAGGTCCAGCTGGGAGGGCCTACAGTGCCAGCTTTTGCATGCGAGAAAATGATACTGTAATATCTGGGCTATTCACTTAAGAGTTGGACTTGATGATGCTTGGGGTCCCTTCCAAGTCAGAACATTCTGTGATCCTGACGGATTCTGTGACTTATGCATTGATCAAGTGGCTCCTCCACTCTGGCACACAGATGTAATAGTTTCCTGAGAGTGTCAGAAAGACTCCACATGTGTTTGGCTGCCTCCAGACAAAATGCCCAATTTCTTTCCTCCCTGTGCTGTTTGACCTTGTGTGGGACAAAATATTTGTCTTGTTTAAGCCTTCAGATACAGTGCAGCATGTTTAGGCCACAGTCATTCACTCAATGCACACACCTTTTATCATAACAGCCTATTGCATTGAGAATGGAAGAAGTCTGATCCAGTAAACCCCCTTCCGCTTTGTAGCAGAAGGATCTTAATACTTCATGTACTGAAATCTGAAATGCTCACAGAGCCCTGAGGACAAAGCATCAGATGTCATCAAGAGGACCATAGGCTACCATGCACAACTTCAATATCTAGCATTTATTCGAATTTTTTCCTTTATTTTTCTGTGCCTTGGGGGCACCTTTTTTTTTCCCTCTGTTAATAAACTGGGGTTTTTTTCACTTTCACCCCCTAGTATCCATTTCTCTCATTGGTAAAAGAAAAGGGAATTACTGAAGCCCTTCCTCCTTAGAGGAAATGCTCATTCCAGGACATTTTCTCCTGAAATTTGTCTCAAAACCAAGACACATGCTTTATGCACTACCTTGGCTTTACTAAATCTGCCAGTAATGCCTCTGGTACCACTGTAGAAATTCCCTCTGCAAACAGAAATCCCACTTTATATTGGCCAGCCTGAGCTGGTAACTTTCAAGATTTGTCCATGTTTCCAGCACTGAACAGGAGGATACAACTTGCTTATATATCGTTCAGTTCAAACCTTCATGAGGCTGTTCTTTTTATACTCCTTCTGTTCAAAATGTATTTGGTGCTTTCAAAGTCAGGCATTAATTTTTTCTTAATAAGATATCATCATAAAACATGCAATTTAGTGCTTCGTTTCTTCCAATTTCCACATAGGAATCCAACTCTGCTAAATTTGAGCTTTAATCCCCCTGGCCCTGCATGTAACTCCTGCTATTGACTATGAAGGGTTACCGACCCATAGCAAATAAATTAATAAGCTTGCATAATTATATTTGGGTCATTTTATTTCAGACCATGAAATCAAAATCTCTGTTCACATTAGTGCAGGAATTGCTCTAACTAGCCATTGGGGCTCCCTTGATACACCATCTGCAAATGCAGCAGACTGGCACCTGCTGGACCAAAGAATCCATGCTCACAGATTGCATGCATGCTTTTTTTCCATTACTTTTACTGGGCATCAGCTTTGAATCCCATTTCTATCCATTTCCTGTCTCAAAAGAGTAATTCTGCCTTACAGCATGATCCATATCTTTTGCAGTCAACAGTTGCTGTAAAGTCTCACATTGCTACCATGTAGGTCAGGTTGTTTGGTCTCCAGCTGTCTTGGGGTGCAGTGCAGAATGTATTGGCACGGCCACCAGAGAGGACTCTTAGAAAGCCTGGGAAGCAGGGCTGTGCTTCTCATGGGTAAAGGGGTCACAACACTGTCGTTTATCCCGCTTCTCATGGCCTCCTATGCATCCTCTGCAAAAAGGACATGGTCTTTATGACAGCTTGAGTCTCTGGAGGTTCTTACTTAGCTCTTCTTGGCTCCATTTCACCTCATGATCACTTTAAATTGGAGGCTTGGGAAAGTTCTGCATCTTGGATTGCCACTGTCCCCAGGAATCTAACTGAGCTTGAAAAATACTTCTAGCTTGTATACCTTGTAATGTGGTCACACAGGATAAGGCTGGTAAAGTTAACATCTATGTTACTGTGATCATTGCTATAGACACTTTAGGATCCACCATGGAGGGATGTCCATTACATACAGCATGGAGTCCTGAAGAGGGATCTTCCTGCTCCTGCTCTATGCTTAAAGGGCCAAAACAGGATCGTCATTCCATCTATTTCCCCACTGCAGAGACACAGAACACTACTTCTGCTCATAGATAACAACAATATGGACAGCCTGTCAACTGACTGACCACCTGGCATCTCTTGAAAAAAACAGCTGCACACAGCTGTCTTTGGGCCAGCTGCCATCCACAGCTGGATGTGAATTGCCCACACATACCATGATGAGGAGGAAGAGCATGAGAGGATCTTAGTTGAGAAAACAGAATTGGAATGTGCTCCAGAATGGGAGATTATTTCACTGCATTTCTTATGATATATTAGTCAAATATTAATGGTAGAGATAAGCATCTAGAGCTGCATGGAGTTCACAAAGTTAGCAGGGCTACAGATGAATATCTGTGATTAACAGAGCAACTTTTAGACACTGACTTAGTTCATTGGTGGCTATAAAAGTGACAGACCTTATCCAGCCTCTGCATAATAAATCTCAGAAACAGTGGTAACTGGATGGTAAGAGGATGCACCAAAGGAAAGATCATGCTGTATGTGCCCTGTGCTGATATACTTTTCCTACACATCTGCTGGTAGCCCTGTCAGCCTAGTACATTGAGCTAGATGGCCCTCTAATCTAAGAGGGTTCTCATGTCCTTCCAAAGGAGGATCTATGGGAAGATAGGTTATGGTAGCAGAAAAATGGCATCTTTCCTAGCTCCTTTACAGCAGAAACACCTAAATTCTCCCCTCAATAAACTTGAAGTTCCCACCCACCACAGTACAACTTGTATTTGAATAGCTGAGAGTAGAACTCCTAGAATTCACATTTTTATATGTTTAATATAACCTGAGAAGAGTTTACCTGTCTGGAATTTTTGGATGCAGCTATTTCATACAAGGTTGTTTTTAGCAGATATAGCCATTTTATACTTATAAGGTTAGCAATGATTTTGGCACAGGGGGTTTTGTGGGCAAGAAAGCCACTGAAAGAAAATATGAATTAGAAATGAAAGTAAATCTAAGCAGAAACGAAAGCAAGCACCAGCTTCCAGCACAGCATTCCAAAAGTTTACTTGTGTAGTCATCACGCTTTTAAAGTTAAGCCATACAGAGTTTGGCCAGAGAAAAATCAGAAGCAACAACGAAAAAGAAAAAAACAACCGCCACAACACTTTATGCCACATTAAGGGGCACACAAAAAGACAGTTTTGTAATTTAAGTGATGACTTCCTTTGAACATCCTTTTCACTTGCGTCCAGCCCTTCCAAGTACTGTGCGTGGGGGTTGCCAGGTCCATTGCAGACGTGGTGGACAAGCCAACAGGGGGCAGACAGAGGACAGAAATGAGCATCAGAGACCGACACCCCTTCACTGGAGAGCCCAGAAAAGCAGCAGTCAATCACCCTACCAGAAGCCTGCTAGCTGATCTCTAGACTGATTCGTTAGACAAACACCTCCCTCCCTGTCTCATCATTTCGTTAGGAAACAGGAAGATGTCAGCCTTTCACAGGACAAAAGGACATTTTCAGGAATGCAAAGGACTGAAATATCATCTCATACCCTGGCATGCTTCCAGGACACCAAGGATGTGCGGTCTCCTTAATCACAAGTCCTTTTTTGGTCCTGCTGCATTTTAAGAGACTAGTCTGAGTCAAAGACGATATCAAGTTTGCCTAAAGTAGCCTGGAGGATTTGCATCTGAAAGCCATCCAGCTCAAGCTTTACCAAACCAGTCTTTCTGAAATTAAAAACAGAAAGAAGGGTCTTGCTTGACAGTGCTTTTTAAATTCTCAGCTTTGCCCTTGGGATAGAACACTGCTTTCTGCCTCCATTATAATATTTTTTGGAGGTATGCTCCTTTTATTTGGGCAAGGTCATTAAGCAGACCACCAAAAGGACAGACAAAATATTTTGGAAGGCTGTGTTTTCACTCTGAAGATGTAGTCGTACAAGTGCACCTCTGCTTCATAGCAGTGTTCCTACACCAAAAGCCAGTGTTCATGGAAGATCAAATTCAACTGGGCAGCTTGGCATTGCAACTGGGTCGGTCGCTGGGTCTTAAGGGACTTTATTGCTATGGCATAATGTTGTCAGAGCATAAAATTAGAGGCCTAACAAGTAAGGATTTCTCACAGGATCCTATACCTGTGGTGGACTCTGGAGCCAAACATAACCAGCTCTGACTTTCATCTCACACATGGGATAGTTATAAATAAATGAGAGATTACCCTCCTCTCTGTGAAACAAGAGAAGTGAGGAAAGGAATGTTACCCGATGAAATCACTACAGCCTAATCTTTTCAAAACACTGCTACTGAACTCACACTACTGTCATTTCTTCTTGGCTGCCTCGACTTTCCAGAGTCCTTTTTCAATGATTTCCTATTGTTGAATTTTAAACTCAAGTCTTCTACCTCTGTTTATGAGGTACAGCGAAGTTTCTCACATCCAGAGGACCTCCCTTCCTCAACAGCTGCATCCACCCTCATTGTTCCTTTCAAGGTACTTGATCTATTCATCTATTCTTGTCTACTTGTCATTTATCAGCCCAAATTTTGATGTAATTTTATATTCTTAAGTAAAAAGATCTATTTCTTTTTTCTTAGACTCAGTGTCAAAAGCTCACTCTTACCCCATAACACTCTCCACTGCTGCACATTTCTTGTTATCTTCTAGCTCCGATATTTGCTAGCAGATATGACAAAGACTGGGAGCCACAGGCACATTCATAAACACAGTAACTAGAAAAGAACAATTTAAGATAGTGGCATTTCAACATGGATGTCACTTCAGTTCTGTCCCCATCATTAATTCTAGATGAGTCTTTCATCTCTACATTACTGTATTTTCAAGCTCTATAGAGGACAATTCTCAGAATTCTTAAGCAATTCAAAGCACATATCCTAGTCAGAAAGCAATCATGTCTTTTTTTTTTAAAAAGCTGGTAGATAAATCATATTTGCAGGGTGGTTTCCTATATTCATTGTTCAAATTGCTACATGCTAGCTGGGCCATAGAGAAATGTCAGCTTCTCAGAAACTTTCTTTATACGCAAGTCCCATTGTCTAAAAACTGTTCAATCAGTTAGCAAAAGCCTCTGTTCCACTTCCTTTCTTTCTCTAAGGGACACAGCTATGCTCCCTCAAACACCTTGGGTTTGTGAATGGCTACAAAGAGGCATGCTCACTAGATTGCAGAGGCATTTGTTAGCAACATAGAGCAAGTAAGAACAAGATACTCGAGGTCTGCCAACACATGTGAAAGACTGAAATGGCTCAAGCCCCAGATGAGCAAAATACATGTTTCTTTATACACTGTTGCTCCAAGTCAGCCCTCGTTTGTTGATCAAAGCCAAAGACTGTCTATCCAGCTCAATGGGACCACAATGGTACCCAGATAACGTATTTTAGAAATTCTCCTGAGAAAGAGCAGGAGCATTAGCAAAGCAGCACATGAATTAAAGCAGACTTGATCCTCTTTAGTGTGTGCTCTGAGCCTGGGGCAGAACCTTCTGATCACTTAATCTGCCTGTCTGGAGGATCTGTATATATACGAGATAATCCTGGTAATCAAGAGTGTAGATTATAGCATTATTATTTTATTCCCATAAACACTTGAAAATAAATGTTTTCTTCTCCAGTGCAATCTGATAGGTAAAATTCACATACTCCAAAAAAGAAAACAGACCTGCCAGAAAACTCTGGAAATATAATAGGAATAGAAGTGAGAATAAAGTATCTCAGAAGGCAAAACACACTAAGTAAAAACATTTTGACTGGATACATGTTTTCAAATCTTCAGGTGTAATCAGAAATTACTGACAAACAACATACAGCTGCTACTGTTTTATGGGAGGTGCCAGAAAGCACAAACATATTTACATCCTGTAGTTCATACCCAGAACCCTTGGACCATGACAGGCAGGAGCAGAAGGCAAAAGGAGACTGAGGTGTGGCTAAGACAGGCTGACAACTCCCTCTATCCGAGGGATGGGGAGCTGGGAATATTGGGGCAGTGGGGGACAGGAGAGAAAGCCTGTAGACAGAGACGGGCAGTCCAGGTCTGGCATTCTGGTGAGTGATCACAGCAGTTGCAGTCCTATTCTGGTGCCCTCCTAGAAAAGCAGTATCTGCTTGAGCCCTACTTAGCCCATTATGTCACTACTAAAGCCAAGGAAAAATATTGACAACTCAAAGACAGGACTGAAGGGTGGAGTGTTACCAATATAGTTCAGTTGGTAAGAGTGGAAAGTCCAGTCCTCTTTCAGAGCTGTAACAACAGCAGAGCAGGAGTGAATCCTGTTAATGGGGTGAACTGTTTCTCCCAGCCTTTGCACCTCTGAAGAAATGGACTCTTCATCTTTCCTGGTAGAATTTCCTTCTGATCAGAATTTCCTTCCGATCCTAAGGGAATTGTAGCAAGAACCAGAGGTCACTGCTGTGACAAAGCATAGGTTTGGGAACAGCAGTTATTGGCAAGCTTCTGTTCAATGAGCACCAGAATAATCCCCTAAATCACCAAGGGAAACTCGGGTCACCTTCCACTCCACACATCTCTAACTGTGGTTTATTAATAGACTGAATACATTTGCTATTTCTACATAACATTAGTCTGTTCTATTGAATTTGTTTTGTTGTTTGTTTTTTTTTTGGAGGGGGTTACTGTCAGATGAAAAAATACTTATTTTATATCACTCTCCCTGAGAAAAATCTCTGCAGTCTTACCAGTTTCCCAAACCTCTGCAGCCTTCGCTAACATGGCATAGGATGGAGATTGGAAGGAAAAAAACTTCCTCTACAGACAGGAACTCCTGTTTCACGTTGGTTTTAAATTGCAAGTTTATAATGAGGGATACACCTAGGAAGGGATTGGATTTATTTGAAAATTAACAGTGGAAACTGGCTTCTCAGAGTCTTTGCCATTACACTACAGCAAAACATTCTGTGATAATACACAGCACTGCAGTTTGAAATTGGACTTGAAAAATCATCTACATCATATACCATCTGCAGAGCAGGAATTACTCATCGGGAGCTCTTGAGCAACAACAAAATAAATGTATACATTTCTGCCAGAAGGATTGTGCCAAAAAGAACAGACTAACCAATAAAAATTTTGTTGCTACAGAGTACTTACACCATTCTTATTATCACTATAGACCCCCAAGTGACCCGGTTTGTCTATCTTCTGGAAAATTATTCAGGATACCAATATGATCCCTTATTCTTATTTCATTCATGGCAAAGTTTTCAGGTTTTACTTTATGCTTTTGGTTTGATCCACAACAAAGACAAGGAGCTCTTCGCAAAATCTGGATTGATTTTTCTTTTCGAATTCTCATGACATTCAGTGAAAGCTTAATCCAGCACTATTGAAGTCAGTGAAAGTTCTGCCAATGGCTTCAACTGGGAATAAGAATTTAATTATGCACTAGTGAGAACTGACAGCATTTGATTCCAGTACTTGCAAATGCAGAATATGAGCCTAAACAGATTACAGTTGGTCCCCAAATGGCAGTACCATGGACTAAACCCAACTCAGGGGTCTTTTTTTTCCCTTTGGAAATTGGAATTTGTTTCTAGAATTCAAACGCCAGGAGACTTTCCTTCCGTTTCCAAAGATTTCCTAGATCTCCAGGAGATTAATACTCAACCTCCTATTTGTGTAGGAGCATTTTTTGTGAATATATTCAACAAAGATACACAGAATATTCTAAGTTGGAAGGAACCCACAAGAATCATCAAGCCCAACTCTTAAATAACCACATGGCTTTAGAGTAAGGCATCAGGCACTTAGAGCTGCAAAAATAATTAGGCTCAGAGATCCAATGATTCTGCTATGCAAAAATGAATCCCAAGGGGAGCACTGGAGTGCGACAACACAGCTACCTCCATAACTTTCTCAGTGACATCACTGCTACACCCATGCAGCTTTAATTTCTCTACCTAAGGTTAGGGTCACACCTAAGGTTACAGTTAGGCCCAGGGTAGGTTAGGGTCAACAAAACCCCAAAGCCCAGAGCTCCAATGACTCTGCAGCAACAAAAGACATGCCAAGGGGAACACAGGACTACCACAACATGGCTCCGTCCACTCCTTTCTACATGGCACTAGACTCAGCCCAACACAGCTTTAACTGCTCTGCCTAAGGTTAGGATTAGACCTGGGGTTGGAAAGGGTTTTGAAAACCATTACGCCCAGACCTCCAACAACTCTGTAGCCAAAAAAAAGGAATGCCAAGGGGAGCACAGGAGTGCCACAACATGGCTGCCCCCACAACTTGGTCCTTCGACCCACCACTACCCCCATGAACTTTTATCTTGTCTGCCAAGGGTTAGGGTTATGCCTTAAGTTTGGGTTCAGAAAACCAGAAACCACTGGGCTCCAATGACTGCAGGTACAAAAGACATGCCAAGGTAAAACCAGTATTGCTACAACATGACTCCATCCACTCCTTTCTTCATGGCACTGGACTCAGCACAGCTTTAACTTCTCTGCCTAGGGTTAATAGGGGTCAGAAAAACACAAAGCCCAGAGATTCAATGACATTGCAGCGCAAAATGGAGTGCCAAGGGGAGCACTGGAATGCAACAACATGGATCACTCCACAGCATTTTTCTTGACACCATCACTACCCTCAGGAGCCTTTAATTTCTCCACCTAGGGTTAGTTATGGTTCAGAAAACCAGAAAGCCCTGGGTGCCAGTGACTCTGCAGCAACAAAAGACATGCCAAGGGGAAACCAGTACTGCCACAACATGGCTCCATCCACTCCTTTTTTAATGGCACTACACTCAGCCCAGCACAGCTTTAACTGCTATGCCTAGGGTTACACCTAGTGTTAATTAGAATACCAAAAACTATTACGACCACATATCCAATGACTCTGTAACCAAAAATGGAATGCCAAGGGGAGAACAGGAGCGTCACAACATGGCTCCCTCTGCAATATTTTCATTGGAACCACCACTACCCCATGCAGTTTTATCTCCTATGATTAGGGTTAGGGTTCAGAAAACCAGAAAGCATTGGGCTCCAATGACTCTGCAGCTACAAAAGACATGTTAAGGAGAAACCTGTAGTGCAACAACATGGCTCCATCCATGCCTTTTTTAATGGCACTAAGCTCACAGCTTTAACTGCTCTGCCTAGGGTTAGGGTTACACCTAGGGTTAGTTGGGTTCAGAAAAAACACAAAGCCCAGAGATTCAATGGCTTTGCAGTGCAAAAAGGAATGCCAAGGGGAGCACTGGAGTGCGACAACATGAATCATTCCACAGCTTTTTCTTGAAACCACCGCTATACTCATGTGGTTTTTATTTCTCCTGCTAGGGTTAGGGGTAGGCCCAGGGTTAGATAGGGCTCCAAAAATGATTATGCCCACACATCCAGTAACTCTGTAGCTAAAAAAAGGAATGACAAGGGGAGCACACAAGTGCCACAACTTGGCTCCCTCCACAACTTTTTCCTTGGAACCTGCACTACCCCCATGTGGTTTTATCTTCTCTGCCGAGGGTTTCAGTTACAGTTAGGCCTAGTGCAGGTTAGGGTTCACAAAACCACAAAGCGCAGAGCTCCAAAGACTCCTCACCTACAAAAGACATGCCAAGGTGAAACCAGTATTGCCACAACATGGTTCCATCCACTCCTTTCTTCATGGCACTAGACTCAACCCAGCACAGCTTTAACTGCTCTGCCTAGGTTTAAGGTTACACCTAGAGTTAGGGTGCTGTAATCCATTATGCCCACACATCCAATGACTGTAGCCAAAAGAGGAATGCCAAGGGGAGCACAGGAGTTCCAGAACTTGGCTCTGTCCACAATATTTTCCTTGGAACCACCACTATCGGCATGCAACTTTATTTTCTCCACCTAGGGTTAGGGTTACACCTAGCCCTAGTGTTCTGCCTAGGGTAGGTAGGGTTCACAAATGGACAAAGGCCAGAGCTCCAGTTCCTCTGCAGCTACAAAAGACCTGCCAAGGGGAAACCAGGACTGCCACGACCACTTTCATTCAACACCTTTCTTCTTGGCACCTGTGTTAACACCACGCGGCTTCAACTGCTACACCTAGGCCCAGGTTTAGTTAGGGTTCAGAAAAACACAAAACCAAGAGATTCAATGACTCTGCAGCGCAAAAAGGAATGCCAAGGGGAGAACAGGACTCCCACAGCATGGATCCTTCCAGAGCTTTTTTCTTGGCTTCACCACTACCCCCCCGTGTGGCTTTAATTTCTCTGCCTAGGGTTAGTTAGGGTTCAGAAAACTCAAAAGCCCTCAGCTCCAATGATTCTTCAGCTACAAAAGACATGCCAAGGGGGAACCAGTACTGCCACAACATGGCTCCCTCCGCTTCTTTCTTCATGGCACTAGACTCAGCCCATCACAGCTTTACCTCATCTTCCCAGGGTTAGGGCAACGTTTAGGCTGGGATCAGAAAACCACAAAACCCAGATACTCCGTTACTCTGTAGCCAAAAAAGGAATGCCAAAGGGAGCAGAGGAGTGCATCATTGCTCCCTCCACAACTTTTTGCTTTGCACATCCCCTACTCCCATGAGGCTTTAACTGCTCTGCCTTGGGTTAAGGTTTTGCCTAGGTTTAGGATTACACCTAGTGTCACCGTTAAGTCGAGACAGACCAGGCTGGTATCACCCCCAGCCCTTTAAGCGGCATTCTCATCAGTCCTTTATTCATAAACTTGACATGCGTCCTTTTACAGACCTTTTTCTTATGCAACTCTAACTTCTTCTTTCATAGGGCTCTCTCTGATATCTCTGACTCCTCCTCTTATTGGCAGCTTCGCACCATACTGATTCCTTTTCCTTGAGGCAGTTCCACATAGTTCTGACTCCCTCTTTCACTCTGTATGACTGGCTAAACCCAAGCTGTCCCTTGCCTGGCCACTGAGCCCTGACTGTCCCTCACACAACATCTTCTTCCCTTATCTGTCCCTTACACGACCACATGTCCTTACCTCCTCACAGCACAGCCAGCAGCCTCCTTCTCTTACTCCAGCAGACTCTCAGTCTCAAGCTCCAACTGCAAGTGCCTGTAAGTTGTGGCTAGCTAACCCACTCCTTTATATCCCCCAAACTGATTGGCCAGACACAGGTGTTTCCACTCCTTGGTAATCAGTACAGCTGCAAGTCATTGGGAAAGATTTCCTCCTGCACTATCCTCACAGCCTAGCTCTTCACAACCAAGGACTAGGGTTACACCTAGGCTTAAGTGGGGTTCAGAAAGCCAGGAAACATTGAACCACATTGGATTGAACTCACAGCCTTGGTGTTATTAGAACCATACTCTGATCAACAGTGCTAAGTCCAGGCCACTGACTTCACATCATGAAATAAAAAGTCATCATTGTTCTTCTGTCTGGTTTCTCCAGGTTGGCTTCCCAAGCCTGTAGTCCCTTCCTCCACAGCACCAAAGGAGGATTGCTCTGACACATGCTCTTGCTTCCCTGGGGAACCTTCACAAGCACCATTCAGACATGTTAGGTCTTCTTTAGTATTTATTTCATTAGAAGATCAAGTCTTCCTAAAATGTCAAGAGATTGTCTGAGGGAGTTTTGTTTTTTCAAGACAGGATGTTTACATCCTTGGCTTTCCCCTAGTCTTCCAGGTTATCAAGATTCCTGTCAGGTAGGATATTACTTTTTTTCTGCTCCCTGCTCTCCACACAATTATCTAAAGTGCTTTGTGTTTTCCCACACAGGGCCCACTTCTGATCTCCAAACAGGTTTTAATCTGCCTGTTTTAATGGAGTTACTTCTGATTTAGTTCACTTTGGTGAGGAATCACTTCATGATCCTCTGCAGAGCTCTATTGGGCATCAACTTTCTAATTGTGCTGCATAATGCTTTTATTTTACAGGGCCTCCTAGCTCCAATCTATGCCTCATCAAAAGTCCCACCCTAAGTTAGTCTTCACATCACAGCCTGAAGGGGGACAGAGAAACAGAGCATCAGGACCACAGAAAGAGGATGCAGCGTGGGCTTTTACCTTCAACTCCATTTTTCCTATCTTCTGTGGCTTTCCTCTGCTGCAAGAATAGGAAGACAAAGGAGTTTTGCCCCAAACTCATTTCTGCTGCTGCTTACACTAAGTTGAGACATTTAAATCTGTCCTATCCACAATAACTCTGCTCATCCCATCTGGGTCTTTCACTGAAAGAAAAATCTCACCTTCTCTAGAGGTATTTGTTGGTTTGCTAGAGAACAATCAAATCTAGTAAAGAGATTAAAGGGGCAGTTCCAGAGACAGATGAGATACATGGAATGGTTTCTCCTGGATGCATCAATCTTGCATCTAGTTACAGTAAATCAGCACGACAATGAACTCAATCCATTTCATGAACACATGGGCTAAGGGTTCATTTTTACAGCTGAGAGCAGTTTATTCCCAGAAGTTAATGCTTGCAAAAGAAGATGAAGCAGATGAAACATACCAAGCTGGAAGTCAAATGTCTGTGTATGTGCTCTATATTAAAGAATTTTTCAATATTTGCATTTTGTAAGCCTCAAGTTAGAATAGATATTGTGGCTAAATAAATTAAAAATTAAATATAAACACCATATTACTAAAATCTGTATGCTTACTATCTGAGACAACCACTGAGGCTTCTTCTGTCTGTTGATTTACAAGATATATTGTTAGTTTTACAATCTAGCCTCTAAAACAATGCACACCTTTTACTAGTAACATAAAATATTCCTGACATTAGTATAATAAAATATTTTACTTGCAAATAATCTCATAAAAGTTTTCCTAAAGCAAGGAGCAAAATGTGGCACATACATAACCATTCCTCGTTCAATCCACCACCTGAACAATGATTACATCTTAGAGAGATATTTGACAAAATAACAGTGAATGTTTTTGAGAAGAAGAATAACAGGATAAACTGTCTGAAAATCCATTCAGATAATGTAGTGAATGAAATATTCCAGAGTTATTCTTAAAAACATCTTGTCTAAGGAGTGTTGCTGAAACTTCTTAATGAGAAATTACTAGTGAAGGAGTTCTATCTGCAAGGCAGGTGGGATACAGTCCATGAAGAGATATATTCAGAGCTCTCCTCTGGAGGCAGGGCAATTCATTTAGAACCCAGTTTCTGCTTTTGAGTAGACAGAAGCAGATCAGTATTTTGTCCATAGGCTCTCAATAACTGACTCCACATTTATCTGTGTAATCAGCATAAACAGCTTCATTGACAATATCCAAGTGAAAACTCAGGTTGCCTTTCCCACTCTACAAAAAAAATGCCAAAAAAAGTATGCATCTTTTAGTGCAGTGGAGGCTTGGAATCAGTATCATCCATTATTGACTTTGTAGCTAACTAATGGCTTTGCACAATATTAGCATTACTAGTATGAACATAGCTAATGGATATTAACACAATGTGAAAAAATCGTCATTAAAACACTGTAAAATGCATTTGGTTAATAATTAGCACCTTTGAAAGCTTAAGGTCTTAACTAATGCATTTATTTCATACATTTGTAATTGCAAAATCATATGAACTCATTTTTATAAATTATAGTTTCAAAAGAAAAGTGCTCAGTATAATTCTAATATACATTTTTATGCTTCCTTTCTTTCTCTCTTGCACGTTATAGAAAGTGCAAAGGAAGAAGATTTCAATAGTAACTCAGTTATGGCAAACTAAGCAGATGGAGCACCTGCAAAAAGCATTCCCCAAGAAAAACAAAATGCCACATGGTAATGCAATGCTCCTGAGTAGACTCCAAAGTACCTGGTCCTCTCTGCCCCAAGTGTTCCCTCTTGGAGCAGCCATTTGATTTACTGATACACTCAGGATCTGCTGGAGGAGCATCATGCATCAATAATGAGCTTCATCAAAAAATTTAGCCTCAAAACAAAGGCTTTTACTTTAAAAAAAAAAAAAGAAAGTGCTTCCACTCCCAAACACCATCATAGTGGAGATCCAGTTTCCCAATGCAGGGAATCCACAAGAAAGTTGTTGAATTTATCATATCCTAGAGCGGAAAATACTCAAACAACACCCTGAATAGCCCTCAAAATAAATAACAACAAAAATCTGGATGAGGTAAGTATAAAAAACAGAACAGAAGGAGTGTTGGAGGAGAGTAAGTAGATGACATCCCCTTAGCAAGGCCTCTACTAAGGAAAAAGGGAAAAAAAATCAACAAATATCTCCTACAGCTTCATATTGATTTTTGATTTTGACCAAATCAGAAATGTAGTCACATTTTTTTTTTTTGGTTCATAGGTGGGACATGTGAGACCTCCTGAGACCACCCTGGTAGCTGCAGTAACACTCTTGAAGACTTCAAGCAGCAGAGGTGTAGCCACACCCCGTATGGTCTCTGCCCAAGTTGCACCAGCCCTTGGTAAGGGGCGGTCTGTGCAGGCACAGTAAGGCCTGGCAGCTGTGGCCCTTTAACTCGACCTGCCCAAGAGCAAAGGCTTCAGCTTGTCTGATCTAGTTCTCTGTGGCTCCGACACTGCCTTCAAACCAGCAGAGAGGGGCTGCTGCTGCTGTGTTGGCTAAGGCACAGTGCGCTCCCAAGCTGCTTCATGGCATGCCAGGGCTGCTTGTGTTTGTATATTGTGAGCACAGAGATCCCCTAAGCTGGAGGTTTTCCCTTCTTTTTCACAACATCCTCTAAGCAACTCTTCAGATTCCTGGGGGAAAAAAAAATCTCCTCAATGCCTTATTGAGTTCATTTGAAATTCCAAAACTAATGAGGCTTTTGTCTCCCTCTTAACCTACGAGCTATTGTTACCTTTAAAAATAAAAGAGATAATCTGTTAAAGAGCTAAAAATACTGAGCTCTGAGAGCCTTTTCAGAAGATGATTGACACTCTTGCACCTTTAGTCTTCACAAAGAAAATGGTGAGGCAGGAGCTCCTATGCCCACCTCACAGCAACTCTTTCATCAGCTGTCTGCCAGTTGTTCTCCCACAACGCAGATAAATCCAGCACAGTCTGGTTAGGTTAGTGCTCAGAAAGTGGTATTCATGAAGAATCTAAAATGATCACCCAAGAGTGTTTGAGCAACACTGTTTTAGGAAAGAGCTCTGTATCTTTTTTTTAGTAGGCAAAGCAGGAAGTGCTTTCAGATGGGAATGCCAAAAAGTCCAGCTATGTGCCACCTGCCCAAATCCCCATGGCTGCAGGACAAACAAAAGCTCTCCTGGAACACAGTAGGACAAGGGATGCAGGCTGGGTGAGTCACTGCATGTTTTGAATCGAACAGGACACTTAAAACAATTAGACCTAGATACCAGTAGCACAGAAAGCTCTCCTGCCTATCATAAAGAGGTCTTCAATAGTCACAGTGCAGTGAGCAAAACTGTTCATTTTCTAAAGCTAACTGGTCAGAACAGGAAAACATTTGTCTTGCTTTCCTAACTTCAAAGTTGTGTTGAGTGTCCACAGCAAGTTGTTGGCAGAGGCAGGACTACAGGGATGAGTCTGAGCGAAAAGATGAGGAGCTGACCTGTGGCAGGCACAGCCAACTCCAGCTGGCTCCACCAGACCCACTGCAGGACACAGACAAGCTCATCAGACCGTGCCTCTATGATAAGGTACCACAGAGAGAGAGGAGAAATAAAACTAATGAGAAAAAGCAGAGGGAGCATCAAGGTCAGAGGAGGAGCAGGTACACCTGAAGGAACTGCAGCCCATGGAGAGCCCAGGAAGCAACAGATATTTCCTGAGGGACTGCAGGCTGGAAGGAGAATCCACATCAAAGCACAGGAGAAGTGTGAGAGGAAAAGAGCAGGATAGAGAAATCACTAAACCTTTACATTCTGACTATAACTGTCCCCTGGCACCACTTGGGGAGAGGAGAGGAGAGGAGAGGAGAGGAGAGAAGAGGAGAGGAGAGGAGA